>CM076577.1:829113313-829683113 GCA_034641835.2 Pinus albicaulis | reverse complement strand
GAGTGAAAAAATTGGTTGTTGATGATGAATGGTGGGATAAGGTTGAGTACCTCTTGGCATTTACCGAGTCAATAGTGAATTTGCTCTGTATGTTTGACACAGATATGCCTAATTTGGGAGAGGTGTATGAAGTAATTGATTCCATGATAGAGAAGATAAGGGCGGTTATAAATGCCAAGGAGAATGACCCAAATGAATTCTTTTACAGAGAAGTAAAAGATATATTGACCAAAAGGTGGAACAAGATGACCACCCCATTGCACCTTTTGGCCTATGCAGTGAATCCAAAATATTATGCTGCAAAGTTGCTAAGTGATCCAGAAAGAATTGCACCAAGAAAAGACCCAGAAGTCTCACAAGGATTTAAAAAGGCTTTTAGAAAGCTTTTTGTAGATCCTGAAATTGGGCTTCGGATTCGTTCAGAGTTTGCTCATTTTGTAGGATCAGAGGGTTGGGGTTCTGATATTGATTGTATGCTGGACAAGAGGGCAATGAGTTCAATTGAATGGTGGAACTACTATGGTGGGGAACTTCCACATATCCAAAAAATGACCATCATGATCTTGTCACAGGTTGCTAGTTCCTCTTCAGCTGAAAGGAACTGGAGTACATATGGCTTCATCCATTCGGTGAAGCGAAACAGATTGGGCTCTAAGAAGGCTGAGGAACTATTGTATGTTCATTCAAACCTTCACCTTCTGTCACACAAGAGAGCCGAATACAAATTTGGGGCCGCCAAATTATGGGATGTGGAACCAGAGTTGCCTGACTTGGATATGACGTTGAATGCCAAGTCTCATTTGACTTTGTTTGATTCAGAGTCACCAATTGGTGGATCTTCAAGTGGACATGGCAGCAATGTTCCCACTTCTGGTTCTGGAGAAGATGTGGAACCTCTTACTGACAAGGATGAATTTGAGGACATATTTGATGATATGTAAATGTAATTTATGATGGTGTTTTAACTTTTAAAATTTTGAACAACCATATGGCATATGAATTATGAACATTGAATAATGATAGTAGACTGCAACTCATGGTTCATTTTGTACTTTGTAAGTTTGTAGTATGTTATCATTTATGTAGTGTGGACTGTGCATTATTAATTTTGGTTTTGATGTTGTAAGTTGTATGACGTATCATGTTGATGATTGATCATTGAACAATGAAATTTGAAAAATTGAAAATTGAAACAAAAACTTGATGATATGTATTTTTAGATATAATCTAGATTGAAAGATTCTAATTCTTATAAGTTATTTTGTTATATATATATATATATATATATATTTTTTTTTAATATATATATGTGTGCCGTTTCCTGCCGTATCATATCCAGATTTTTTGAAAATTTGCCGTATCTGTTTCCAATCCCGTATCCGTATCCGTTCCTGTATCCGTTTTAGTGCAACTTAGACTTTTGGTTAAACCTACCTTCCAAAAATATACTGAGGTAGATGAAACATTCAGAAAATTACTCAAGTTCACAATTCCAGATGAAGAAAGACGGGAAGAATTATGTAAATTACTGAAGCCACGAGTCAGCGGGATCAACAACAAAACAACAACACAATTAGGCCAAATCAACACCAGAATCCTCAAAAACAGTGCCAACAATTTTCAGCAGTTTTGTTTTACTATTATTTTTCATTATTTTTGTAAAACGGTTCTAGATATTTTCGAAAACAGATCTAGATAGTTGTAAAGAAATTGTATAAATACTTCCAAAGTCAAATTACAAAGGGTTGAACCCTTGGGATGAGCATCTAAAACAGAATTGTAACCATCTGAAGTTGGTTCTTATTAATGAAAGGATTATGGATTTGCTTCAAAACATCTTGTCATCTTGTAAGTTCTTAGTTATTTATTTCATTTTGTTGTTTTCTACATGTGTTTAATCTTTATGAAGAAATCTGGGTAAGATATAGCTTAATGTCAACTTATCTTAAATCCCCTGTGAAGTTATAAATTATTACAGAGATTAGTTAATTGGACTGTCTGTCCTAATAAGTCCTCTACATTAATAAATTGTCACTTCTTCATGAAATTATAAACATTTTGTTGGGTTGTGAACATAGTTTGCTTGCATCTTTCCTTATTATTAAATAAGTATTCTGTCTGAATATTAAGAGAATCATAGCCTCTTACATTTCTGCCTTGCAACCCTTTAAAAGTCCAAATTACTATCAAGAGGTAAAGCATCAACCCTTTCTTAATATTAAGATCAACCAAAGTATAACACCTGCTTAATTAAGCTTAAAACATTGGTCATCCAAAAATTAAAAACAACAAAACATTTTAGATGCTCTAGCATAATTACCTAACCTAGAAGTATCTCAGAGATATAATAGGTTTCATGCCAAAGGTATTTTATTTTATAGGTCAAGCACCCATTGAGTGTTTCTAGGGTTTTTCCTAGGTCAAGAAGTCAAAAGAGTCATTGTCATGAGTTGAAGACCCCATCGGGCACATTGTAACTTGTAAAGAAAATTATTTTTCTCTTTAAAAGTGTCGAAATACCCTCCAAGACCAAGTCGGCCTGGAAGCTGGCAAGTCGACCTAAAAGGAAGAGCCACTTCCACCTTGAAGAGCCTATAAATAGAAGAGAACTCGTCCTCTTTGAGACATGTTCACTCACCACTCATTCTAGCAAAGGAAGAGGAAGAACAAGGAAGTGAAGGAGGAAGAGGACAAAGAAGTTTCTTGTTTGGGCTAATTTTCTCTCACTCATGCTCAGGAGGACTAGGGTTTCTGCAGCAGATCTAGGGTTTCCATCTACAAGTTCGATCTTGGAGAAAAGAAGGCAAAGAGGTCAAGCGAAGGTCACCAAGGGTCATCCTTAACCTCCAGAGGTCAGAGAAAGGCAAGCGAAGGACTAGGGGAGGTTCTAAAGGAAGATCGAAGTTCACACGTGTGGCAACAACAACTATAGGGAGGCTGAAATTTCAGATCTGCAGCAAGAGGTCGAAGAAGTGCTACTGGAAGAGATTTGACTGGGTTTGACTAGATCAAGGTTAGCACATCATCCGAAGAGGTTGGTATTGGTCTAGGTCTTAAGGTCTTCAAATTAGTCAATTGAAGAATCTATAAGGAAGAGAAGATATTTGTGGGTTTTCCTCTCAAGAGGAGAGGTTTTGGCCCTGGCTTGTAGCCTATATTCTATGTAGTTGTTCTTCTTGTTTTGGTAGTTGTTTGATGACTCAAACATATAATAATAAGGAACAAAGCTAATGAGTAAAAAGACATCACAAGCAGTTATCAAGTAAAGAGACATAATTCTAATAATTTCCTTATAGATTTCTCAACACTTCGACCGCAGGGATGACTGCAGACCTAACTGCAGAGTTGATGAAGTTTGACGCAGTTTTCAGGATTGTTTTGAGCTGACTTTGACCACCTTATCTGGTCGAGTTTGAAGAAGATTTGCTGCTATGTTGACCATCTTTGACTTTCTGGCTAGGGCTAAATTTCACTGCAGATTTGATAGGGTTGTTTTGATTGTGATTTGGCAAGTCAAATTTTCACTTTTGTACTCTCTGTTTCTGAACACTTGATATAATAATAAGAAGACTTGATCAAAGGGTTTTTTTCCCAAGCATCTGCCAAATCTGGTGTCCTCTTGTCTTGGCTTGTTTTCTGCATTTTGTTTCATGCTATGAAATCAGATTCGTCCTCCACCCTCCATGTGTCCCGAATCGGTCGAATTAGACACGATTCGTACGGATTCGTGCCCATTTGACCGAATCCGATCATGTCTGTATAGGACATGTTGTGTCCTGATCGTGTCCTGTACGTACTACGGACACGATCAAATCCTAATTTGCCGGACTTTCTTAGCGCGGAAAAGCGTCCAGCTTGTCATAAAATAAGCATTTTTTCTTCATATATCTTTATCTATTGTTTCAATTCTAGGTTCAAAACATAATGGGTGAGTAAATAGGCTTCTGCTTGCATTAGTTCCACAAGCTCAAATTTCTGAACCGAATCCCATTCGGTTAAGTTCAAATCTGACGGGGAGCTGCTCAAGATTTGTAGGGCCAAATTGGCCTCTTTGGCACCTTCCATGAACACAAATCCATTGACCATCTGCTATGTGAGGGCAAGAAATTCCTTCATCCCTGCAGGACCTTCTGTGGGAGAAATCAAAGCTTTAAATTAGCTTTGAATATATTACAATTGAGGCAAAGCCTTAAATATCTAGTAGATTAGCTGCCCCTAATCCCATAAAAACATTGCACCACAAGCCCACCTAACAGCCACCAATGTTGGTTATAACAGCCCACTAAATGTGAGTCATGAATGAAGAAAGGGCCATTAGGACCACAACTTCATCATGAATACAGGCAAACAACCTATGTATTGTCTAACATTATCATATAGGTCATTTCCTTTATCGGGGTCAATCAATGTTTATATATTATTCAAGAAACATCCTTTGCAGATAATAAAGTTTCGTTTTCAATTATACATAACGAGCCATCGTCCATGTCCTACAAAATATCAGTGAATGACCTCGCAAGAACAAAATTTTAAGCTTAAATGAGATCTGATTGGTAAAATCATGTATGATTAAGAAAACTACAGTATCTTGTCTTTCTCCTATTGGATCATTGATGAATATTTCTATTACTTTGTATGATTGTATGATGTATCTTTGTAAAACTTACATCTAGATGAAGATCTATGTTTGAATCAATGAATTTGTATGAATTTGTGTAAGAAATATCTAATTTTTAATATATATATATATATATATATATATATATATATATATATATATGAAACCGGATTCGTCCTCCACCCTGCACGTGTCCCGAATCGGTCGAATCAAACACGATTCATACGAATTCGTGTCCATTTGATCGAATCCGATCGTGTCCGTACAGGACACGTCGTGTCTCGATAATGTCCTGTACAGACACGATCGAATCCCGATTTGCTAGACTCGCTTAGCATGGAAAAGCGCCCATCTTGTTATAAAATAAGCGATTTTTCTTCATATTATATATCTATTGTTTCAATTATAGGTTCAAAACATAATGGGTGAGTAAATAGGCTTCTATCTGCATTAATTCCATCAGCTCAAATTTCTGAACCGAATCCGGTTCCATTAAGTTCAGATCTGACGGGAAGCTGCTCAAGATCTGTAGGGACAAATTGGCCTCTTCGACACCTTCCATGGACACAAATCCATTGACCATCTGCTGTGTGGGGGCAATAAATTCCTTCATCCCTACAAGACCTGCTGTGGGAGAAATCAAAGCTTTAAATTAGCTTTGAATATATTACAATTGAGGCAAAGCCTTAAATATCTAGTAGATTAACTACCCCTAATCCAATAAAAACATGGCACCACAAGCCCAACTAACAACCACCAATGTTGGTTATAACAACCCACTAAATGTGAGTCATGAATGAAGAAAGGGCCATTAGGACCACAACTTCATCATGAATACAAGTAGACAACCTATGTATTAACTAACACTATCATATAGGTCATTTCCTTTATCGGGGTCAATCAATGTTTATATATTATTCAAGAAATATCCTTTGCAGACAATAAAGTTTCGTTTTCAATTATACATAACGAGCCATCATCCCTGTCCTAAAAAATATTAGTGAATGACTGTAATATTCCCAATTAGCTTTGCTAATTGGAATATTTCATTTTTGTTTAATTTTGCCGCTTTAGCTAGAAATAATAAATAAAGTGAGAAATAAGAGGGGTCACCTCACTTTATCCACCTCACTTTATAAAATAAAGTGTTTTTCCTAGTTGATTGACGTTATAACTTAGAAAGGAGGCCTTGGGGGTCCACATGTGTATGAGGGGAGGCCTCACGCTGACCCAAGGTTAACTGCGCAGGCTAAGGAGAGTGAAGGACGCAGTCAAGGTTTTGGAGGGAGTTTAGCATTATAAAAGGTGGGGTTCTCACCTCATTTGGGCATGCATGATCTGATATTGATATTGAGAGCTAGACTTCTGTCTGCTTCCGCACGCCGGTTGTTTAGTCGGTCTGCAGCACTGTTTAGTGCAACCGAGTGTCTCCGTTCGGAGATCTCACCCTTAGCCTCGGGGGACTTCGAGTGCCTGCCCTGGTAAGGTTATTTTCTGGTATCACCCTTAGCTTCGGGGGACTTCGAGTGCCTGCCCTAGTAAGGTCATTTTCTGAGTAACATCCTTCAGTTTCAGTGGGAATTAGTAGCAGTTTTCTGGTGGAGATTTGGAGAGGTGGAAGCCCCTTCTTGTGGCTGCGCAGATCCAGAAGGTAGAACGCTGATCCAGAGAAGGAAGGACGCAGATCCAGCAGGAGGACGCAGATCTGAGTAGTGAGGACGCTGATCCAGCTGTCCAGGGCAGAGAGGACGCAGATCTGAAGGAGCATTGGCAGATCCAGACTTGGGGGACACAGATCTGGAGAACTAGTAGCAGATCCAGTCTTGGAGGACGCAGATCTGAGGAGATATTGGCAGATCTAGCCTGGGGAGGTGCAGATCTGGAGAGATACCATCAGATCCAGCCTTGGAGGATACAGATCTGAGGAGATATTGGCAGATCCAGCCTAGATCTGAAGAGATAGCAGTAGATCTGGCCTTGGAGGACGCAGATCTGGAGTGATAGGACGCAGATCTGGATTGGAGGCTTCAGATCCAGCAGATCTGAGCATAGAGGACGCAGATCCATCAGGGAGGACGCTGATCTGATGAGCAGGGTCATGTGAGTGGGGCTTGACAGTGTTTTTCAGTTTTCCCAGCCTTGAGGAGCTGATCATTTCATCTGGAGGTTTTGTGGCCAGCATTTCATCTGTCTTCTGCGCTGTCACTAGCAGAGACAGCGTTTTTATTGGTGAGGGTTTGGAGGATTGAGATCAGCCATCTTCTAGTCTTCAGCACATAGTTCCATTGCATTCCCGCAGCAGCTCTTCATAGCAGATCTTCAGCCAGCTAGGACGCTGTCCTTATTTGCAGCCATTATTTGTTCTGAGAGGGTCTCCACTTGCCTAGGGCAAGGATAGGTGCACTCATCCTGATTATCTTGTACTCCTCTCTATATATTCTCAGATTAATAAAATGGCTTAGTTTTCTGGCATTCTATGTGTACTTGTTCCATGATCTGGTTCCAGCATTGTATTTTCTATATCTGTCTGGCATATTTCTGTGTATTACTGGTTATTTCCCTTTGGGGATATTACAGTGGTATCAGAGCATAATTCTGGCTCAGCCTGTGGTCTATGACATTGGGAGAGAGATCATATAGAGGGTTGCTGGAATTTTGGAGAGCAAATAGCAGTGCAATACCAGAAACGCAGTTGGAAAAAGGGCCAAAATAAAAAGGGTCAAATTTTGAAGTTTGGAATTAGGAGAAACGTTTTCTGGGTTTTTCTGGGTTTTGGACAAGGATCACCTTCCCAAATTCCTGGAATTTTCTGAGTAGTTTTCAATGAGTAAATCGGAGGTCAAAGTTAAGCAGCAGTATGGTTTTGCAGCAGCCGTGCAGTTTCTGAGGAGCCTGTAGACACATAGCAGAAAGAGCTGATGGCAGTTGATGATGATGAGAGGAGATTTAGAGAAATGCTCCTCCAACACATGCAGGAGACGTCCCAGAGGATGCAGGAGACGTCACAGAGGCTCTTGGCCATGGAGATCAATCAGAGACTCGCTGCGCTAGCGGTTAGGCAGCGGGAAACCCCAAGGGGTTTTCAGATTGGTGAGGGATCAGGCACATCCCGCCATTTGCCGAAGCATGATGCCACTCAGCATATGGCATCACATACACCCACACGTCCTACCATGCCCACTTTTCTGGATGAAGACGCAGGGACAGCAGTGCAGCAAGAGATAGATCCGGGTCGGATGGCTGACATTCTTGCAGAGTACCAGGCTTTCGGACCAGCGTTCATGAAGGCTATCTCGTTCAGAAAATATATCCAGATCCAGTATGGCATTAGACTCCGTGATCATCACCGGGGGCACCGGCATCATCATGGTGGAGACTACCACCGCACAGCTAGTAGAGATTATGTTCAGCTCCAGCGTGATAGTAGACCTCACAACTTTCACAGAGGGAACAAGCACTCACATGATAAGGGCTTACAGCGCACAGTGGACAGATTCCCTCTACCGACATTTGACGGGTCATCCAGGCGCTCAGAAAAAGCTTGGGTGGACAAGTTGGATACCTCTTTCCAGCTTGACCGAGTATCGGAGAGGAAAACCATTAAAGTGGTTACCTCGCACGTGGAGGATGAGGACACACAGGATTGCAGGGAGTTCGAGGATACACCTAGTGTGACACAGGACTCACCATCATTAGAGTCCTTGACCGTGCCGGTTGATATCGTAGTGGAGGAGGTAGAGCCTACCCTGGTAGAGCCATCCACTGAGGTGATGACTGGAGCCATGTCCGAGTCTTCGGGTGGTAGCAGCACACGACAGATGGGTGAGGTATCAGGAGATATATCCATTATCGATGAGGCACTAGGGGATACAGAGGTATCGGATGATGGTCGCAGACAGCGGTATCATCGGCTTCGGACGGACCTTCGAGTTTTGAGGGAGAAGGCCACGTCAGTACGGGAGACCATTTTGTTGCAGGACCAGGAGCTGGAGGGTATGAGAGTGACTTGTGCCAAGTCGGCGGCCAAGTTGGTCCGCATTGGGGAACAGCTGGATTCCCTGATGGTACAACCAGAGGGCACGAGGGAGCGTCAGATCATTCCCCTTCAGGGATGCATGGATGGGACTAGCAGTATTGTTGGGTCATCTCTCCCCATTAGAGAGAGAGAGGCAGAGCCACCTAGTCAGGTCTCATATATTGACTTGGATAATGGGATGAGACGATTAGAGTTGCACAGGGTACAGCAGCCACGTGTTGAGGTTGGATGGCGAGAGATTTTGAGTTGGTACTCGATGGAGCAAACTATGGATGAAGAGGAGGTCTCAAGGAGAGATCTCACTGGAGATGCACTTCGACACACCATGGGGTGCGATGACTTTCTTCCCTTCTCACAAGAGCAGATAGAAGATGGGGGACATCTTCGGATGGATAACATCTCTCATGCTTGTGTTGAACATTCCTTGAGCCACACACATCATGATGGGAGGTTTTTGCCTACCACCTATTTGATTCTTGATAGGGTCTCATTGATCCTTGAGAAGTTTATACTTCAAAATCCCATGAAGTGCAAAATCATAAATTTGATTTGGGAGGATGGTAACCCTCATGGGAGGAGTAACCGGATGAGGAGAAGGAGGCATCCACAAGTGATTGAGTGGATGGGGATGATGAGCAAGGAGCTAGGAGGCTACTTGCAGATCTGTGCTACCAGGCAGCAGGAGGCTTGGCTGCGCTGGTTACTCTTGAAAGAGTTTGGCCATCTCTTGGCAAACATTCTTCCTAAGAGTTGGAGGGTGGAGGAAAGATGGCTGGATACTTGCATCATGGAGCAGCATAGAGTATGTATGCATGGTGTTGCTATGATACTCGTTATGTCTTCATCACATGAGTTGTATGATGGAAGTATGGGGAGGCAGCAAATTGTTTGGTTGCTTGGTTTGTTTCTGGGAGAGCAAGGGCAGATTTGCTCTCACACTTTGCATGATGTTGTAGGAAGAGGGGATGGCACTATCTCCTTGATCCTTGATGATGACGGGGAAGCACTTCCATCTTGGGGAGTATTCCACACTTGTTGCAGCAGTATTAGAGGAGTCTTTGACAAGGAGCATGTCAAAGAGCAGAGTCTTGTATTGACAGGAGCTTGTTTGCATGAGCTCCCAGCGTTGTCACCTTGGAGCAGAACATTATGGATGAAGTGTGCGCAGCAGAGATATGGTGGATCTATAACCCATAGGTCCCAGGATCACTTCATATTTGTTGAACAAAGAGGAGGTAATGATGATAGAGACATCTATGGCATATTCTTCTTGACTTGGGTTTCCAAGCATGAGGAGGATTATCTTCTTGCAGCACATGGTTCATTCTCCTTCATAGCATGCCAAAACACTATGGAGGACTCATTTATGGATCCATGTACCATCTTACTTCCAGCATATGGTCAGATTTGTATGGGAGGCTTGATTATGAGAGAGACACATGAGTTGAATGTGCCTTTGAGTATTTTCTGCACTACATGTTCTAATAGGAGCATGGGAGGAGGCATGGCCACCACTACTACATATGTGTTCTCTTTTGAGGTGGGTCATGAGATTGATATTCATCCATTGTACAGCTATGGGCAAGTGTTTGGTCTTATGTTGTTGTCATATTCAGCCATTTACTATCCATTAGTAGATGTGATGAATCTTGTACATTGCTTGCCATGTAATTTTCTGAAGTCGCAGTGGATGAGACTACGTTGTATCCTTGTGAGAGATTGTTTGCATTATGTATCCTCATGTAGAACCTTCAGCAAACATCTCATTAGGGTGATCCATGATGACCATGTCATATTCTTCATGGATGGTTTGTTTTGGGCCAGCTTGTTCTTCATTGATAGAGGAACCTTCTACGGTGGATTGTTTTTCACTTTGCCATTGGAGGGCAATGATTTTGCAGCCCAGGATCAGCATAGACTCTACACTTGTCATGAGTGGAGAGAGGGACAGCATGGGGTAAGCTATGATGCTTGCCAAGTTCATATTTTCAGCCCACCTTCATTACCAGAGCTTGAGGTGGAAGGAGATTTTCAGGAGTTGCCTTGTTGGGAGGTGGCTCATTTTGTCTGGATGATTGCTCGGAGATGGAGGATCCACAGGAGGGAGATATTCCTCATTATATTTTCGACTCCATGCCTTGATTGGAGAGAGGTGACGAGTTGGTTCACAGTTGATGGGCCAGCTTACACAGTCATAGATGCAGAGCAGCAGCGGTCCTGGTCTTCAGTCATAGCCAGAGGCAGTGAGCAGTCCGAGCCATGGGACTTGGGCTATTATTGGCCATGGTGGCGATGGGACCCGGGCGGATTGTTGGTTGGCTGGTATCATGAGAAATCAGTTTGGGATCCTGGCATTGAGATATCCCTTCGTATCAGGGTGATGCAGGAGAAAGAGAGGTTTCAGTGGGACCCAGGCACATTTGGCAGTATCGGTGCGGAGCATCAGCTAGAGAGTAGGCTTGTTCAAGCACTGCTTGAGAACAAGCAATTTTTGCCGGATGAGGATGCCACTTGGGAGAGCGAGCAGACTTTACAGCATCCATCACTTCAGTTGCTTGAGGACAAGCAACGTTTTGTCGGGGGAGACTGTAATATTCCCAATTAGCTTTGCTAATTGGAATATTTCATTTTTGTTTAATTTTGCCGCTTTAGCTAGAAATAATAAATAAAGTGAGAAATAAGAGGGGTCACCTCACTTTAGCCACCTCACTTTATAAAATAAAGTGTTTTTCCTAGTTGATTGACGTTATAACTTAGAAAGGAGGCCTTGGGGATCCACATGTGTATGAGGGGAGGCCTCACGCTGACCCAAGGTTAACTGCGCAGGTTAAGGAGAGTGAAGGACGCAGTCAAGGTTTTGGAGGGAGTTTAGCACTATAAAAGGTGGGGTTCTCACCTCATTTGGGCATGCTTGATTTGATATTGATATTGAGAGCTAGACTTCTGTCTGCTTCAGCACGCCGGTTGTTTAGTCGGTCTGCAGCACTGTTTAGTGCAACCGAGTGTCTCCGTTTGGAGATCTCACCCTTAGCCTCGGGGGACTTCGAGTGCCTGCCCTGGTAAGGTTATTTTCTGGTATCACCCTTAGCTTCGGGGGACTTCGAGTGCCTGCCCTAGTAAGGTTATTTTCTGAGTCACATCCTTCAGTTTCAGTGGGAATTAGTAGCAGTTTTCTGGTGGAGATTTGAAGAGGAGGAAGCCCCTTCTTGTGGTTGCGCAGATCCAGAAGGTAGAACGCTGATCCAGAGAGGGAAGGACGCAGATCCAGCAGGAGGACGCAGATCTGAGTAGTGAGGACGCTGATCCAGCTGTCCAGGGCAGAGAGGACGCAGATCTGAAGGAGCATTGGCAGATCCAGACTTGGGGGCATGTATCCGAAGAACTAGCAGCGCATCCAGCCTTGGAGGACGCAGATCCGAGGAGATATTTCTGCGCATCTAGCCCGGGAGGTGCGTATCCTGAGATACCATCAGATCTGGAAAATTCCTTGAGGATACATCTCGAGAGATATTGGCAGATTCAAACCCTAGATTCAAGAGATAGCAGATCTCGCCTGGAGGACGCAGAGACTGGAGTGATAGACGCGATCTGATTGAGGCTTCGATTCAGCATACCATAGCATAGAGGACGAGATCCAAAATGAGGACGCGATCCGATGAGCATGGTTATGTGAGTGGGCTTGGACAATGCTTTCGCCCTGTACCCTCGAGGAGTCGATCATTTCATCTCTGGAGGTTTTGTGGCCAAAGATTTATCACATTGCCACTGGGGCAGAGACAGCGTTTTTATTGGTGAGGGTTTGGAGGATTGAGATCAGCCATCTTCTAGTCTTCAGCACATAGTTCCATTGCATTCCCGCAGCAGCTCTTCATAGCAGATCTTCAGCCAGCTAGGACGCTGTCCTTATTTGCAGCCATTATTTTTTCTGAGAGGGTCTCCACTTGCCCAGGGCAAGGATAGGTGCACTCATCCTGATTATCTTGTACTCCTCTCTATGTACTTTCAGATTAATAAAATGGCTTAGTTTTCTGGCATTCTATGTGTACTTGTTCCATGATCTGGTTCCAGCATTGTATTTTCTATATCTGTCTGGCATATTTCTGTGTATTACTGGTTATTTCCCTTTGGGGATATTACAATGACCTCCCAAGAACAAAATTTTAAGCTTAAATGAGATCTGATTGGTAAAATAATGCATGATTAAGAAAACTACAGTAACTTGTTTTTCTCCTATTGGATCATTGATGAATATGTCTATTACTTTGTATGATTGTATGATGTATCTTTGTAAAACTTACATCTAGATGAAGATCTATGTTTGAATCAATGAATTTGTATGAATTTGTGTAAGAAATATCTAATTTTTAATATATATATATATATATATATTTTATAAAATAATATATAACGTGTCCGGACATGTCCTGTTATGGGGGGTCACCATATCCATGTCTGACACTCGAATCTGTGTGTTCATCGTGTTCCGTGTCCCCGTGTCAGGTGGCTTATATATATATATATATATATATATATATATATATATATATAACGTATCCAGACGTGTCCTGTTTCGGGGAGTCACCGTGTCCGTGTCTGACACTTGAATCTGTGTGTCCATCGTGTCCCGTGTCCCCGTGTCAGGTGACTTAGGTTTCATTTTATATCTACTTTTACTGTCAATGTGATTAATGTGATTGATATTGAAATATAAATTGGAAACTGTCATTGGGCTGCTAAAGGAACATTGAAGTAATTGCGCTAAGCATAAAACATACCATTGTTATCTAAAATTAACAGTCCTTCCTTGATCTAGCACCAACCAGCTACAAACTGTAGCTTCGACCTGCAATTTCAGCCCTGTATATGCTATAGAAACCATTGTTATCATAACTGGACCGGAACCAGTTCCGAATTGGAATTGGTTGGTTCGGTACCTAACCAGCCAGTTCCATTGAACCTGCTGATTCAAGACTGGTTTTGTTATGTTTATCCCTTCTCATGTCAGCATAATTTTTTTTCCTTTATTTTTTAATTTTTTGATTTTTTCAATTGGTTGGCCCGCATGTAATTCTCCCCTAGGCCAACCTAATATTAAAGCCTATGGTCCTATTATTGTTATGCATTTCATGGTAATGTTAAATTCTTAAAGTAAAAATGACATTCTCCTTAATCTTTCATTTTCATAAGGAGAATGTCATTTTTACTTAAATTTTTAACATTACCATGAATTGATTTAGGATGTTTGAGAGTGGTTCCAACATCCTTTGATTTCATACGGAGTAAGTAGAATTTTAGATTTCACTCAAAACCCAACAAACTTAACAAATTTTCAGGATATCAAGATTGTGGGGATTGCAACATTTCCAATGGATTTTGTCATGTATGAGGGTAATGAACTAGTATTTAATAAAGAACACCAATCTCTCTATGTACTTTGATGTTAGTGGCAATGGTTGTCGAACTCCTCTATCATGACTACTAAAAATGTACCCATCACTAAAACAAAATCTTGACTTGACATGTTACACTTTTTCTATAGGATGATGATTCTGATGATGACATTGACAATTAGCACTTGTAGGCTGTAGCTATAGTATTGTAGAATGTAGTATCATACTATCATGTTATTTTGGATTATAAAGGCCTTTTAGAGGCTACTGCTTGATGTTTTTTGGTTCAACGATGTTTTGCACTCGGTGCTATTTTGGTTATATGCACTATTACTTGCTATATAAATGAAAACTTTTGCATATTTGTGTATAAATGGTTTGGAGTCATATGGAAGCACATGAATATATATGTTTTTCTTTAAAATATGGATATTTTATGTGTTTTTGGTAAACCGTTTTTTTATTTATTTATTTATTATTTTTTTTTTTTAGGTTTTTACCAGTTCCAACCGGTTCCCGGTCCACAAGGTTTTTCTGTTCAATCACCGGTTCAGTTATGATAACATTGGCAGAAACCCTAACTCAACTCTTCAAGAGGTCTTCCTTGATCAAGACAACTTCTTCATAGGTCAACGATGTTAAATTAGAGTATCTTGCTTTCCCAGCTACTTGATACTGTCACTTGTCCTACTGCAACTTGGACTTGCAATTTTCGACCTTCTTGGAAGTTGCAAAAACCCTTAGCCTTCACACGGTAGAGAGAGATAGAGCACAAAAACAAGATTTACATCCTTCCTTTCTTCTTATGGGCTTTCAATATCTTCTTCTCCTGCTTTCCAACTACAAATTGAAATTTCTTCTTGAGATTGAACTTGAGTGAGTGAATACCAAATGAGGTCAAACTGTTCCTTTATATAACCTTTCCAAGGGGTCGAATTCTCTCCTTTAGGCTGACTTGAAGATGCCAGGGCCGACTTGTACTTTGGAGGTTTCCAGGACTTTCTAGACTCAATAAATTCTTTTACAAGATATATTTTGCCCAGAAGGGTCTTATAAACATGATGTTGACTCACTTGGCTCATGACAATATATCCTATGACTTAACAAACCCTAGAAGAATGAAGAACATGCTTTTACCTAGAAGACCATCAATAAAGAGAATGAAACCCATGCTTTATAATAATAACTTTTTCTTTTTCTTCTTTTGTTTGTTACATAAGATACATATTGAAATGAGTACAACAACAATTATGAAGGCTGAATCTAGTTACAATTCCAACACTCCCTCTTAACTTGGGGGGTATTCATAATTTTACAACTAGTACAACATGATTCTCAAACTGAAGAGTTCTCATAAGAAGAGTTAGATTGATAAGTCAACTATAAGCATAAAAAATATAACGAACACTATCACCGAGGCCTAATTTGACATTAGGGGAATTTTGAGGTCTAAAATGGGCCTCCTAAGGAAATAATAAAATAATAGCTAAAGTAATAAAATAATATTTATGAATTTGCAATTCACTTTTTGCACCAAAATCCATGTAACCATGGTTAAATTCAATTCAAAAGTTGTACCAAAATAAAAATAATAAAAAAATTGTATTGATGTGACTATAAATAAGAATGATATTTTCAAGAAAAAGTCATTATCATTTCACAACTAATGCATTTGTCCTTTCTACTTAAATAACTTGAAATAAAATATAAATATAAATTCATAAATTCTTAATTATAGAATATACTATTAATTAAAATTTATATTATTTAAATTATATAATAAAATGCAATTAATATACTATATAAAGATAATATAATATAATATATTGTTTTATGTATGAATTTTATATTATATATTGAATTGATTTGATTTATAAATAAATATTTGAAAATATACAAATATAATATTTATTGGAAAGTGTCTAAGTACATGAAGATTGTGTAGGGATTTGCATTGTTTCTTTCAAAAAATATGAAATGACAATAATAATATTTTATTCAAAAAGTGTGAAATGATATTTATTATGAGTACTTTACTTAATGACTTTAAAAGTATTTAGAGCACTACCATGGTTAACCATGAGTTTTTATCCACCATTGAGAATGTAACAAGTAAGTATCTTTAACTCAAGCAATGCCACCTCAACCATAAGGGATGATGTCATCCCTTAAAATGTGATTGGTTCTCATAAAGTGAATTTTGATTGTACATTTTCCTTAGGAGGCCCATTTTAGACTTCAAAATTCCCCTAGTGCAAGATCAACTTTATTCGAAAGCATTATGTTGGAAGGCTTTATCTGGGACACTGCACTACCCCCACAAGGTACATACCTCATTCGGATGTTCACAAGGTATGTCCTTTTAGGACTATTCTTATCTTGGATCTCCAATCCTGAGCCCTCAAAGAATATCAATCCTTTTCGACCACTCTTCTCTTGGATACTTGTCCTATCCTCAAAGAGTACTAGTACTTTTCATTTCTTGGATTTTATATCCTCAAGGAAACCACAAATGCTTATCCAATCCTCCACTATTCTCTCTTCATTACCTGAAGACGAGAATGCATACGTGATGTCCAACATCACTCCCTCTCAACTAGAGAGGATAACCCTATTCCTATTGTCCAGGGAATAGATCCTTGCTCCTATTTAGGGAGACTTCTTGCTCCCTCTCAAATCTAGAGGAGACTCCATAGTTCCTTTCTATTTGGGAAGTCAACACAACAAGCCTTATAGCCTATCTTCATAAGAGTATCAGTTACTAGTTATCCATAGCTACTAGGCTCCCTCTTTTATTCTCATCTCATTGTATTGAGCTTGCTTCCTTTTGAGGTATCATGGAGCCATCTTCACTCTTCAATCTTGTGACAGGATCTAGGTCATTTTTCTTGCTCATCACTTTCATCTTTAGACATCATAGATGAAGGTATTGCATTGAGCTTTTCTAAACTTCAAGCTGATCATAGCTTCCTTATGAAAGTGATCTCCTTTGACCTTCAGGTTATATTCTCACACTACTACCTTTCAATCCCAAGATGGACAAATTTTGACTTCACAATTGCTAGGTACCAGATATTGAGATTCCCTCAACATTCTTCATACATTTTCATTCATACAATTGAACTTACCTCAATTGTCATCATGTATTCTTGCAACATTCTTCCAAATGACCTTCTCATCCAATCAACATCCTCATGGTTCATCTCCATATGAGTCTTCCTTCATGCATCAAAGTGCCCAAGGATCGAACTTGATTATCAAGTTAGAACTTTTTCTTTCGGAGATTACACTAGATGTTAATCATCATTATTTATAATCTAGAGAAAGTATTAATTCTTTATACATCCTTAAATAAGTCAAATTCTTCTTGTAAAGTCCCTTCCAACCAGGACTGAGAATAATGCTGGTTTAAAGGCAGAGGGAAGAGACTGGTTCTTACGGTCTAACTCCAGCAGGGCTGGGCATATTTCTAAGTCAATCTGTACTACAGTGTTGAGTTTTTGGCCTTATTTTTAATTTTGAATGTAGATATTCTTTTTGTGTTAATGAGCATGAATCTACCTTCTTGGTAATATAAAAACTAAATTACCCATAAAACGTACATACACAGATTTAAGGTTCCACACACAGTTTTAATTTAATTACAGAGAAAAGATATTCGGCAGTGCTGTATTGTAATAAACATTTGCAGTAAATTTAAATGGAAACAAAGCTGTACTTAAAAGAAATACCTGGAACGCTGATGATGATGATTGTTAGGACTGTGATGATAGTTCTCCTCCCAATGATGTTGATGGATGTTGATGAACAGAGCAGATTACCCAAAACAACAATCCTCCCAGCCGATCTAGGAGCAATCCTAGACCCAGAATATCACTCTTCTGCCCCCGTGCCCAGAATCCCAGAACGGTGACACTCTCCCTTTAGAACTCTGCGTATCCTTCAATCCCTTGTTAGCCAGAATGTAGAAATTTTCTCCTTTCAACCGTCCCCCCTACTCCTTCACATCCTTCCCCCTTATAACCATCTCCCCACCGCCTTTCACTCCCGAAGATCTTTTTCACATTTATGAGGGTCTGCCACCATTTAAGGCGACCTTATCTTCTTTTAAGGGTATAATTAATGTTTGAGATAAGTTTTGCGATTAAGTGTATTAAATATCTTTGGTGAGTCTTTAGCTACTTACGTAGAGGAGATGACTTCATGGAAACTCACTTTGTATCAAGTTTGTTTAATACTTAACTAATTTGGTTTAATTAAATGTTTTTTATTTATAAGTTAGAAATAGCTGTGATAACTTTATGTTTGTTTATAAATTAATCACTTTTCCTTAATTTAATTTATATTATTATTGTATTGGATCAGCCACATATAATTTTAACGATTATACTATTTATTGATTAGGTATGGGCCATTACATACTTCCTCCCTTAAGAAAACTTCGTCCCGAAGTTAGGCTTCATATACTTATATTGATAATTATGTTTTTAGAGATTAGGGCACAAGTGAGAAGGTTTATATTTTTAAGATTGAATTTCGTTTGTATATACATGTTTCTTTTCTTTGATATTTATTTGTTACTTCATATCTCAACCGCCTCTGCAGACTATTCTTTAACCACCCTGTCCTTCCTAACCTCTTCCATTCCCTTCCTATCCGTCCTCTACAGGAATATGACATGGCATCAGTGTTACTGATCCATTCATAGACCTTAAGGATATCAGCGTTGATTATATCGACCTGATATGCTTGTAGGCATCCGACAGTCATCATCACACGTCTAGGGGAGCGTGACTCGCACAGTCCTCCCATGACTCCAGGTATTGGAGGATAAACAGTGGGCAACACCTCCACCCCTCCCAGTAGAACCAGGGTCAACACCCTATCATGAAATCACATGGAGTCTCAACGTTCTGGGATTCTGTCATCACGTCTATTGTTTCGGTAATCTGTGTTCTGCGAGGTCTTTCGTATAATGCTTCAAATGGCGGCATCCCGATAGAACTATGGTAGCTATTGTTGTAAGCAAATTCCACCAAGGGTAAGTACTTCTCCCAACGTGACTGTTGGTCCATAACATACATCCTTAGCATATCTTCGAGCACTTTCTTAAGGGAGGAAGACACTCAGAAAGGCCGAGGGATTTTGATGACAAACCCCACAGGGAAGATATCTCACGGGAACTGCAAAAGATTAAACTCCCGGTATTCTCGGGAGGACGAGGTGGAGAGCATGCCGAAGCATGGTTGGAAGGGATGATCCGGTGCTTTGCATTAAGAGAATATTCTTCAACTTCTAAAACGAAGATCGCTGTATTCCAACTCAGAGGGAATGCTCTGATTTGGTGGGGGAATATGGAAAAACAGCTGCATCTGACATCGGATACCGTTCCTTGGGAATTGTTTATGGACCGATTCCGTGCGAAATACTTGCCGCCTTTCTTTCAAGAGCAGCAAGCGGGAGCCTTCCATACTCTAACCCAAGGGAGTAAAACCGTGGAAGAATACGAGACAAAATTCATGGAACTTGTGAAGTATGTCCCTTATCTAGACACGGATGAACGCCAAGCCGAGCGTTTCATATTTGGGTTAAATCCTCGGATCAGAGCCATGGTAAGAATGTGGAAGCCACCGACCGTGGCAGAGGCAGTGGAATGTGCTCGTTATGCAGAAGAACATCTGGGGATAAAAAGGGATTTCAGGCCAGCGGAATCAATACCGCAGGCATTTACAGGAAAGACTCCCCGAAATTTCTTCCGAGGAAATAACTCGAGACCACCTCCTTATGGTAACAGATTTACCCCAAGAGGAGCGGGGGCAGCAGCTCCCAGGACCATAAACGCAATAGCTTCTGGGTCTTCAAACAATAGTGCGTGGAGGTCTCGAGGAACTGGTAATCGAGGAAGAAATGGGAGAGGAAGCAGCACCAGGGGACAAAGTTCTTGGTCGGGGGTTTCTCAGTCAAGCGAAAGAGGACTAACCCGAGTGGACTGTTGGGGATGTGGAGGACCACATTTTCGACGGGATTGTCCGGAGAACTCGCGTCAAGCAGGAAAAGAACCAGAGAACTCGCGACGGACAGGGAAAGAACCGTCATCAGATGCTCAAAGCAATCACAGGATCCATGCTGTTGTCAACAACAACCAGGCAGCACATCAATCAACGGTAGTGGAATCTTCAGGTACAATCAATGGATTAAAACTCAAAATCTTATTTGACACTGGAGCTACTGATAGTTTTATTTCATCTTTTGCATTGAACAAATGTGGGTTGGCAGCCTGCAAACAAGACGATTTTAGACAGGTAGAAATGGCTTCAGGAGACCTTCAATCGGTAGAATTATGTGTGGAAGATTGCAAAGTTGATCTAGGGGTCTGTGTGACCAAACTAAAAGTTTATGTCACAGCCCTAGGTACTTACGACCTGGTGATAGGAATGGATTGGTTAGAATCTCATCGAGCATGGGTAGATTGTTCCGGGAAAACAATACTTTGCGTAAATGATATGGGTGAAACAGTCCAAATTCAAGGTATTAAGAGAAAGGTATCCTTGCGTTTCATCTCAGCCATGCAGATGAAGCGGTGCTTGAGAAAGGGTTGTCAAGTATATGCCGTTCAATTGGTGAGCAAAGAAAAAGGGCCTTCCTTGGATCAATATCCGATTCTAGCAGAATTTCCGGATGTTTTTCCAAGGGAACTACCTGGACTACCGCCTCAGAGAGAGCTAGACCTCGCCATTGAATTGAAACCGGGCACGGAACCTATTTCTAAAGCTCCTTACCGAATGACTGCCCCGGAACTTCAAGAGCTGCAAATACAGCTAAAGGAACTGTTAGATGTAGGCCACATTCGACCCAGTGTTTCACCATGGGGTGCTCCAGTAATCTTCGTCAAAAAGAAAGATGGTTCATTACGACTGTGTGTGGACTATCGAGATTTGAACCGAGCCACGGTAAAGAATAGGTATCCGATGCCTCGCATTGACGACCTTTTTGATCAAATGAAAGGTGCTACAGTATTTTCAAAGATCGATCTGCGATCAGGTTATCATCAACTCAGGATAAGCGAGAGTGATGTTTCTAAGACTGCATTCCGAACTCGTTTCGGGCATTATGAATTCATTGTGGTACCATTTGGGTTGACCAATGCACCCGCAGTCTTCATGAACCTTATGAATAGCGTTCTCCGCAAATATCTTGACAAATTTGTACAGGTTTTCCTGGACGATATTCTCATTTACTCTAAAAATGAGAAAGAGCATGAAGAGCATCTTCGGATAGTGTTATCTTGTCTCAGAGAGCACAAGTTATATGGAAAATTATCCAAATGCGCTTTCTTTCAGAAGGAAATTCATTACTTAGGTCATATCATATCTAGCGAAGGAATCTCCGTAGATCTTGAAAAGGTAAATACAATCAGGGAGTGGCCGATACCTAAAAATGCACATGAAGTGCGTAGTTTTATGGGTTTAGCAGGTTACTACCGAAGGTTTGTGGAGGGATTCTCCAAAATTGCAAAGCCAATCACCAACCTTCAGCGCAAGGGTGTTAAGTATGAATGGACTGAGGAGTGTGATAAAGCTTTTTCTGAACTTAAACGATTATTGACTAGTGCACCGATTTTGCGAGTGCCGGATATGGATAAAGCTTTTACGGTATGTACCGACGCATCTAAGCAAGGGTTAGGTGCAGTTTTAATGCAGGAAGGAGGCGTAATAGCATATGCTTCGAGGAAATTAAAAACTCATGAAGAACTGTATGCTACGCATGATCTGGAGTTAGCCGCAGTGGTCTTAGCTTTAAAGATGTGGAGACATTACTTGGTGGGGAGAAACTTTGTGCTTAAAAGTGACCACCAAAGTTTGCAGTATTTATTCACTCAGAGAGATTTGAATGCAAGACAAAGGCGATGGAGTGAACTCCTAAGCGAATATGATTTTGCAATTTCATATATAAAAGGGAAGGAGAATGTGGTAGCAGATGCTTTAAGTAGAAGACCTCGAATCTTCTCCCTTGTACCTATCAAAGTGAACTTGAGAAATCAAGTGCTTGAACATCTTGTAAGAGATAGTTGGTACTTAAAAGTACGGTCAGAACTCGAAAGCAACCATTCGAAGGAACCTAAGTTCGACGGGTATGATTTAGAAGAGGACGGAATTCTACGGTTTTACGGAAGGATGTATATACCAGACAGTGGAGATCTCCGAAACACCATCTTGAAGGAAGCACATCGAGCAGTATACTGTGCACATCCTGGGGTAAAGAAGATGTACGCTGACACCAAGAGACTTTTCTTCTGGTCAGGCATGAAAAATGACATTGTCCAATTTGTTTCTAGATGCCTTGAGTGTCAACAGGTAAAAGCTGATCATCGCCACCCAGCAGGTCTCTTACAATCTCATGAAATCCCTATGACCAAATGGGAGATAATTTCTATGGATTTTATCGTTGGGCTGCCTCTTACGCAACAAAAGCATAATGCCATTCTGGTCGTGGTGGATCGATTAACAAAGAGCGCCCATTTCATCCCAGTAAGAGATACTTATGAAGTAGCTGATGTAGCTCAAGTATTCATAAATGAAATCATCAGATTTCATGGAGTACCTAAGAAAATTATATCCGACAGAGACCCTCGGTTCACATCAAGGTTCTGGAACTGTATGCAGTCGGCCTTGGGAACCCAGTTAAATTTAAGTACTGCCTATCACCCTGAGACCGATGGACAGACAGAAAGGGTAAATCAAGTGCTCGAAGATATGCTAAGGATGTATGTTATGGACCAACAGTCACGTTGGGAGAAGTACTTACCCTTGGTGGAATTTGCTTACAACAATAGCTACCATAGTTCTATCGGGATGCCGCCCTTTGAAGCATTATACGGAAGACCTCGCAGAACACAGATTACCGAAACAATAGACGTGATGACAGAATCCCAGAACGTTGAGACTCCATGTGATTTCATGATAGGGTGTTAACCCTGGTTCTACTGGGAGGGGTGGAGGTGTTGCCCACTGTTTATCCTCCAATACCTGGAGTCATGGGAGGACTGTGCGAGTCACGCTCCCCTAGACGTGTGATGATGACTGCCGGATGCCTACAAGCATATCAGGTCGATATAATCAACGCTGATATCCTTAAGGTCTATGAATGGATCAGTAACACTGATGCCATGTCATATTCCTGTAGAGGACGGATAGGAAGGGAATGGAAGAGATGAGGAAGGACAGGGTGGTTAAAGAATAGTCTGCAGAGGCGGTTGAGATATGAAGTAACAAATAAATATCAAAGAAAAGAAACATGTATATACAAACGAAATTCAATCTTAAAAATATAAACCTTCTCACTTGTGCCCTAATCTCTAAAAACATAATTATCAATATAAGTATATGAAGCCTAACTTCGGGACGAAGTTTTCTTAAGGGAGGAAGTATGTAATGGCCCATATCTTCCTTCCAACCATGCTTCGGCATGCTCTCCACCTCGTCCTCCCGAGAATTCCGGGAGTTTAATCTTTTGCAGTTCCCGTGAGATATCTTCCCTGTGGGGTTTGTCATCAAAATCCCTCGGCCTTTCTTCCTCTGATACCAAATGTAAAGTCCCTTCCAACCAGGACTGAGAATAATGCTGGTTTAAAGGCAGAGGGAAGAGACTGGTTCTTACGGTCTAACTCCAGCAGGGCTGGGCATATTTCTAAGTCAATCTGTACTGCAGTGTTGAGTTTTTGGCCTTATTTTTAATTTTGAATGTAGATATTCTTTTTGTGTTAATGAGCATGAATCTACCTTCTTGGTAATATAAAAACTAAATTACCCATAAAACGTACATACACAGATTTAAGGTTCCACACACAGTTTTAATTTAATTACAGAGAAAAGATATTCGGCAGTGCTGTATTGTAATAAACATTTGCAGTAAATTTAAATGGAAACAAAGCTGTACTTAAAAGAAATACCAAGAAATACCTGGAACGCTGATGATGATGATTGTTAGGACTGTGATGATAGTTCTCCTCCCAATGATGTTGATGAACAGAGCAGATTACCCAAAACAACAGTCCTCCCAGCCGATCTAGGAGCAATCCTAGACCCAGAAGATCACTCTTCTGCCCCCGTGCCCAGAATCCCAGAACGGTGACACTCTCCCTTTAGAACTCTGCGTATCCTTCAATCCCTTGTTAGCCAGAATGTAGAAATTTTCTCCTTTCAACCGTCCCCCCTACTCCTTCACATCCTTCCCCCTTATAACCATCTCCCCACCGCCTTTCACTCCCGAAGATCTTTTTCACATTTATGAGGGTCTGCCACCATTTAAGGCGACCTTATCTTCTTTTAAGGGTATAATTAATGTTTGAGATAAGTTTTGCGATTAAGTGTATTAAATATCTTTGGTGAGTCTTTAGCTACTTACGTAGAGGAGATGACTTCATGGAAACTCACTTTGTATCAAGTTTGTTTAATACTTAACTAATTTGGTTTAATTAAATGTTTTTTATTTATAAGTTAGAAATAGCTGTGATAACTTTATGTTTGTTTATAAATTAATCACTTTTCCTTAATTTAATTTATATTATTATTGTATTGGATCAGCCACATATAATTTTAACGATTATACTATTTATTGATTAGGTATGGGCCATTACACTTCTTTTAAACATCATACAATCAAACTAAGCATGTTATAAGATTCTATCCATATGAATCTTATTCAAGGGTCACTTCCAACTATTATCTATCTATATGTCTCCTAATGAGCCTCAATCTTGACCCATTGCATTCCTTCATCCCTTTAACAATATTGTTCCCATATTCCATGGAATGTATACTAACCTTGTCATAATGCTTCTCCCAAGAACCTTCCAAAATGATGGTCCGCCTGGATGAACAATATGAAAAATGGTCTATCTATCTATTCCTAAAGACTAGATGATTTCTACAAAGAAACTTAACCAAGTAGACTCTACATATGCCGCTACCACATGCTTCTCTCTATGATGTTATGCAAAATCAAGATTCCTTTCAAAAATAAACAATGCATGCTATCCTAAAGAAAGACCAATTTTACCAAGAACTTGACAAACAAGATGCCTTCTTCAATAGTAGAGATCTTTCATATCTTCTTTCTTCGGCTTCTTCTCAGGTTCTCCCATTCTTTCAGCTACGTGAGCCTCACTTCTTTCCTTTCTCTTGTTGTTTTGTTGGCTTGGAAAATCCCTCTTATAGTGTCCATATTCATTGCACTAAAAGCATTGAACCTTGGACATATATTTCTTCTTGGACTTTTCGAACTTTCCTTTCTTTAGATCCTTGACTCGAGTTAGATAGGCTTGAGACTGCTCATCTGATGCAATGTCATCTTTTACGTCGATCCTTGATTCTTCTAGAACACATTGTGCCCACAACTCATCAAAGGGAGTTGAATCTTTCTTAGAGTATATGCTTGTTGCTTGTTGCAAAGCTGCTTCATTCTGGTGTCGATGCATTTAAAACATAAATGGTCATTTTGGAATCAGAAATTGTCTCTCCAAGCCCCAACAAGTGATCTCTTAATTGAGAGATCTTCATCAGAAAGGATGCCATGTCCTCATCCTTTGATTTCTTCATCTTGTATAGTTTATTTCGCAAAGATATCTTTTGTCCTGATGTACTTACAAAGTACAATTTCACTAGCTTGGCATACATAGCCTTGGAAGTTTTTAAATTTGCAACAAATGGAACAAGAGGATCCTTGATTGATTAAACTATGGTCATTTGTGCCCTTACTTCCCCTTTCTTGTACTTTGCCTTCTTGAGTCTTGTCTTTGCTAGGTTCAGTGATTCCTCAGTTACATATTCCATTACCTCATGCTCTATCAGTGCTTGGTCAATCCTTTTCTTCCATGCTAGGTAATTTGATGCTCCAACGAGCTTATTGCTCTCCTTGCAAAAATAACCCACATGACCTGTAGATTCAAACATAGAGTAATAATATGATACTTACTTGATAACCAAGATTATCCTCTTCCTTAATGATGTCTCCAACCTTTCTTCACACCTTCAAGACCTTTGAAGAAACTTCAATAATTTCTTTGAAAGATGTTTCTTAGGATTCCATCAACAACAACATTTAAGAGTGATAAATGATACCAAGATCCCTTTGATGCTTCCTTCAAAGAGACCTTTCAATGAGCCTTTAAAGTAGATGTTCCTCTTTTCAAGAGACAACCCTTTCTTGTAGTCTTCCTCTCAAACCTTCCTTTGATGAGAGCTTGATGTAGCCTTGAATCTTGATCTTCTTCAATATAGAAACCCTCCTAGATCAACAGGCTCTCTATTTTTTTTTTAGTGTCCGTTCCACAAATGATTCTTCTTAATAATCAACCTCTTCTTGTGTCCACAAGATGATCCATCCAATTGCCTTCTTGTCCACCTTAGCTTTGATACCATGTAGGAAAATTTAAAATAGCAACCTATTAAATCAATTTTCCTTTCCCTTAATATTTTCTTGTGAAATTAGTTAGTCTTCCTGTGTTCTTTATTTATATCTTTTCATCAAACAAATATCAAGAACAAAAATAGCAACAACAGAGGACACAAAAGTTAAGCTCTTAGCTAGGGCAAAACCCCTCTAAGGGGAAAACTCGAAAAACTCTTCTCTTATAGATTTGCTTCAAATGAGACAACAAAGACCCAAATCCTAGACCAAGTCTTCCTCCAAGTACCAAGTCAGCCCTTCCAACAAGTACTTCCTTGATCTAATACCAACAAGCTACAAACTACAACTTCGACCTGCCAGCTTCATTACTCCAACTTTGACCTGCAATTTTGGCCCTATAGTTGTTGCAGAAACCCTAACTCAACTCTTCAAGAGGTCTTCTTTGATCAAGCCATCTTCTTCATAGGTCAACGAAGTTAAACCAGAGTATATTTCTTTCCTAGTTACTTGATACTGGAATTTCTCCTACTACAGCTCGGACCTGCAATTTTCGGCCTTCTTGGAAGCTGCAGAAACCCTAATCCTTCGCACGTGTGAGAGAGATAGAGCCGAAAAACAAGATTTTTTGTCCTTCCTTTCTTCTTCTAGACCTTTGCTATCTTCTTCTCCTGCTTGCCAACTACAAATCGAACTTTCTTTTGGAAATTGAACTTGTGAGTGACTTGCTCCTTTATATAGCCTTTCCAAGGGGTCGAATTCCCTCCTTTAGGCCAACTTGAAGCTGCCAAGGCCGACTTGTATTTTGGAGGTTTCTAGGACTTTATAGACTTTTTACAAGATATGTTTTGCACGAAAGGGTCTTATAAATATGATGTTGTCTCTCTTGGCTCATGACAATATATCCTATGACCTCACAAGAAGCACGAAGAACTTGTTTTTACCTAGAAGACCATCAATAAAGAGCATGAAACCCATGCTTGATAATAATATTTTTTTCTTTTTCTTCTTTTGTTTGTTACGTAATATACTTATTGAAATGAGTACAACAACAATTATGAAGACTGAAACTAGTTACATTTCCAACACTATCCTCTAAATAGCCTCTAGTAAGTCCTGCATGATTCTATATGGTTATAATATTGCTGAAGGGCAGACTGTCTTAATGGTTTATGGTTCTAATGCCACAGTTTTGACGCTTACAACTTTGTGCTTTATATCTTGCTATAGATTCTAAACTTAATGATTTGTTTATGTTGCAACGATAGACTATAGGTGCCTTCGAAGTCTCTTAGTCTGATACAAATGATGTAAGTTGTAACATCCTTAGTTCCACTGACCGCATTTTGACACTAATAAGTTTTCTTTCGTTCTTGCTTGTTTTCCTTTCCTTGTTGTTTCAGGAAGATAAATTCCTCTCCTTTAAACTGGTTTCCTATTATGTGATTTTGGATCTTTGAAACAGTTTTAATAAAATGAGATTTTCTCCCCCTTCATTTCTGAAAGAAATCCTTCCTCAAGTGGATTGTTTTCACTCCATTTCTTGGTCTGTGCTTCCCTCTCTAGTGGATCCTAATTCCAAAATTTCTGTAATACTATGATTGGCAGGCTTAATTTGATGTTGGGTTTGAGAGCTTGGAGTTCTCTGGATCCTAATTTTCTTGGTCATTCATAAATCTGGGGCTTTCTGTAAATTCATTCATACTATTTTTTCCATGTTCTTCGTCTTTCGTGCAAAGTTTTTGTTTCTATTTATCACATTTTTTTCGATTCATGCTCAGTCCTGTTACAAGTAACTCACAATTAAATATCTTCATTTCAATATTTCTAGAGAAGGCTACTCATTTATCAAAATATGGTAAGATGATTATAGGGGAGTGAATTACTATCATCTAATTGGAAAAATAGATTAAAATTGGGAAAGGTTATTTATTCTAGTTTTTGGCTTCATGAAGAAACACGACAATATTCTTTAAATGTTTGTGGGAAATAGATATTCTTTTAATGATTTTTTAAAACTCTCAAATGTTTGACCTCATTTCTGTTTGTAATTACATTCTACAAAATATTTCGAGGATAAAATTTGTGTTCTTTAAAAACTTTATTTTGATGTCTATACAATATAGGTTACCTTCGTTCTTTGACACTTTTGTTTACTTATATCACAGGCATCCAGTACAAGCTGGTGATGTTATTTGGATGGCTCCATTTGTACCACAATGGTATTACTTATTATAGGGAAGAAAAGCCTTTTCATCCAATGTTTAAGAGAATCTATGTATCCAACTTCTAACGCAATTGTCCCTTTGCTAATATATTTATGCAGGTATGCAGCTCTGGGTAAGACTCGTTCACGCTATTTGTTGTACAAGGATGTCAACAGGAATCCTTTGGTACATACCATTTGAAGATTGTAATCTTGGGTTCATAAGTTGAAATTATAGCTTGTACTTCATTGAAGTCTTGTGTTACAATATATGACCTCATGTAATTGGGGATGCACGAGTCATGCAACGAAGAGGGTTTTTCTGAGAATTTTTCATGGAGGAAACACTAGTGGTCATGCTTTTGTCTTGACCATGTATGCAATACTTATTATTGGCTATACAGTGATGTTTGTCATTTTAGATGTTAAAGTTCTTGATACGACAAAATGCTTATCTGCATATGTTGCATTGGTTTTTGGGATGGGGAACTGTGGGGATGGGAAGATGCATCCTTGGGACAGTTAGGCTGCACACCGAAAATTTTTAGGGGATGGCAGGTTGGGAATAGCAATCAAATATTTACAATAATAACTATTAAAACTTTTCGATTTCAGTATAAACATTTGTAACTGCTTGTCAGCATAATGGTTTATACCATATAGTATTATGCAGGGCCGAGTGACATTCTATTATTGTCGTCATTATTGTCACCTGGACATGAGCGAAATGCAGTTCAGTTTTAGGAAACTTAAGTGCATCTATTTTCAATTTGCAATAAGGTCCATGAAGAGTCTATAGATAAATGCCGGTCTCTATGACAAATTTTCCTTATATTTCTTGCTTATGATGATTACGTTAAAAGGCATTCCCTTCTCAATAGGTTCTGCAGACTTTTACAACTATGTTGAAAATCACCACAAAACACTTTGGGATATACATGCATGCATTTTGTATTGAGTAGATTTGTATTTTAGATTGAGAAGGTGATTGAATGGGAATGTATTCAAACATTTAGCACCTAATCTGAGTCACTACTATTTGATTGTTTTCACAATGCTTGAGGTTGGAATGGTGGAAGAACTGGACAGTGACAGTAATAACTCTTGGACACCAATGCACAATATGTAAAAGCTAAGAGGACCCAAAAAATGAGAAGAACAAGAATAATAACCACAAGGATCAGATTGTTGAGATGTTGCATATCTTGGTTTGTTGACATGGAGGCTTTCCTTCTGTAATGTTGCTGCTGAAAAAAAAATAGTTAAATCGCTAAAAACACAGATGAAAACCCATGTTTTGAGCTGCAACTTATACAGATTCAAATTTCAGATTTAGATTATGTATACTGCAAATAAAATGGAAGGGAAAAATGATCGTACTGTCCAATCATCAATGTGACAATGTCCATAACTCCATTGTCAAAATTGACGATGCATTCTTGGAATATCCTTGAAATCTGCCCTAAATGTTCTTCGTACAACCAACAAGTCCCCCAGTTGCAAATGAAGTCCTCAAACTGTTGAGGGGGTTGAGGGTGTTTTCTAGCGGTCCCGAAGTCACCAGTGAAGTCCTCAACAATTTAGGGACATTTCGTATGGGCCCCCAAGTTCCCGAAATGCCAGAACAGCTGGTACACGGGTTTTTGGGGATGGATATCGATGAAACATACTTTTAAGTTTTTTTTAAACCAACCCATGAAACATACTTATCTGCAGGCATGGATTCCATTTTAGGACATTTTTTTAGGGGTCCCAAGTCCCCAAAATGCCAGAATGGCTGGTATACGGTTTTTTGGGATGGTTACCCTTGGAACATATTTTTTGTCACTGTTAACAATTTTTTTTGTTTTTCCGGAGAATAAAAAAAAAGTAGAGAGCAAAGGGCTGGACGAAACTCTTTCTCAGCTGGACACTGAAACGCTGCAAAAATATTTAGCTGTATCACGAGATCTGGCTGCCAGCGACTAGCCTACAAATGCAGCTGCTGACTGAATCTGTGTTAGACAACGGTTAGTTTGTGTTAGGTAATCGGTTATTAGAGTCCAAGAAACTTGGGGAACTGATTCAACAGTTTCTTGATATATTTATGTGTACACATTGTACATAATTCTTTGAGACATTCATTAATATATTGTTGAGTTTGTTTCCAGTTTGTGTGTTGTGTGTCTTACAGTGGTATAAGAGCAGGTGAGATGCTCTGTGGTTGATTGAGAGTGTGACAGGTAGTTAATCGCACTGTTGATTAAGTTAAGCCACAAGTTTGGTGGTCTCGCCTTCGAGAACATAATTTTCTGAGCGTGAAGGGATGTGGACTCCGAGGCGAAATGGCTGGATTGGGTTGGTGAATGAATCTGTCACTGTGAATTTTGGTAAAATGACCACTGTGTTGCCGCCGCTGCCCCTGGACAAAACAAAGCCAAAGAAATCTGCCCCTGCCTTCGTCTGTTTTTAATGTTTGGTCACTTTATAGAAGTGGAGAGAGAAAAGTCGTCTGTCTGGGCCCTAGACAAAACGAGTCTCTACGCCGGACAATCCTTTGCCGTCATTTTTTTATTTCTATTACAAAGAAGGTCGCGGTGATTGCTGGGGATAGTCACTAAAGGAGGTCTGTAAACTAAAACGCCAACAAGTTTCGAGTGGACACTTGCTCCAGTGATCAATAAGGGAAAGTATAGCACAAGCCGTCAATCTCATGATATGTAGATCGAATTGGATTGTATAAAGGTTCCTTTATCTTCTTCGTTAAGGTCGGATTTGAATTTGTTAAAAAAAAAAAATCCGATGTTCAAATCGCCCATTACAAATAAAAAGAATTTGTTAGCAAAGATCTTGTGTGGGATGAATAATGTGTCTTCATGAGCATTGTTGTAGTATTTTTTTTAGAGATTGTTGTGCCGATCGAGTGTGGCATATTGGAAGAAATGCTCTGCAAATTCGAGGGCTAAGGACATACTTTGTTGGAAGAACCAGTTTATCAGTGACCGAATTTCCAAACTTTTGAAAATATGTTTTGATCATTCAACTATTTCTTGCCCAATGAATTAATCGAAAAAATAATCCAACTCAAACCGAAAATTTGCTCATTGCTGCTGCTTAAATTTGAAAGCCGAGTTGTGAAGGAGGCATATTTTTTGGTGATGTATCGATCTGTAATGAATTATATTAAACTGTAATGAAATGTTTTTTGGTGAAGTATATTAAACTATAATGAAGTCTGGCGTTGAAGCAGTCTTAAGAAGTGTGTGAAGTCTATCTTGACAAATGCGTTGAAGCTCTGTCTGAAGATTTGTAACTGTTGCAAGGAGGGTGAAAGTTGAAAAAACGATGTTGTCCAAGAGTGCTTTGGAAGTTTGGTGAAAGACGTGGAGGCCTCAAAGTTCAATATTTCAATCGGGCGGAGCATGAATTTTACAGTTTTTGTGCTTTATAGAAACACTCAAAAAAAAAAATTATTCTTGTTGGTTCAAGTTGCTAGCACTGGAGGGTGAGTTTCAATAACTGCTACAAAATAAATAAGTTTTGAAGGGTCTGTATTAATAGTTTTACATTCATGAAAGAGAAGAATTTGAAACTTTTTGGAACAAGAAATTTTCTCGAACAAATTTTTTAAAGGCTGCCGTTCAGTTTCAAAAATTTTTGAACTTTGAAGTTTATTAAGTTTTATTTATAAAACTTAATTATTTATAATAAATATTTTGAAACTTATTGACCAAATTTGACTTTATCTGAACATTATTGGAGAGATAAGTTTAAGTTTGTTTATTGAAGAGAGAAATTTATAAAGGGGCAGAATTTTTTTTATGGCCAGAGAAATGTTTTGAAGCATGAATATTGTAGTAAAGAAAAATGATGTTTCTCAGATTTAATTGGATGTTGAGGTTTTGCAGAGTTTTAGCAGGATTGAAAGCAGAGTTTTGGCAGGATTGGTACAATGCCTCTTCCTATATGGAAAGTGGTTATAAAACATTTTTTGGGAATTAAAATCAAATTTTAAAGGATATTTTTAAAATCATGGGTCAAAGGGTTGATGAGAATTAAAATCAGATAAAATCAGATTTTAAAGGAGAATTAAAATAAGAAAATTGACATATTCAAAAGTGGGTTGGAGTATAGAATTTGCAGTGTGTATATTTGTGTTGGCTCATTGGTACTGCTGCTTCCAGTAGACTCGTTGCTACCAGAAGAAAGTTTTGAAGTTGTTTGTTTCTTGTTGATGGGTGTACGATCGGTTGAACCCGACACCCGATTAAATAATTGTAAATTTGTTTGTATTGTGTGCATTCTTGGTAGTAGCCGAAACCTTCCATTTTCTCAGTTGATTGCAAGTTTATTTTGAAACTGCACTGGAGAAAATGGCCAAACTAAATTATTTAGTACAATTATTAAGCAATTTAATGCTATCTACTGTCCATAACGATGTCCAAGTTATCAAAACCATGTTCTCTGAAATCCAATTATGTTTGTAAAATGCTAAAAGAAAATTTGAATTCTTGGAGTTAGAGTCCCAGTTACAGCGAGACGAACTTCAAAAGAAAACTTGTGATTCTGAACTGGTGTTTGTTCAGAACAACAATTTGTTTGAGCCTGATCATCAGTCAGAGAATGATCAAAGAAATGAAGTGTTTTCAGGTGAAAATTTGGATGCAGTTAGAAATGTTGATGTGAAACTTGTTATAAGACCATGGGAAGAGATGACACACAGTAAACACGAAACTGGTCTTGGTTATAACAATGATGTATCTTTTCACATTCTCGACTTCGCTAAACCTATAAAATTCCGAAGTGCAAGTTTTTTGGATGGTGTAGTTTTAGAAAAAGTTGATAGATGCCAACAGTGTAATAGAGTTGGACATATGAAAGATCGGTGTTTTGATCTTCACCCGTGCGAGCATTGTGGAAAGCGAATCACCATTCAAGAAGATCTACAGATCATATCGAAGGATTTGTTCGAGAGTGATGAGTCTTGCAGTGATGACGAATATTTCTCACCTTGTATCCGACAGCCAGGAAGTTTGTGGTCATCTTAAAACTACATTTTTTGTTCTGAGAACCGCTATGTAGGTTCCAAAGTTTGTGTTGGTGGAGACATTGAGTTCTCCCATATTCAGTTTGTGGTCATCCTTGAAAACCATTTCCGAGAAACATTCAGCTCTTGGCTGAGATGCATTTCTGCATTCTGAGCTCTCATTCTTGGACTTTGGTATATCCCTTCAGATTAAGGGGGAATGTTAGACAACGATAAGTTTGTGTTAGGTAATCGGTTATTAGAGTCCAAGAAACCTGGGGAACTGATTCAACAGTTTCTTGATGTATTTATATGTGTACACATTGTACATCATTCTTTGAGACAGTCATTAATATATTGTTGAGTTTGTTTCCAGTTTGTGTGTTGTGTGTCTTACAATCTGAATTACAATAAGGCTGCAAAAGAAACATACTTATCTCAGACCTGCAGGCACAGATTCCATTTTATGTCATTTACTTGTAAAATATCATATTGTTTCATACAAAAGAATTGGTTTGTTGTAATTTGAAAATATATATCTTTTATATTGAGGTTAGTGAAATTAGAAATTGACACCCTACAAAGGTTTAATTTTTGTTATTTATGGATTATTTGTTTTCTCGACATTGCCAATTTCTAACCGGTTTTACTTGTGGAAAATGAATAATTTATTATTCTCAAACGAAAATAAAAGTATCCATTTTTTAAATATGCATTATTGAAATGAAAGGGGTCTAGGTACATTGGAACTAGAATTTTCCATGGATTTGACCTTGGATGCATGCGATTATGGCTTTGACTTATTATTGAACCGACATGGGTCTCACCCAATGCCCATTTCATAGATAGATAACCGTATTATAAATGTTATTATTGAACCCATGCCATTGAAGTTGTGAAAATTCTATAATGTATAATCCTACTGCAGCTATTGATTATATTTCTTCTATTGCATTCTCAACACAATTATTTAACATTTCACTGAGTTAAATATCAAAATAAAATATGCTGCAGAATTCATGATAAATAACCAACATGAAAGAAATAGCACACTTATTCACACATAGACATTGTTATTTTTGGACAATTGTCCCTGGAAAAACCCAACTCGGGAAAATTGTTGTAGCAGATATGAGGGTTTCTTTATTATGCAAAAGTTCTGAGTACAAATGTGTGATTGTGATTCTCAATTAATCACATGAAGAAGTCTGTTAAGAAAGGACTAGTAAGTCAATTTTCACTTTACCACGAAGTTTTGACACTGAACTGCACCCACATTGAGTAGCTCTGTGTGATCTTTGCACAGTGACTGCGTCTCCCACGCTGGCACTACGTCACTACTACTGGTGGTGGTTGTATTTTCTTCCGTGCTTACTGCTGGTTGAGACTAGGGTATCTTCCTCTTCCAAAAATGTCCTCCGAAGATTGGATGAATCCTCAGCTGCTCTGCAACTGAAATCGAAACTCCCTCTGCTGCTTTGCGCTGGCCTAGCGCAACTGCTGCTTGGCTATCACTGCACTATTGCTTGTGGCTCCCTCCTTCCTTCTCTTCCTGTACTCTCTCAACTTCAAAAACTCTTCCTCCTGAAGATTTCACCTTCCCCTCTCTGCAATTGAGAATGACTTCGATTCTTCCTTCAACTAGAAGAAATCGATCTCTAGATTCTTTCTCCGTCTAATGTGTTTTCCAAATGCCCATCGAGCTCTCCTTTATAATCTTTCACTGACTCATCAATGGCCAAGATTAAATCATAATCAAGGGCTAAGATTAACTGAGAGTTGATCCATGACTTTATTTAGAAGATTCACACTTAGTTTAATCAATACCCTTTAATTAATTAGTTTCCTTAAGTTTAGGCTTAGGAAGACATTAAAAAATGATTAATTTATTTAATTAAATCATTTCTAAGTGGAATTTTCCAAATCCTTTCTCGGTATTATGGAATGCGTGTGCCTTAGCCTATATACGAAATCACAAGGCTAGAGCACATCCGATGCTACCATAAATCAACACCCCCTTTTAGCGAGGAAAGTGCTATAACAATACAACTCTCTGTGCTGCTCTGACTTCTGTAACATATACTGTTGTGTTTTTTATGCTGCTCACCAACATTGCACAAATTTTGCAAATGTACTGTTGACTCTACATGCTGCTACTAACTGCTACTGTACTGCAACTCCCTCTTTCAATTGTGTTGAAGATCCATGGACTACTGAAATGGATTTTCAGTGATACCCCACTGTTCTCTGAACTGAGTGAACTTAATCCTCCCCAGAGCTTTAGTGAGTATATCAGCTCTCTGTTCTCCTGTGGGAATGTACTAGAGTTGTACTACCCCACACTGAACACAGTCTCTGATAAAATGAAACCCGATGTCAATATGTTTGGACCAATAATGAAATACTAGATTTTCAGAGAGTTTGATACAACTCTGATTGTCACAATAAATGCTAGTCGTCTCCATCATGCTCCTGAATAGACTCACAAGAAGTTTCCAAATCCATATGGCTTCGCATGTAGCTGTACTAGCTGCCATGTACTCTGCTTCAGTTGTGCTCAATGGTACTGACTTCTATTTCCTACTGCACCAGGACACCATTCCTGATCCAATGCTGAAACAATATCCAGAGGCACTTTTCTTGTCCACTGAGCTTCCTATCCAATTTGCATCTGTGAATCCACTGAGTCTGACATCCTCTCCTTGGCCATACCTTATACCAAATCTGACTGTTCCTTGTACATACCTTAGGATGTGCCTTGTTGCTGGCCAGTGCACTCTTTTGGATTCCACTATGAACTGACTAAGAGTGTTGACAACAAAGAAAATGTCTAGTCTGGTGTTCACCATATACATTAATGACCCGATGAGCTGTCTGTATAAGGTGGGGTCTACTTCTGCGTCTTTTGATGCATCTATCTTTTTCCAATTGGTGATCATGGGTGTGGCCATGGGCATGCAATCCTGCATTCTGAATCTCTTCAGAATTTTCAAGGCATACCTCTCCTACCCCATGAAGATATCTCCATTCTTCTCACAGACTTCCAATCCTAGGAAGTAATGCATCAACCCCAAATCCTTCATGTCGAATTCTACTTCTAGATTCTGTTTGCAATCCTTGATGCCCCTAGACGATCCAATGAGAAACAAATAATCTACATATAGTACTAATACTAATGGCTCATCCTCTACCAGCAAATAGTAAAGATTGGGATCTGCGTCACTCTTGACAAACCCCATTTTTTGCAAGTAAATATCTATTCGACCATACCATGCTCTCGGATCCTACTTGAGCCCGTATAGGGCCTTCTTCAATCTGCATACATGAGACTTCCTTTCATGAGTCTTAAAATCCTCTTGTTGTTCGATATATACCTCTTCCTCAATCTCTCCATTCAAAAACGTTGTCTTGACATCCATTTGATGAATCTCCCGTCCCATCTGTGCTGCTAAGGATACGATAGTCCAGATGGAGGTATATCTGGAAACTGGTGCAAAGGTCTCTTCATAGTCAATGCCTTCCTTCTAAGCATGCCCTTTTGCCACGAACTTGGCCTTATATTTCTCTACACTACCTTCTGTAGTGTATTTGATCTTGCAGATCCATCGTGATCCAACAACTGATCTACTCTAAGGTCTGGGCACAACTTCCCAGACATCATTTGTCATGATAGAAGCATACTCCTCTATCATGGCATCTACCCATACATAGTGTTGAACAACTTCCTAGAAGCTAGAGGGTTCCTCTACCTGAGAAACCAAAGCCTGGTACCTATCAGGTGGTCTACGTTGCCTCTTCCAACTCCTAGGAGTCCCAATGAATTTTTCTGCGTCCCTCAGTATCTGCTGATCTTCCTTGTTGATCTGACCATTGGTGGAAGGCTGCTCTCTCAACTCTTCCTCCTGATCTGGCTGTTCCTCAGACTGAGTATCCTCCAGATCTTCTTCTATGGAAACGTTAGTACCTCTACTGGGTACTAAAGTCTGTCTTTCTGTTTGTTCTTCTTGGTACCCCTGTTGCTCTTGGACCAAGAGAAATTATGTAGTTTGATCCTCTGCCGACATATCACGCGATTTCTGAAAAGCTCTATCCTCCATGAACTTAACATCACATCTTATCACAACCCTCCTGCTGTTAGGAATATAGATCCTATATGCCTTGGAGGTTTCACTCTATCCTACAAGATACCCCCTTTCTGCAGTTTGATCAAGCTTGCTTCTCTTCTCGCTTGGTACATGACAATATGCCATGCTACCAAATATCCGAAGGTGCCCTACATCTGGTTTCTTCCCTGCGAAAACTTCTTCAGGAGTCTTCTTCCTCAATGCTCTATGAGGAGACCTGTTCTGGATGTACACTATCGTGTTGCAGGCTTCAGCCCATAAATATCTGGGCAATCCAAGGTCGAATAACATGGCCTTGGCTGCGCCTACAATTGTCCTGTTTCTCCGTTTTGCCACACCATTCTATTCAAGATTGTATGGTGCAGTTCACTCCCTCCTGATGCCCTCCTTTGCGCAGAAATCTGTGGAGTCTCCATCTATGTATTCTCCACCATTATCTGAACGCAATGTCTTGATTTTCTTCCCCATCATATTTTCAACAGGAGCCTTGAATTCTTTGAACTTTTCAAAGACTTCATCTTTCGTCTTCAGGAAGTAGATCCAGGTCTTGCTGGAGTGATCATCAATGAATGTGACAAAATATTTGCCACCCTTGAGAGCGTTAGTGGACATTGGTCCACAGATATCTGAGTGTATTAGTCCTAATATGCTTGCTGCCTGGTTCTCACTTCTGGGAAAGGCTTCCTTAGCGTACTTCCCAAGTACACATCCTCGACATACATCATCATGCTCTGTGCTGAGAACAGGTACCCCAACGACTTTCTCTCTGAGCATATTCAATTCACCATGGTGCAAGTGCCCCATTCTTCTATGCCAAAGTTCGTTCAACCCTTTCTTGTCTTCAAGATTACTACTGATTAGTGCCATCAGAGAGTCAAGCTGCAACCTGTATAGTCTGTTGCTCCTAACTCCGATCTGCTTTGTTTTCTTCCAACTTGGTTGCTTGAAATATACCTTCTTCTCGATAAAGTGTATGTCATACCCTTTGTCCTGCAATTGGGATACTGAGATTAAATTCATCCCAAGCCTCGACGCATGTAGTACATCTGTGACCTTGACACTGGTTCCGGCTTCCGTCTGAAACACTACAGTTCCTCTCCCAACTGGACTGCATTTTGTGCTATTCCCCATAGTGATATGGAGGTTAATCTTCTCTTCCCTATAGCTCAAGAAATATTCTCGCACTCCAGTCATATGAGCTGAAGCTCTACTATCAATATAACAGATTCCTGTAGATGTTGAACTTGAATAACATGCACAATCCTCTTCTAACTTAGACAATAAAACATCTAAGTCTGCCATACTTATCTGTGCTTTCTTTTTCCTGTGCTGCGTCCCTTTTGAAGCTTCTGGTTTGCGCAGTCTCCTCTCTAACCCTGCTTCCTTTGGATTTGACAGCTCTGATACCATGTGAAAATTCTATAATGTAGAATCCTACTGCAGCTACTGATTATATTTCTTCTATTGCAATCTCAACACAATTATTTAACATTTCACTGAGTTAAATATCAAAATAAAATATGTTGCAGACTTCACGATAAATAACCAACATGAAAGAAATAACACAAGTATTCACACTAGACATCATTTTATTTGGACAATTGTCCTCGAAAAAACTCAACTTAGGAAAACTGGTGCAACAGATCTGAGGGTTTCTTTATTATGCAGAAGTTCTGAGTACAAATGTGTGATTGTGATTCTCAATCAATCACATGAAAAAAATCTGATAAGAACAGACTAGTGAGACAATTCTCATTTTACCACGAAGTTCCGGCACTGACTTGCATCCACATTGAGTAGCTCTGCGTGATCTCTGCGTAGTGATTGCGCCTCCTAAGATGGCACTGCGTCACTGCTGCTGCTAGTTGTGTTTGCTTCCGTGCTTACTGTTGGGTGAGACTAGGGTATCTAACCCTTCCAGAAGTGTCCTCCGGAGATTGGATGAATCCTCAGCTGCCTCTCCAACTGAAATCGAAACTCCCTCTGCTGCTCTGCGCTGGCCCAACATAATTGCTGCTTGGCTATCACTGCGTTGTTGCTTGTGGCTCCCTCCTTCCTTCTCTTCCTATACTCTCTCGTCTTCAAAAACTCTTCCTCCTGAAGATTTCACCTTCCCCTCTCTGCAATTGAGAATCACTTCAATTCTTCCTTCAACTAGAAGAAATCGATCTCTAGATTCTTTCTCCGTCTGATGTGTTTTCCAAATGCCCATAGAGCTCTCCTCTATAATCTTTCACTAGCTCATCAATGGCCAAGATTAAATCATAATCAAGGGCTAAGATTAATTAAGAGTTACTTTATCTAGAAGATTCACACTTAGTTTAATTAATACCCTCTAATTAATCAGTTTCCTTAAGTTTAGACTTAGGAAAACATTAAAAAACATTTAATTAATTTAATTAAACCATCTCTAAGTGGAATTTTCCAAAATCCTTTCTGGGTATTATGGAATGCATGTGTCTTAGCCTATATACAAAATCACAAGGCTAAAGCACATCTGATGCTACCATAAATCAAAAGAAGTAGCTTGGTTTCCCTACCTTTCCATATGATTTTTTTCTCATGGCTGGAAATGATTTTCATACATTTTCTTTTTGAAAAATGTTAGATTTTTTTTCTTTCTCATTTACATTTTCTTCTTTTGTAATCATAATCAAGATACCAAAAGAATTGAAATAAAAAACATTTATTCAAAAATGTAAGGTAAGTATCAATTTACTTTTCTAATTCTAAGATGTAGAAAAATATTATGTGACCATAAATTTGTACAAAAAGAGTCCATAGCAGAAATAACATTGTATATTTTAGGAAAAACATGGAGGTGGCTTAAAATAGTTACAAGAGAGGCGTGTTAAGAAACTATTGATTTTATGAATATAATATGTTGGGGTCCTTTGTTTTGATAGATTGGCTAACCAAAAGACAAGGCAACATCAGAACCAATATTTAGAGTGCCAGGATCTAGTCCTCCTGTTCTCAGAGAGGGATCTCTCAAATTATTTGCAAAGATATTTCTTGTTTGCTTTTAAGTATTGATTTTAGACTAGTTATTAAGTGCAGGTGTTTGTTTGATTTTTTGTTTGGTTGAATTGATACTGCAGAACATGAAAGGTCTAGGAAAGATAGGTAGAAAGAGGAAATATCAGATTCATTGGGCAATGGAGTCAAAATGAAGTTGATAACAGGCTCATAAATGGATATGGGATATCAAAGGGCAAATCTAACTTGGCCACATGATTCTTTAGTTTTGTGAATGAGATGAACATTAATGATTTTGGAAAGAGAAGTTTAATTCTCAACAAAGGGAACTTGAAAACATAACTTGAACATAAAGAGGCATTTGATAGACAGGGCTAACCATGAATTCTGCAAACCACACTTTAAGCAAATAATGACTTCAACACAACTTTCAAAATGAAATCTAAGATTTGGGGAACTCCCTATTTCCTCGAAGATTTTATTTCAAAGGAATTAGAAAACATGAAAGATTCACTGATAATTGCAGTCATAGAAGAGGGAACTCCTAAACGTCCATGATTACAACTATAAAGACCTTTGAAACAACTATTTTAGCAGGAACAAAGGGTATGATCAAAACAGACCTTTTTGGCAAACTAAAAACAATGGTACTTCAAAGGGAGACTTCAAAAACAATTTTCAAGTGGCAGCAGGCAAGCAGGGAAAACCATAAATCATGTTGAAACCAACTATTTGAACTATTAGAGAAATAAACAAGCATGAGGACTAAAGAGAAAGATTGAAGACTCTAAAATACCTCAGCAGAAGAAAACATAGAATAGTGAAGGATAAACAGGTCTAAGGTGCTTCCAGGAGTCATTTCTTAGCCTAAAGTTTTCATCCTACTGTAGTAAGAATTTATGGAACAAAATGAAAACAGGAAAAACAACAGACAATTCAGAATACATCACCCACAGCCAAGCTCAGGGATCCAATGATAGAGCCTTCTCAAGAACAAGCATGCCAAAACATCATCAAGCTTCCAAGACTTCAATTTCTTCTTCAACTTTGAACAGAATATGTATTATTTCAGAGAGTTTCAGTGTTACAACTAGTGATCAACCAACAACATCTCATCTTCTACAGAAGTATTTATAGAAGAAGGAGGAGGTGGGATAAAAGAAAATATCTCTAGGTTCAATTAATACAAGTTAATGCTTCTCGGCCTTTGAGGGGCTCAATAGAGAAGTTTTCTGATATTTCCTCTGTATTAATTGGTTTTCATTAAGTCTTAAGCTATTTGGCGGATTTTGTTGACTTTAAACTTCGTTAGGCGGGCTGGCAATAACTCTGGCTGCTTTAAACAAAATATCCTTGACTAAGGCAATTACTTTGCCTTCATTTGATTTATTGGAAGCTGTAGTTGGCTCTTTGGTAGCTGAAAAGGGATAAACAACCTCTGATGTGGCAGTGGAGGCTTCCTTTGTTGATATTTCTTCTGTTTTATCTTAAGGCATCTTAATTTGTTTTTACTTTGTGTTTTTAAGCTTAATTAGGCCTTGATGTTCATCTTGGATATTTTATTCCTTGCTGACTATGGATTAGGCATTTGATTCTTGAATTTGTGCCTTAATCCCTTTAAACTCTGTTTAAAATAATTAATCCTCACTTTATGCTCTGATATTATGCTGTAATACTGATACTCTTTGTCTGTTTGATATTCGCTGTGTTTTTGTTGTTTTGTAGGCGTGCAGAGGTTTTGTGACTTCACAAATGCTCATGAGGCATGGAAAAATCACAGTTTGAACCCTTGTAAATCCCTTTTCTTCGTGAATAATGGCCTGGGGGATCGTCATCCCTGACCTTCGTTTTCTTTTAAAATTGTGGGAAAAACCTTTATAACCTGCACAAAACATATAAAAGTTAAGAAAATCCTGCGAAAAATAGGTCGAGAACTGCTTTGGAGGCTTTGTGAGAGAGGTTAAAACAGAGCCGTCGGATTAGAATATCCAATGGTCGAGATTTTTCGGCAAAACATTTGGGAGAAAAGATGGATGGCGAATGAATTGGTGGTGAGATTAAATCGGGACCGTCTGATCTCAGAGATCGACGACGGGGATTGCTTGGTTAAATACTTTGGGAGAAAAGGTGGAAAAGATAAAGTGAGGGCGAGATTAAGTTAGGGTTGTCCGATCTCAGAGATCGACGACCAGGATCAGATAAGGATTTACACTGCAGAGGGAGAAGTGGTATAGCAGAAAACCATTAATGGTTTTCACGAGGGCTCAGGGGGGGAAGGTGGTTTTAGCTTTTGGAACGTGATATAGGTCTGCGTTCGACACGTGGATTTCTAAAACCACCTTCATCGCGTAAAAGTTACGCACTGTGGGAAGGGTTCACAAATTATGCGAGATTGATTCTGGGATGTTGGATTGGAGGATCCAGATCCAACGGAGCGGGTAGAGCACGATGGATGAAAAGCTGCGGGGTAAAGAGTTACGTGGGGCCCATGGTGGAGAAAGGCACAATACTTTATAAAAACCAAGGTTTAAACTGATTATGCGCATAAACATGGTTTCCAATGTAAAAATGTAAAACTTTATGAATGGACAAATACATAGGAAAACAATGAAAATGAGAGGAAAAAGGGGTGTTGGTGGTGGGACCGGGAGTACAGAGGAGGAGATCAGCAGGTTAAACAAGAGCCGTCGGATTACGATATAGATCAACGGCGGAGATTGAAGATGGGTTGATGATGGAGGGCTTAATGAACGGAGCGCGATGCGATCTCAGCCATCGGTTCTTGTGGATTCGATGACTGAGATTAAATCGAGAATCGATATCGGAGGAAACAAGGAAAGGGACTTAAGTCTTTGTGTTTTGCCGATGCGATGGAGCGATGCGACGTGGGCCGTCCGATCTGAAGAGAGATCGACGATGGAGATTAAATCGTAGGTCAGAACGGTGGAGGTTTATGTGATATAAGGGCGGGATGCGATGCAATGCTAGCCGTTGGATCTGGCGGGATGGACGGTCAGGATTAAATCACATCGGAGAAAAGGAAAGAGGGAAAAGCGCCGAGGTCTTTGAGTTTGCGATATGTGATTAAGCGCTGGTCGTTGGATCGGTTTGAGAGATCAACGGTCATGATTAAATTGGGGAAGACATCAGCGGAAGGCGGAAGGAGGAGCGCGATTGAATCTGGGCCATTGGTTCTTGTGGATTCAATAGCTGAGATTAAATCGGCAGATCGGCATCGGAGGAGAAAAAGGAAAAGGATAAGGGAATTTTGCGATGCGATAAAATGGCGCTGGACTAATCTGGACGTGGTTGATGATCGATGGCTAGATTAGTTCTGAGGGATCGCATTTGAACTTTGAAAAGGATGGAAAAAGGGAAGGACTCGCGCTGATTTTGCGATGCGATGAGCCAATGGTCGTTGATCTGTAGAGATCGACGGCCCAGATTTGTTTCAAAACATATCATCGGGTTTTTTATAAAAAACAAAGGAAAAAAGTTCGGGAAAGGTTTTTTTCGTGTTTTAGCACCCGATTGCAGGGCTCTGGGTTATGTTAAGAAAGCGAGGGGATCAGGGGTTTTAAAGGAAAATGGCTTATCGCATCGGAGATTTTTGAAAGTGAGAGGTAATAAGGAAAATAGAAATCCCCGATTGCGATCGTGAGATGGAGGTTAACTCCGAGTTACAGCTCCGGGTTTTATGCGGATAAAAGGAGCTGGGGCTAAGGCCAAAGGGGCTTAAGGCCTTAGTGCAAAAATAGTGTTTTTTAAGGTCTTTTGAAGGATTTTTTAGGGTTCCGATAAGGGGGGAAAGGGTTTTTTAAAACCTATAAAAGATATTTTTAGAGGTTCAAGGGGATTTGGGTTGGTTTAGAAGTTAGATGAAGGGTTTTTGAGGGATTTTATGAAGAGGGAAAAATGGGTGAAAAGGAATGAAAATGATGGAAGAATGGGCTCTCTTAAGCAATTTTCTCTTGGTAAAACAACAGGTTCTTTAGGATAAAGAGGGAAACAACAGTGAAGAGTAAATCAAAGGGTAATTCTTATCAGAAGACTTCAAGAACTCACAATTTGGATATGAAATTGTTTCTTGAAAGCTAAAAAATGATTTAGCCACCATTTGGTATGACAAATTTTATAGGTGGCTAACATAATATAAAAACATGGGTTATCATCCATCTATTCAAACCTTAATTAGTTCATAAAGATTTGTATGATTGAAGACGTTTGGTCTCAATCTTGCAATACATTAAATTAATTGTTGCACAACAACTTCATCTTGGATCGATGTGACAAAGTTTGTCTATTCTACTCTTAGAAAATTGCCCTAACACATAAGGGTGCCTTAAATCATGTTAGAATTGTGCCTTAAATTATGCTAGCATTCTTGGAAGACATAAGATAAAAAAACACAAACATGAACATAATGCTAAGCTAAAACACTACTTTGTTAATAAACACATTTCACGAGACAAATTAAATGGGCATGCATGTAGACATAGATCCATTAATTTTCAACACAATATATGATAGTTAATTGAGGGAAACCATCATAACTTGATTTAATTGGACCCATTCATCGATGGTAAGCCACCTTGGTCCTTATTACTAAAATCAACAATTCTTTGAATATAATATTGGCATTAGTAGGTGACTAAAATTGTCAATCCTATGCCTTTATTGACTTCTTTTCTCATCATCTATGCATAAAATCATGCTTATAGAAAAAGAACAAATGAAAAAATGAGAAGAAAATAAAACTGTTGTTATACAATATCCTCCTCTTACAGAACCATAAACACTATTACAATGTATGGGCTTTGCTCTCTCAAAATTCCAACATCCTAAAGGTATGAAAACTCTCAATCCTTTGTTTCTCTACTAAGTGTTCCTTTTGTGGAATTGGATTGCCTCCAAAATCACACTAACTAATCTCAGATTCTTAGAGAATGAGTTGGGATATTATTTAAATCTTCAACTAACCAACACAAAATTAGGAGCTGTCATGATGACCATAGGAGTAGTAGAAATAGGCCGAGGAAAGTGGTAACTCAAGCCTCTCACGATTGCTCCCTCTTCACATCATTACACTCAAGATGTTGGCCCTCATTCAGTTGATACCATGACTATCGCGTTTTCCTTGAAATATTTCTCATTCCAGGCCCAACTTTATCTCATTCACTCGGGGATTGATGTGCCTTCCTAGGAGTTGTCCTTCCCCTTAGGCTTGGAAGAATTTAGTAAGGCTAACTGGATTCCCATCCAAAACACAAGTATGGTAACTTTCTTACAAATCAACTAGAAATATATTTGAAAGAAATACTTGTGTGAAGTATTTTTCATGCCCCTAACATTAGGTATGGTCCACTATGATACTCTTTTGGTTTTTTTACCTAGCAATGTTTTTCTCCCTTCATGTTGATGGTATGTTTTAGGTGGTTTGTCTTAGATGCATTGGATATCCCTTGCAGGATAGCTTGACACTTCTACAACACTGAAGAAGACGTTTACCTCAACATGAGAACACTTATGGCCTTGTAGCCATAACATTGACCACACAAAGAAGAGAATTGGGTCTGTTACTGCTCAAACTAGTAGGGGCCTAGGAGGGGATCCTATAGAGAAACTACTAGATGAAGGGGCAATAATGCAATGTAGCCAATTATCATCTCAACTAAGGCTCCCTGCTTTTTACAGACTTTCAACGATGGGAGGAGACCTGGTACAAGAGGAATCACATTGATGAATAGATAAATGATCATATAAGGAGTGACTCCTAAAGCCTATTCATAAGAGAGGCTCAAATAAATGGCTTTCTTGAGAAGCAAAGTGATGGGCTTTCTAGGAAGGGCTAAGAGGGCACTTGAGCCTAGGGTTGGAGGATATCTCTTGATAATAAGTTTCCTACACCTAAGAATCCTTGTGGACGAATGGCTTCTATGTAATCTTTGTGAAATTTGAGTTATAAAGTTGTGGGACCACAAAGAACCCAAGTGGACCCAAGCTAGGTCAAGGTTATGGAGTTGATCACCACTTGAGGGGCTTGACCTGACTAAGGAGGAGAATAGGATCAAAGGACTAATTTTATTTGAATACTAATGCAATGACCCAAGTGAGGAAACTAACCCAAATTCAACGTAAGGAAAGAAATGGTCTTGTTGCTAGGTATTTCTATATCTTGGGATTCCACTGTGGATTTGCCTCAAACTTGGAGGACCTCTTGAGAAAACCCTAGCACAATAGTGGTCCAAAATTTAAGGTGTTTGGATGGATAAAACAACTTTTACTTGATTACCTAGGTGACCTATAGGGTTAGGCCTAGAACTTGGAAAAAAGTGAAGAAAGAAAGATAAATTTGACCACCAAGAGGATGCGAGGATCAATGCCTTACTTAGGAAGCTTAATGGAGTCAAGATACACCTAGATAGAGAAACTTTCGTGAGCTAAGGAGCCCTACTTAACCTTCACTTTCCTATTCAAGGGAAACAACTAGGTAATTAGAGATTTATACTTCAAATTTGCCAAAGAGATGAAGTTTCAAGGTCTTTCAACCTAAGAGGTGCCTCTAGGAACATTCACCCAATCCCTCAGAGAGTAACACATGCATGAAATCACTTATTCAAGGTCCCAGAAGAATTTTTCATTACATTAACCCATACGAGAATAATGATAACAATATACATGCATTTGACAAGTAAGATAACGATAATATCATTAAGCGTTCACTTATATGAGAGAGAGAGAGAGTATATACATTCATCAAATTTGCATTAGAAAGAAGCTCCAAAGACAATAGAAAAAATCCAATCATAGTGCATCAGGAAACTCCAAAAATTCACCCCAATAAAAGTGTGAAAATCTCTCAAGAGATACTAATCCAATCCAAGTGATGATGAGAGAAATGAATCACCTCTCATCTATTTATACAACTTAAAAGGGATTCGATTTTCCTAATTAGCATAATGTAGCCCCAAATAATAAAATAATACATAATAATCACATGACTCGGTGACAAGCCCACTAAGATAGCTCAATAATACAAAGAATAGCCTCTCAAGTGGGAAAAATAATAAATATGATGAGTCGTTGGGCCATTTAGGAGGCCAGATAAAGTGTGCCATGGTGAAAGAATGGACTACAAACATAGTGGACAAGGAGTTGGCACCTCGACATCCAAGCAAATCATATGTGGTACCCCAAGTGGGTGTGGGGGAAAATATGACATCCTCATGGGTCTCCAAGTGGATTGATAATGTATATAAACCATTTGTAAGGGCCAAGATGATGACATAAGCCCGTCCATTGTCTCCTATAGTGAGACACATCCTCATCTGGACCTTGGAACATCTACCAAAATTATAGCGCAAGTGTGGATCTGGTTGGGAATGTTGAACCAGGTGCATCATCCTCATCCAAAAGGTGGAACATGAGCAACCACTGAGTGGTGCCGGGGATCCATGAAGTACTCTCTACTATGGTGGAGGCCCATGGCTCTCAACGTTAACCCTAGAAGTGCTAATGTGGCCCTTTGGAGGGCTTGTACGACCTATAGGGAGATCAAACCCCAAATGGAGATCCACCTGCAATCCTGCAGAGGATTCAATGCATCTCCTTCCCCTCCAATACAAAAAATAATTATAATAATCAAGTAAAAGAGCTTACCAATCATGGAATCAATCAGGCACTTCATGGTGGTATGCCCTTCCATAAGGGGATTTCATGTGTACAAGTGTCTCCAAGCTTATTAAGGGGGTTAACCAAGGACCCTATTAGGTAGTTTCAACATTTAAATGGGGTGACATGTCCATGGTACATCCATCAAGTGGTAGGTGGAAAGTGATACAATGATGGAAGCTCCATGCCACATGTCATGGTACAAGGGTAGATATAATGAGGGAAGCCCATGAATTGGGTGTATGGGTGTAGGAGGGAGCAACTTGTGGTACATGAGTTACCCTGACCTTTGTTTTCCCACCCTTCTTCATATGACTTTTTCCATTGATTGATTTTTCTTCATAATTGCTCGAGGTTCCAGGGGATGAGAGCATGATGTGTAGGATATAACAATAGATACCCCCTTTAAGGTGGGGCAGTTCATTGCACACTAGGGTTTGGGACTATCATTGGTTCCTTGATGTAGAGGGGGCTCATTTAAGGCCCATAGGAACTAGGGTGATGGACATAGATAAGGGGGAGAGCTCATGTTTGGATTTTTCCCACGTGCTAAATTTGTATGTCCCTACCATATTTTTCATTTTGTAGTACATTTTCTTTTGAGAGTGATCAAATTATGTTTCTTCTTTTCTTTTTAGCTTCATTAGCCTTCGGGGCATCATTCCAGGCCCAACCTAAGATGTGGACAAGGGGAGGGGGAGGTTAGCCTTATGTGGACCTAGTGGACACATGTGGACCCAAATGGGGAAAATAATGAATGGTGTTAAAATGAGAAGAGGGGAGTGATGTATATGGTGTTAGGGAGCGAGACCACATGACCAAAATCGAGATTTCTCATGTAGTGCCATCCCTAAAGCTAATGGTCAGTAAAGGAGATCCCATGAGACTAGGGATACAAGGCTAACCACCAAATTAGGCAGAGGAGAAAAGAGTACATACCTAGCCCACCCTTTTCGTCAAATCCCCCCGCAAATCCACACCCAAAAGTGTCCATGATAAGTAAGGAAGATTACTTAACCATACCAACAAAAAAGGATATCTTCGGGGTTGGAAGGCCCACCTTCAAACATGCGATCTTAACAAATGGGAAAGGGACCAAATGGCTAGCTCAGGTGGCAGAGATAATAACACATCAAGCTATTTGGTGGCTACAAGAGGTTCTTGGGTACCAGATGAGGACCATCTAGGAGAAAAATTTTCTTCTATGCATACTACCCACAGGTGGTGGGTACACTACAAGGAAAAGACTCTCTAGCGGAGGTTATAAAGGAGGTTTTTAGTGTTATAAAATTGGCCAAAATTGTCGAAAAATCATTTTCTACAACATCCATTTATGGTTACGGAGGTTTTGGCGGAGCTTTTAATGGAAATTCAACACAACTAAAAAAACTGGGCGGTCGGAGGTTATTACGGATGTTTTTTTCATCGGTGCGCTACTAAGGTTTCAACGCACTGGTGCATGTCATTTAGTCGGTGGCCCCGGGGCGGTCAAAGGTTCCTGCACTGGGCCGTCAAGGTATAAAACCGCACCGGGCACAGTGTTGGTGATACAACGCACGGGGCCGTTCTAATTGGTCTTGGGATTTGTGCAGTGCCAATAGGTCATCTCAACGCACTAGTACATAGACTTGTAGAAACGAACCAATGCGTCGTATCAGACAAACGCACCGATATTTATAATTGGTATTGGTATTTGTGCGGTGCCCATACGTCATACAAATGCACCGGTGCGTAGTCTCACATAAAAGCACCAGTGCACAGTATCACACAAACGCACCAAGATTTTTAATTGGTTTTGGTATTTGTGCGGTACCCATTGGTTGTAGAAACGCACCAGTGCGCTACAACATACAAACGCACTGATGTATAGTAACTGATATGCACCGGTGTTCATTTTGTATTTTTTAGAAACATCGACCTATGACAGTGCAATTATTGTGATTTTTCTAAATTCATTATTCATCAAAAGTCGACACATCTTATAACAATATTAATATTATTTAAATTTTTATTAATGCATTTGAATGTGATGTTTGGATTAATTTGTTGTATCATTTCATAATTATTGTTATTTTTTAAAATTCATTATTAATAAAAAGTCGACACATATATATCTTATAACAATATTGATATGAATTAAATTTTTATTAGTGCATTTGAGAACGACAATGGAGAACGCAATATAATAAATTAAAACATATTTTATTATATATATATATATATAAGACAATCTTTGTCATACAAAATGGGACAGCTATTTGGTATCCCTTTGTCTTTCAATTGGGACACTATGTTCATTACATTAAACAAAATGTTTGATTTCACAGACAAAAATTTCAAAAAATATAACGCCTTGCTTTGATATCCAAACATAGTGATCATCATTCTTCACTTGAACTGCTATCACTGCTAGAGCTACTTCCATGACTTGGGTTATTTTCAAGAATATTTTGTTCATGGTGTTGATTGTGTTCTTCTCCTTCACCTTCCATTTACAAACATAAAAATAAATTGTAATGAGTGTATATACATTGGTGAGAATAATGAAAATTGCAATATTAAATAATATATTACATCAATGTAAATCGAAAAGAAATGACGTACTATAGCAACAATTGATTCATAAACTATACAGATTCTTTCAAAACCATGTACCATGCCATCTTTCAAAACTTCATTTGTTGGTGCAGTTCCATACTTTGTTTCCTGCAAATTTTATACCCCATAACAAATCATATATTTAATATAAAAGATTGTTGTTCTATTAATTATAGATGGAGCTAAGTAAAACAAGATCGATATATGCTTACAAATTTCATAATTAATTTGTGATATGCCAACATATACTCACAACCCATATTTAACCCAATTTCAATCAATTCATCTCATGGTTCTTATTTGTATGTTAGCACATGTTTGAAGACATTCAATGATGATTTTTATAAACCAACTTAAAAAATAAAAAAATGAAATCTAGTCAAGTTGTTATAAAGAAGTAACAATTACTCACAAACTTAGATATCAACCATTTTCTTCCTTGTCGTCTTGTTTTATGTGCTGAATGGGTTCCATTTTCTTTTCTTTTTTGCAAGAAAATACTTGAAAATTAATATTTAATGCTAAATTGTTTATTTATTGTACCTAATGATTGAAAAATTCAATGATTACATATTACATTTGAAGCACGTTGTTGTTGATATGACTCCTCCTGCGATGCCATTTTATCCATTTCTTTGACCATATCGTTGAACATCTTTTTGGACATTCGTATTGGCATATTTTTTATATCAGCTCGTTCATTTTTTGAGATTTTTATAATCTTATTGAAAATGTAACATGACAATAAACTATTTAATGTTTATATTGATATCTGAAAAGTAAATAAAACAAAAGTGATATTTATAAATAATTCTAGACAAACATTTAAAAGAATATTATTTTTTAATTCCTTCTTTTTTGTTGTTTTACGTTTTTTCTATTAAAAGTTTGACATGTCTCATTGACCAATTCTCTGGAAACTCTCCCTGTAGTTTAGATAAAATTTGTTTCTTAGAATCATTGAATTGATTTTTATATTGTAAGTGGAAATAACCTCTATACATTCGTTCTACTAGATCCCTCAAACTTTTGTAAAAGCTTTTCCCCCTTTCGTTAACCTCCAGCACCACTCCAAATGAGCTAAGGAGCAATTCATTTTCATTTGCATGTTCTATTTTTTTCTTTTCTTAGAACAACATTCATTTTCTGAGTTGTTGGTCCTTGTAGAACATTAAATAGATGTGAATTAATAGACTGTTTGACACATGTTATCTAATAATTTTAAGTATATTATTAATGAAAATTAAAAAAATAAACTCATATTGGATCGATAGTATTTTTTCATTCACCTCATTCATCTTTTTGCAATTTTTCCATCAAGCTTTTACGCTCTTCTGGTTCTAGATCAGAAATAACCTTATCGAGCTTCGTCATTTTATGGCTCTGCATGATACACAGTAAACAATACATATTAGTTAAACTTACATTTAGTTCAAAAATAATATTTTTTGTAAAGAATTTACAAAGAACTTGTCTTTTTTACTTTTCTTGATGTGTTATTAGTATTTTTGTTACTTGATCTCTTATCAGTCATTTATTTATCAATCTGAAACCTGTACCATATCATTCATTAATATATTTATAAATAAATTTTCAACTTTTCAGGAAAAAAAGAAATCTCAAGAAACCGGTGCGCCTTTAATGATGTACGCACTGATGTCGGTGCATGGGGGTCTTATAAACGCACCGCACAAACAGTATAATAGACCGTACAATGCTCTATGTCAACAAGGAGCACCGGTGCGTTACATATTAACCACCGTACCGATTAACATAGAGAAAATAATAAAAATCATCCAGTGTTAGTTTTTGTTGCATAAATGCCTTGCACAAACAAGGGACCACCATACAGTGCTCTTTGTCAACTAGGAGACCCGGTGTAGTGCGTTATATGTTACATGGTGCACCAATTAACACAATAAAACATTTTTTTGCAAAACATCACGTTCGCTGTGCGCTTTAATGAAATAGCTCGTTATCGGTGCGCCCTTCGTAACCTAGCGCACCAGTGCCCTATTTTAGATATGGTGCACTGATTAAACAATTTTTTTAAAATTTTTTTTATTACGCAATACTTGCACGGTGTGCTGGGATAATACAGCGCAGCGCACCAATAAAAAAAAACCATTTTTTTTCAAAAATTCACGCTAGGGCCGGCATAGATTGAGATCCGACTATGCAAGTCGTCCCGTGGGTTGGATTTCAATCTAAAATGAAAAGCTCTAATTCTGAAATCATAGAAACAGGGAGAAGAAAGGGCAGAAACAAAAAGAATGAAGGGTTTAGGGTAAAAATGGATTTATTTATTTTTTGTTTCTGAAAATAAAAACAAAAAATTGAATTTTTTTCTTACTTCGTAAAAAAACTGTAGAAAAAGAAAAAAAATAATCAAATTTGATCACGAGATCGTTTGAAATTCTATGCTACAAGGTTTGAATTGCCAGAGGTTTGGAATTCTGATTGTCTGGATACTTTTGTTCAAATATATTTCACTGCTCCACAGTGTTCTCGTGCTCTCTTGCTCTAGGTATGTATTCTGAAAATCTTTGGTGATTTTTTTTTTGCAAAAATAGTGAAATAATGAAAAGTGTTTAGTATTTAAATAATTGTTTTATGAAATTAGATTTTCGAAAATATTTTGCTGCCCATTTTTCAATTTACCACTTTTTTCCACTTAAAGAAAATAGAGTTGTGCTTTTTTATTTGCGGTTATTCGTCACTGGTGCGTTACTTAATAGAACCGCACCGGTGCGGTTATTTGTACATTAGCACCGATTTGCGATTAAGGCTCCGAAATTACTTATAGGTGTGTACACCAAAATTTAGTGAAATCCAACCATAGAAATTGAGAATTAGAATTTTGTTTATTCTTGATAGAAATATGCAATTAGAATTAGAATATTTTTTATTCTTGAGAATTAGAATTAGAATTAGAATTGGATAAATTCTTGATGGAAATAACTATTCTTCCAATGCATTTTGTTTATTGCAGGGGGTCCCCACTGATTATGTGGAGAGAATACAATGTGGGGTGTGTAAAGATGCAATACTACAGGGCCCAAGTGGGAAATCATGGCATGTGAACTTGTGCTATGCTAAGACATGGGAAGTTTTCACAAATGGCTGGGAAAGTTTAGTTTCTGAGCAGTTTATTGAATTTGGAGATATTTTAGTTTTTAGACTTGTTGAAAATGTACATTTTGCTGTGAAAATAATTGGGCCATTTCTTTTCAAAACTACACCTCTTCTTCTTTCAGAAAAAGAAACTTGAACCTTTCCACAACTTGCAACAATAAAAGGTGCCAACAGGAGCCTCTGACATGCATATCTATTTCTTCTGTTGAGGTCTCAAAGGAATTAATTATGGCCAGTCTACTTCGCTGAGGAATGTGCCTAAATTTTCTTTGGTTCTACCGAAGGGTGCAGTTACTAACATATACAGGATTGTAAGCTCCCTCCAACCCTCATTAAATTGCAGAATATGGAATAGTGCTCAAGTATATGACAACCGTCTTCAATCATATTCTTAAAACATATGGGTTCTTTGTTAAATGCATAGCTACAAGATTCGGTCATATCATTGCTAGGAAAAATTCAATTGAAATACCAATGGGACAGGGTCAGTACTATCTACTATCCCATGAACCCATAAACCCCACATAAAATCTCAAAAATATTTTAATAAAATGAAAAATAGTCCAAAAATGTTTTGTTTGTTTGTTTGTTTTTTTGTTTTTTTGTCTATTGCATTCTTGACACTCGAATTCTTCTAAAATCTGTTCATGGAATTAGCATCCATAAGAGGCAAAGCAATGGTATTATACTCGAATTCTTCTAAAATCTGTTCAATGGAATTAGTACATGTGAAATGGTACATGTTATTAATTCATCAATATTTATACTTTTTAAAATGGGTTTTTATAAAGAAGAGGACTTAATTACCTATACCTTATAACCCTCTTTTTTTCAAAACATTATAATATGTATTTTGAATTAATGTTAAAATCAATATTTCACTTGATAATTTGCAATTATGTTGATCTCAATAAAAATGGCGTACTATATAAAGTTCTTTTTTTTGTATGCAAGATCATAATAAAATAATGATAATTCTAAAGTATATGAATTTATTTGCATTATTTTATAAACTTTATTATGTTACAAAAATTCATATTATTCTAGATTTATTATTTTACAATTATTTACAATTTTACAAATTTACAAATTTAAATTTTTTAATAAAATCATTTCACATTAATACAATTAAAATTTTACAAATATTTTACATACAATTAATATTAAAATTACAACTACAATTTTACGATTTCACATACAATTACAATTAAAATTACAATTACAATTTTAGAATTTTACATACAATTACAAATATTACAATTATAATCATTTCACAGTAAAATTAAAATTTTACAAATATTTTACATAGAATTAGAATTATAATTATAATTAGAATTACAATTTTACAAATATTTTATATACAATTACAAATACAATTACAATTTTAGAATTTTACATACAATTACAATTACAATTAAAATTTTACAATTTGTCATATATACAATTACAATTAAAATTACAATTACAATCATTTCACAATAAATTAAATATTACAATTACAATTAAAATTTTACAAAAGTTAAAATTACAATTACAAATACAAATACAATTTTACAATTTTACATAGAATTAAAATTAAAATTTCAATTACAATCACGAAATAATATTTAATAAATATCATGGTCATTTAATATTAAATTAATTAATAAACATCACGATCATTGTAACCATCATAAAAACATCATATTCGACTAAAAAACACATTCAAATTTTCTAACATCATCATGATCATGATCATATAACAAAACACAATTAGCATTGTATAACATCATCACAACACAAACATCAAATATACATCTGATCATGTCAAATAACTCATGCTATCACATACACATCTATTTGCAAGCTGCACATTAAACGAACATATCTAACATGACCTAAAAATATACACATCATAATGATCACCAACATGTAAAATAAGTACAACTGCAACATGAACATAAAATACATGGACTATATATATGTGTGTGTGTGTGTGTGTGTAGGGATATATGGACTGATTTTTTCGCATCGGCGCATTTTTTCTGGTTTTTTTCGCTTCTCTGCGGGAGGTCCCCTGCGGGCCTCTCATGTAACTTGCTGCGGAGTCTCGGGGGGATGGGTAGTTTGCGATTGCGTTTTTAGGACTGGGTTTCCACAATCCCTCCCTCGTTGGGCCGCCTCTCATCTTTTCGCTCAGTTGTTGACCATTTTGTCGCGCCCGTCTTTCGTTCTGGTTTATCTCGTTCACTCCTTCACATCAGTGTGACCATAGTTCTCCGTTTATTCCCTTTTGTGCGCTCTCCTCGCCACCATGTTCGACGACGAGCTTGATCTTTCATACAGTCCTGAGAGCGGTCAGGTACTGCCCGGTCAGTTCGATTTCATGTGTCGGACCTCTCAATCTATTAGCTGCCCATATTTGGAAGATCCTCCTTCCTCGCCTGTCTCGCCAGCCTCTCTTGGCGTTGATGTCCCTCCCATATCTTCCCCCACCAATACTAAGTTAGAAGCCGATGACTTGATTGAATCTCTACCGCATCTATCCGATAAGCGTAGAGGAATTCGAAAAAGATCTGACACTGCAAAGTTAGTGGTAGGCATAGAAATTCCTATCTCTGAAGTCCCTGCATAACTGGAGAAGGTGCTGATGGGGCGCTTCTGCGGAAGATGGGCTAAAAATAAATCCATTCAATCTTGGATGAAGGATAATTGGCAGCCTGTGCTGGGCTATGTGCATGAATTCCACCTGCTTTCATGGGGCTGGCTCTTGTTCAAAGTCCTCCCTAGTGCCGATAGAATCAAATTATCAGAGCATGTATGGCATTGGGGGCCTGTAGGTCTAATTCTTCATAATTGGGACATTGGTTTCAATGCTGATCGTTCCCCGTAGCATCTCCAAAAAGTTTGGGTCATTCTCCCTGACCTTCCTCGGTTTTTTTGGCAGAAGCATATCCTCGAAGAAATTAGAAACAAGCTGGGATCTTTCATTGCACTCGAAGAGGACTGGGATCTAAATTCGATAGATGATGTGCGAAAATTCAAGTTGAACTAGACGTGCAAGTCTTTATGAAGGCATCGCTTTGGAAATGAATGACAACACTTGGCATCAGAAGCTGGATTACTGGAAGTTACCATTCAGGCGCTACCTGTGTCGTCATGTCGGGCACCTAGCACAAGATTGTACTGATCCCGATCGTTCTTTCCCTCGATACAAAAAATCCTGGAAGAAAAAAGAATCCTTTATATCAGACTCCCCTCCTACTCACGACCGGTCTCTAGCTACTCAGAATAAGTTCGGGGATAGTTCTTTTCTGGTAGCTCCTCCAACTTACGAAGAATCCAGGGGAAAGTAGAAGGTGGGTGATAAGGGTGCATCCCCTTCTATCATTGGTATGACACTCGGAGGCTCTTCTTCTCCCTTTAAATCCATTCCATCTGAAAATTTGAAATTGCTTATTGATGATGGCCCGACTCCCTGTCTTGATTCATCTCTTCCCCCTGAGCTACCTCCTTCACTCGAGGTCTCTCCGATTCCTCCCTCCCCTTTGCCCTCATCACGAGCCCCAATCATCCTAACTAATTCTCATCTTCCCACCAACCCATACAAGGCTAAGCTTCGCTCTCGCCCTTCCTCACAAATCAACCCAGATCACTCAATTAAAGGAGGTCTCGCTATGGATTCGGCCCCCAAGATCATTCTAGGGAGGAAGTCTTCTTTATCTAGAGCTCATAATCAAGCTTCTCTGGATATTACCTCAGGCAAGTAGAATACTATCCACTGGGCCCTTAGACCAGGGACTTCCCTTAACAAGGGAATTCTATGATTATCCTTTCATTCAACTCCAGGGGTCTTGGGGGCACCCCTTCGTAGCTTGCCCTCAAAAGACCATGCCTCTCTGTCTCTCCTGATATTATTTTTCTTCAAGAGACAAAATTGGCAGGTCTTCGTGCTCATGAGATTCTCTCTAAATGGCTATGCGATTGGTCCCTGTTTTCCTCATATGCCAATGGGTTATCTGGGGGTATAATTACGGCTATTAACCCTTCCATCAATGTCATATCCTTGGACAGCTTCCCCTCCTTTATCAAGACATCTATTATTGATTCTCTTTCTCGAAATCCTTTTACCCTATACAACCTATACGGACCCTGCCACAACAAACACTCCTTTTGGGAGAATTTCTTCAATAATGATTTGGTGTCCCCAGATAACAAAATTCTGGGTGGTGACTTCAACTTTACACTTTCATTGAGTGAAATATGGGGGTCTCAGGAAAGAATCGATCCTCTCACTAACTTTTTAAATGCGTGCTGTGAAACAAATAGGTTAGTGGATGTCCAACCCATAAAAATTGAGCCTACTTGGCAGAATTTTAGAAAAGGTCAAGATGTTATAGCCAAGCATTTGGACCGTTTTATGATCTTTGAAGAACTTATTTCTTCTCGCACGAACCACTGTTAGCCCCTCCCCCTATGAAATTCAATCCTGCCTGGTTGTTGGAGGAGGATTATAAAGCATTAGTGACCTCTTCCTGGGTCCATCTGTCTCCCTCTCCGAATCATTCTTACATGAAAATGTGGGCTGATAACATAAAGAAGATCAAGAAGGTAACCAAGTCGTGGGCCGGAAATTTTCAAGCTAATCAACGAATTCTCCTCAAATCCACTGAAGCTGTGATCTATGAACTTTACAAAAACAACACATCTGGTGTTTTAAGTGATTTAGAGATCGTCTCTCTAAAAAACCTTAAACTAAAGAAACTCGAGCTTTTAAATAAAGAAGAACAGCTCAGGCGTCTAAAGAGCAGAGAAATCTGGATAAAAGAAGGAGACAACAACACTAAATTTTTTCATCATTATGCTGCTCATAGAAGGAATCGAAATACAATTGATGAAATGAAATATGACAACGGAGAATTGGTTCAGTACTTCGACAAAAAATCCAAGGCTGGTGTGCAGCATTTTAAGAATGTTTTCATAGCTCCGAAGGGCTATCCAATCCAGGAGATTCTCCAAGTGTTACAACTATTCCCCCGAATGATCAATGAAGAAATGAACAATGTTCTCACAGCCGAAGTGAACGAAGCTAAAATGGAACACATTCTAAAAAGTTTTCAAAAAGGTAAAAGTCCTGGGCTGGATGGCCTAACAATCGAATTTTTCCTCAAATTTTATGAGCTCATTAAGGATGACTTACTACTAGTGGTTAAATAATCTCAACGATCTGGCAAAGTGTTGGGGTCTATCCATTCCGCATTCATCACTTTAATTCCTAAAAAAGTAGCTCGAAATAATTTCGATGAGTTCAGGCCCATTTCCTGTTGTAACTTAATATACAATTTGATAGCAAAAATTATTACTCAGAGACTTAAAACTATTCTAAGCAGCATCATGTCAGAAGAATAGTTTAGATTCCTTAATAACGGACAAATCCATGATGTTGTCTCTTTGGTGCAAGAAGCTCTCCACTCGGTTCATATAAGCAAAAATCCTTCTTTCGCTCTAAAGCTGGATCTGTCAAAAGCATATGATAGAGTAAATTGGACCTTTCTCAGCCTGTTTCTTATCCACATTGGCATGGAAATTGAAGTTGTTGAATGGATAATGGGATGAATACAATCTGCTTCCTTTGTTGTATTGATCAATGGTTCTCCTTCGGCTTTCTTCATATCTTCTAGGGGACTTCGGCAAGGTCGCCCCTTATCGCCTTTTTTGTTCCTTCTGATCGTTGAAGCACTGAGCCTTTTATGTAAACAAGGCCTCTCATCAGGTAGGCTAAAAGGAATCCATATCGCCGGTGATGAGCCACTATCCCACATTCTATTTTTTGATGATTTTCTTCTTTTTTGTTTTGCTTCCATCGAAAATGCATGTGCTTTAAGGAAAATCCTTGACCTTTTCCAACTGGCAACTGGGATGATGATAAATTTTAACAAATCGATTTTGGTTCAGAACAACCTTCCGGATTCCTTCCTCTTTCAAATCAAACATGCTCTCCCGTTCCTTGTATCTGAATGGGATTCTGGGCTAAATTATCTGGAGTTTCTTCTTAAACCAAATTCCTACTGCTTCAAGTATTGGTTATGGCTTTACCAAAAAATTGAAAATCGGATCTCTCACTGGACTAATCGTTTTTTGTCTCGTGGAGGTCGATTGGTCCTGCTCAAGTCAGTGCTTCAAAGCATCCTGGTGTATTGTGCCACCATTGCTGCTATACCAAAAGGGATACTTCACAAAATCAGAAAGAAATGCTTCTCCTTCCTATGGATAGCTAGAAAAAAAGCAGATGGAATTCTGTTGGTAAAATGGACATCCTTAGCCAGACCTAAATATTTAGGGGGATGGGGAATCAAGAACCTCCCATCCTTTTGTCTATCTCTCGCCACTCGATCCTTGTGGAGATTGTCGAAGAACCCTTCAACACTGTGGAACAGAATCATTTGTGCAAAATATCTCCCTGGCCAATCTATTACTCAGTGGTTCAGGAATCCGAACAAGTCACACAAAAATGCTTCCATTGGTTGGAAGGCAATGGTTTCAGCCTTTCCCTTCATTGGCACGTGGACTACGTGGATAATTGGGAATGGGAAGTTGGTGCATATTGGTTTAGACCCATGGGCTGGTGCTGGAGAAAACTACAAGCTCTCAGAGAATCTTCGCTCATTCCTTGCTGAGAAATGCATCTTCACCATAGTTGATGCAGCTGTTGCGATGCCTCAAGCACGGGGTTCAATTGGATGGAAGAACGCTTATCTTTTGGAGATGCCGTAGCCTCTTGTAGCTGAATGGGCTTCATTCATCTCCCTCCTTGTATCAAACTTTATCCACCTGAACATGGATATCGAAGATAAACTGGTTTGGTCGAAAAACGTCAAAAACAACATTTACACAGCTAAGCTTGGGTACAAAGCTATGATGGAGGATATGCACCCCTCTGAACTTCTGTTTTGGTCCAAACCCCTATGGAATTCCCCCGGTCCTAAGAAAGCCAAGTTAGTTTTATGGCTCTCCCTTCAAAACTGGTTGTTGACCTGGGATAACCTTCAAAGGCGAGGTTGGATAGGCCCAAGTCGTTACTACCTTTGTAGGAATGAAGCTAAATCTGTTTCTCACATCCTCTTCTCTTGCTCATATGCAAAGATGGTATGGAATCGCTCTTTATCATCTCTCAATTCACTCCATCAGTCTTTTATTGATTCCTTTGAAGCCGGGCTCAAGCTTTGGTGGAAGGATCTAGGGGTAAGCTCCTATTCCGCATTCCCCTCCTTATTTGCTTATGGAAATTGGTGGGCACGTAATCTGGCTACCTTCAATGAGAAATTTATCCCTGAAGAGTTGATAGCAGCTATCATCGTGCAGTGGGATTCGGAACATAAAGTCATACCAAAATACCACATTCCTTGATCTATTTCTTCTCCGGTGATCAATCAAAATGAGGCATGGGCATTTTTCGATGGTGCTGCTCAAGGTTCCCCTCCTTTAACAAGAGCAGGGGTTGTTCTCCAAATTCCGCCTAGTTCAAAATTCCATATTCAGTTCGGCCCTGGTCATGGTTCAAATAGCAAGGCGGAACTTGCGGTGCTTTGGGCTGTTCTTCATGTGGCTAGATCTAAAGACATCTCATCATTGCAATGCTTCAGAGATTCAAAAATGGTTATTGACTGGGCTCTTCAAAGATCACTAATTCGCTCTCCACATATCCAAGCTCTTCTTCGTAACATATGTTCATTATCTCAATGTTTTCATATTCTGTCCTTTACACGTGTATCAGGAGTTAAATATGGAAGCAAACGGTCTGTCAAAATATGCTCTTACACTTCCTCCCAGAACTATGAAAGTAGTGGATACCTCTTCCATGATGGAAGAAATCCATATGCTCTGATTTTTAGCTAAAAATCCTCAGATTAGCGGCCGCGTCTACTTAATCGAACCTTGTTGATGATGAGTAATGCTTAACAGGAAGATCGAATAGCATTGCAGCATGGAGTTGACAAGCTGGTATCTAATTCTCGACATTTACTTACAAGCGGCAATTGATCACAGTTAAAACAAACATGAAGCAAGGAATTTAGTCCTAAGGAATATTAATTATTTTTGATCCATTAAGGACACTTGGACATCTCATGACAGAAATACCATCAACTCGAGGAGCTATGTTTAACCTCGTTAAGGGGCAGATCTGTTATTTTTATACATAAAAATAAAGATTTTTTTCCACTGTGACAATATATATATAACTAAATAATGTCAAAAACATACAACTATAATATAAATGTCATGGATCAGCTGGTGGTACAACATCAATAGCAGTACTAGTCAAGGCATGCTCAATCAATGGTGCAGCCTCGATGGTCAATGGTCCAGCCTGCTCATGATCATGAGTATTGTTGGATGTTGCAGGCTACTTACTGGACGTGGCCGATGGTCCAACTTGCTCTCCATGATGACTGCTGCTAGATGCTAGTGGAGGTCGCTCATCTGGCGTAGTGTGAGGTGAACGATCATGAGATGATGAGTCGCTGCTCACGGACTGTCGATCACTTGTTGCATCTTGACCACGCCTATAACGTGCAATGGTCCTGCTCAGCCGTGTAACTAAGGTTGTAGCTCCTACAACATGCTGCATCAGGTTGTACATGTCACACGAGATGCCTCTCCACATATTTAACAACCTACCATCGACCTGAATTTCTCTTATATTAGCATGCCTGATGCCCGCCTAAAAAATAAATGTAGTGAGTTGGTCACCCAACTCCATCCTATATCTGCTATCAAGCCGACCGCACCTAGAAAAAGGTGGTGCCGGCGCACCAGCAGGAGCAGGACTCTATGCACCGACCTCCTGATGATCCTCGGCATTTGACATGCCCTGATCGTTATCAGGATCCACACTTGGATCATGTGGTGGTGCCGACATGTCCTCGCCATCAAAAGACCCAATGTCAGCAAAATATATACAAGTAAACAACTAATTAGACAATTTCATTACACAATTTAATAAAAACAAGTTAAAGAACATGTTAGAATAAATTTAAATAAAACAGTAATATTATCTTTATCATCTAGCAGCTCATCATCTATGAAGAGGATGTTGGCACACCCTTGCCAATCCAATCCATCATAAGGAAAAGGGACCATAATGAAGGGATGCATCTCGTCAAAACTGTCTAGCAAATCCTGTGCATCATGCGATATCCTCACAGGAAACACAGTCTCGTCCCTCTTGGGCATCATCTACCCCCACATGTGCATCTGTGCCTCGAACATCAGCCTACGAGGCTACCGAAAAAAATTAGGCCTCGTCTCTGGAAACCTCTCAAAAAATAAACAAAAAAGCTCTGAAGCAAAAGGGAAGTTGAGCCTCCCTTGTGCATGAGCACGACATCTATCTAAGACTGTACATAACAACCACAAAAAAATGGCAGACCACCTGACAAGTTGTGGCTCCTGCACTAAAGAATCAACATAATATAGAAGTAAACAACTAATGCGTTGCCCGTCATTGGTGTTGTGTGAAATGGTTGAAATCAGAAGTGAGAGGCACCTCACCTCCTCACTACCAAATGCACCAATATGTAACTGACCTCCGGAGACCTGAAAATCTGAAGGAGACAATATATCTGTGCTAATGTATCTTTGGGAGTACACCAACTGACTCCTTGCTGCATAGCCAAGTGGAACCTCTGGGAACGAGGGAAAATCCACCCCTCTTCTCGATAGCCATGTAATGAAATATATGTCCTCCTTAGTGGGCGTGTACCACTGGTTAGGACCAATCCAGAAAGCTCGTTGGTGGGCATTCCACCTGCGGATAAGATGTCTCAACAACACACCATAGCCCTTTAGGGAATTAGCCTCCTCATAGAACTTGAGGAGGCCTACCTGCCTTAGGAGCCCCTAAGTAGTTGTTGTAATAGGGCAAGGATACACATCTCACTCCCTCTCTCATGCCTCCCACATGCGAACCATGTCATACTGCTCCACTTGTTGTTGGTGTTTTTCCCCCTCTTCTCTCCTTTCACGTCTCTGAATGATTGACATATTAAATACAATTTATTTTATTAAATGAGACATGTATTTAGGAATATACATATATAATTTTTTTTGGAAAAAAAAAACAAGATAGTCGGTGCGCCACAAAAAACAGTCATGCACCGGTTCTAGTGCGTCTTTTTTTTTGTCGCGCATCGGTGGTGGTGCACCAGATGATATTCAATGCATCGGCGGTGGTGCACTTGAAAATTTTCAGAGCACCGTTGACTATGTATGGTGTCAAGAGTGCGGTGCACTAACTAAAATCTACGCCTCGGGGCGTATAGTTGGGTCAGCGCACCGACCTCTTGACATCATTACATAGTCAACGGTGCGTTCTTTTACTAGGCCGCACGGCCGCACCATTGACCTTGTCGAAATGTGGAATGCGGTGCGTTGAAAAAAATACTCGCCCTGGGGCGGATATATAAGTCAACGCACCGCGTTGCCGCTATTCCACATGGTCAACGGTGCGGCCGAGTAAACGACTGTACCACAATTTTTTAAAAACTTTAAAATAACATGGTGCGCCTTTCAATACCGCCCCAGAATCGGTGCGGATATTGTTAGCACCGGTTACAGTGCGACCTGCAAATTTACAGGAAGCACCGCTTACCGATGCGAGCCAAACAGCTCGAGCGCACCGCGCAACAATTATTTTTTTTTCTTTTAAATGGTTAATTTTAACGTTATTTGAAATTATAATCCGTTGAAAAGCTTAATTATGGAAAAAAAAAAAATACCTGTACATTTGGTCGTCGAGGAGGGATATTGGCTATAGAATTTGCAAAAGAAAAATTTCCCACCGTTTTGAAAAATTCAACCTGGAGATTGGTGGGTAATGCACAACAACAGTGCATGCAATGGGTGAAATGGGAGCACTGGTGTCAGGGTAGCTGAGACAAGGATAAATTGCATCGGTGCTTGAGAGCTCTGGAGCACTGAGAAAAGTGAAAAATGCGATTTTTTGGCCGTAATTTTTATTTTATTTTATTTAACCCTGTTCTAGTGCACGGGGTTTTATAGGCACGCCGGTGCAATTGATTAAGACCCCACCGAGCGGTTTCTGTTTTGGTGCGGTGTTTTTTGATGCACCGGTGCGCTACAGTGATAAGACACATCGGGCGAGTGTGCACAGAGCACACAATGTCTGGTGTGCTAATGTTTTGTGTGCACCGATGCTTTCTCTTGTTGAACTCACCGGTGCGATTTAGGATGATAAGCGCACCGGACGAAAAACACCCGCAAAAACCTCCACCTGCCAACCTCCTCTAGTAACCTCTGCTAGAAACGGATTTCTAGGGTATTTTTATAAAGGGTTCCTCAAAAACATCCGCTAGAGGGTCTTTTCCTTGTAGTGGTAACGTAGCATTTGAGGAGCCTCCACATGGATGTGTGAACCCTTCTACACCTCTAGATGTTGAAATTATAAACAATGAATTCACAGCATTGATAAGATTGATGATGTGCCCTAGAGGACCCAGAATTCCCCTAGGTTGGCCTTGTACCTTATTAATGGTAATTTCACAGTTCAAGAGCATATATGAGGATGATGATCACTTGAAACACATTGGGAGGGATGGTACACCTTTTTATAATGACATCATGCTCTAGGGTTTCCACATTACTGATGCAAATCCCTGGACGAGGACACATGGCTTCTTGACGATGATGCTTTCAATGGGGAGTTGTGGCTTGGAGATGCACCCATTCACCTCGATGAGATGTCTTGGATCCAAGAAAACTTTTTGACCCTTTTTTGTTGTCTTTCTTGATGGAGACACCCACTTTATGGGGATGACACCATGTTGGAGAGTAAATTTTACCACACGTGGAGAAAAGAGTCTTTTATTATGTTTTATCTATGTACATCTATATTTAGATCGGTGTGTGAACTATTAGGCTTGTTAGACACTTAACATAATCTTTTTAGGATTTTAATTGTAAATTAGAACCAATTTTCTTGGTTACCCTCATATAAGTAGAGGGGAGTCAAATTAATTGAACCATTGTCACACACTCAATTGTTTGTATTACAAAGAGTATTCACTAGTTTCTCTTCTTTCACTTGGTGTAATGGCTAAGGAGTGTGAATTTTCTTGGGGAGGATATGTTTTGCATGGAGAGGTTTTTCTTTGGATTAATGAAGTGATACTTTCTTGAATGATGCAAGTTTAATGTTATTTTATCCCATTTTGTGTGAATTGCTAAAATTAGGTTTTTTCATGTGCTGTAGTAAAAATTGCAAGGCTTTTTATGAAATCTTATTCTTGTTATGCAAATTTTTTTATTAATTAATTATGAAAGGTATTAGATTTTCACCTTTTGAACTTAAATATCCTAAATAACAAAGTCACTAGGGGTCAGAGGTTAAGCAAGTTGTCTCCCTCCCTCCCTGTCCAAGATCCTATTGCATTGAACTTGTCCGGTTTACTCCATTGCCTAATTGACTGAAGGCACTAGTCTTTGTCTCAATCAACCTAAAATTTCCATTTTTCTTTTCTTGGTAAACTAGGGTTAGTGTTTGGTTAATTCTGTATTATATAGTGTAATTGCACCTATGTTACTGTCCTTTAATAAGTAAAAAGCGAAATAAATTATTTTACACATGTTTCACCCCATTTTTAGGGGTAACACCTAGGTATTATTGGTTGTTTTGTGCATTTTCAACCATTAAACCCACACCATCAACCTATCCCTTGTTTACCCCCTTTAATAGCCAACATAGTTACCGATCAAACGAGAAATTTACCTAGTACCATTTTTTTGAGGTAGCAAAAAAAACACCTGATTTTGAAAAGTGGTGATGTAAATCACCCTTTTCTTAACATAGTTTTGACACTTTAAATTTTCTTATGGATTTTTATTTTTATTTTAAAATGTCATGATTTTCATGTTGATTTTCAAAAGTGGTGATGTAGAATAACCTGTTTTGTTTTTAGCATATTTGTGGAACTTTAAATTTTCTTTGATTTTTTTTTTAAAATGTCATGTCGATTTAGAAAAATGGTGATTTTTTTGGCACTTTAAATTTTTTTATTTATCAAGTATGAACATTTATTTTAAAATGTTAGTGATTTTCATGCTAATTTTGAAAAGTGTTGATGCAACATCAATCCTTTTTGTTTAAAGCGGTGATTTTCATCTTGGTAATAAAACATAAAAATAAAATAAAAAATGATACAAAAAAAATCCAATATAAAAAATTATAAAAAAAATATGAAAAAAAACTAGTAAAAGTGTAAAAAAATACAAAAATAAATAATTTAAACAAAAAAATAAAAATAAATAAATAAACAAAAAATAAATAAAAAAAGAAAAAATAAAAACTAATAATTTAAAGAAAAAATAAAAATTAACCCCCAAAAAAACAATTTTTTTTTTAAAGTTAAAAATAAAATTAAAAAAACAACATAATTAAAGAAAATGATAAAACAAAATAATTAAAATTACAAATTAAAAACTAATTAAAATAATAAAATACCAAAACACAAAATAATTAAAATTCGGAAAATTAAAATTAAAAAATAAATAAATAAAAAAGAACATTAAAATAAAAAGTTTTAAAACAATAAAAATTTAAATTAAAAAAAACAATATTAAAAATTTAAAAAGAAAATTTAAATTAAAAAAAAACTACGAAAAATACAACATTTCAAAGAATTTTTTTTTGATGTGATTATCACCTAAAAATTTTATATACAAATACATAATTTGTTTTTTTTTAATTAAAAAATAACAAAATTGAAAAATAATAAAAATAATAAAAACACATATTTTTTAATTAAAATAAAAAAATAAAAAATAAAACATAGAAATAAATTTTAAATTAAAAATAAATAAAATTTAGAAATATAAATAAAATTTAAAAAAATTAAAAAAACAATTAATAAAAAGATCAATACAAAAAGCATTAAAAAAAAAATTAATAATTTAAAAAAAAAATGGGTTTTAACAGCCAAGCATCGCGGCTCCAGATGTTGTCCAGGTAAATCCCCTCTGCGGATAGAGGTGATCCCTCTAGCCCTAGGGTGGGTCTAGCAACTACGTGAACATACTAACATCTACCTTCCTAGATTGTAAATGAAATTCAGAGCAAGGAAGATGACCTACCTTGTCCTAATGCTATGTTGTCGTCTTCCGTCGAAACTTCTTGCTCCGTCGCTCTTCTCAAGCTCCATACACGCTGCTACCAACGTTTGATTGCCTGTATAGACAGTCAAAACACCACGAAAAGTGTAAAACCACAACAAACATAAAACAATTACAACCTATCTAACTGATCAAGGAATGCTAGAAATCTCATTATAAGTGTAAACAAGAAGTGTAAGATAAACATCAGAAGCATTTTATTATGATAAAGACAAGGGGAGTTTACAACCAAGCCTTGATGTTGAGGCTCTCCTTCAGCAGGTCCGTATCCAACCACGTTTGCAGCACCCTCACACACAAAGGTCCAAGATCTCACTATGTTCCCAATCACACAAAAACAATCACACTTTGCACTATTCTCCCGAAGCTATAATTGCTTCTCTTCTCTATGATTGCTAACTTTTTAGCTATCTGTTCAACTAGCACATCAATAGAAGATGGCCATATTTATAGAGAAGAGGAGGAGGTTGGGATCCCTACAATAGTGGAAGGGAGGCATTATCCCTTGGGAGGTTTCCCCATAAGGTGGAAACAAGAGGCCAAAGGAGAAAGGCTATGGTTATTTAGTCGAACCTCTCCCTATGAATCATCCACGAAGTTGTTGTGATCGAAACTTCTTCTCTATTTTTAAAAAAAATTCCATAAACAAATTGGTGCAGGCAGCTAACTGAGACAGAGCGCCAGCTGGCACGGGGGCCAGTGTTAATCTACCTCATTGGCTCGAGGGCATAACGGGCTACTAGCGCCAAAGAAAAAATAGGTGTTTTTAGTGGTCTGCTCAGGAAATGGTCAACAAAAGGAATGTTGTCCTCATGGCAAGGGATGCAATGATGATATTTGCAAGGTATGACACTGCTTATTGATCATAGAAATGACCCTCCAATGGGCGAGATGGGGATTGCAAGGACAGTGACCAAATGTTGTGTAACAGATGCCCCTTAAAGCATGAAGTCCGAACATGAGTGAGGGGTGAAATGCTTTACAAGTATGTGCAAGGAAACAGACGCTGCTGTCGGGAGACCTGCAAATCAAGCATAAATACATATACATAACTGAAATATTTGTTGAAAATACATGAATCCATGGTATAGGCACAACTATCCATCAAGAAGAGGATCATGTGAATGGATCCTTGGCATGGACGTAGCCATCCGAATGAAGGGATCATATGAAATAGATCCACGGCATGGGCACAACCATCCATATAGAGAGGATCAAAATGAGAGGACCCATGGTATGGTCACAGCCATCCGTCTAAAGAATCATGTATATAATCATGAATGACTCATCACTCCTCGCAACCTGGAATTTTGTGATCGAAGCCCAGGGTCTTTCACTCCAACACCACCCGATCAAAGTACAAATTCCAACATGTGAATAGACGTGTTGAATTTGAACATGCTAGAAAATCACTTGATTACTGGTCAATGATGTGAACCGTTAACAAGTGCGAGAGAAACCACCAATAATGACAATGGCTCTCAAGGTACAACTAGTACAATCCACGGAATGTGAACAGTGAGCTGAAGTCAAACACTCATGAAATCACCTGATCAAAGACCGATTATGTGAACCTGTTGTCGAATGCGAAGAACTTGCCATTAGGGCATGCAAGCTCTAAGGTACCAGAAAGGAGTCTCTAAATCAACTTCCTAGATAATGAGCTGAAGTCGACAGGAAGCGATCCGTTGAAAGAGGGTCTTCATTAAGGGAATTTTGAGGTCTAAAATGGGCCTCCTAAGGAAATTATAAAATAATAGTGGAAAAAATCAAATAAGATTTGATGACATCATCAAATTTTAGAGGGAAAAATGAAAAAACTACTTTTTCAACTCATATTTTCAACTTATCTCCCAAAGTTTTTACTCAAATTTTTAGCGGGAGTACTCATTGGATGCGAAATTTAATTTATCGTCCAAGGAGTACCCATGTTGCATACTTTCGATGGGTCCTACTACACGAAAAATGAGAAATACATAAAAAACATGATTATAATCACATTTTTTTTTATGTATTTCTCATTTTTCGTGTAGTAGAGTTCATCAAAAGTATGCAACATGGGTACTCCTTGGATGAGGAATTAAATTTTGCATCCAAAAAGTACTCCCACTCGAAATTTGAGTAAAAGGTTTGGGAGATAAGTTGAAAATACGAGTTGAAAAAGTAGTTTTATTATTTTATTATTTTTTCATACTTTTACCCTTTTATTTAAAAAATGGTAAATCATCCCCCATGGTTGACATCATCATCTTGAATCCTATTGGTTGTTATAAAGTTTATTTTTGTTGTACATTTTTCTTAGGAGGCCCATTTTAGACCTCAAAATTCCCCTAATGAATGAATCCCACATCATCGACACAAAACAGAGAAGGTAATATGAGTGTGAATCAAGACTGAAAAAAAGGATCAGGGAATGTACAAACTGCAGAAGGATTTGCTCTTGAACATATCAGTGACACGACTCTAGAATTTGGCAGCATTTGACTCAAATAGGATCAGAGGTCATGTTGAAAATATTTGTAATCGAATGAGAGGCAAACGGATTTCCCAAACCCATGGAGGCAAAGTGACAGAGTGAAGATATCCCAACCTGACACAAACTGCAGACAAGTGTCATGTTCAAGAGTGACATATTGCCGACACAACTGACGAATAACTTCCATTTTCCCCCACCGTTTCTAGCGAGTACCTCTTTATTTTTACACAAGCTTGAAGAGGATACCATATGCTTATCATATAAGTTTGTCCTTCGGACAAATCCATCCTGGTACATTTTACGAGCCCTAGGAAGGAGGAACTCAAGTAACGTCATGGCGACGAAATCTGATGTCATCAGTGTTTAACGAGTCTGAAAAAGGGAGAACTCAACATCTTTTCATGTTTAGAGAGTTTGAAAAGAAGGCAGAAAAGAAAACTCCAGCATGACCCTTTTCGTAAATAGTCTCTTAGATCCGAAAAGGTAGAAAACAATATCTGAAAGAACCTCTTAGTCGCGATAGGCCAAGGTATTCCTTTTTTGTAAATAATCCATCCCAGCCCGAAAAAGGGGTAAACGTATACCAGGTAGATATCGTTTCGTAGCCATTTAACGAGTTCAAAATGACAAGAGTCTTGACAATCTTTTCAATTTTCGAGAGTCATAAAAGAGCTGAAAGATGACTCCTCCTAGAGGAACGAGTGGTATTAAGGGTAGCAACTGGTTCCGGTAATGGTGGAACTTCTCATAACAAGCAAAGGTCAAGAGGCTGGCTAACAAGACCACTCATTATAGCGGTTCCTCGGGAATGGGTAAAACAACCAAGTGAAGGCATATGATCAACCAAGCAGATACTGACGGTGGAATGAGAAAACCAAGGTTCATTTGGGAGAACAGGCTGATAAGATGGCAATCACGAGAGGTAAAATAGGAATGGTTTCATTTTTACACAAGCTTGAAATCAGAAAACTCTGGTTGAAACCAGTTTCACTTTTACACAAGCTTGAAACAGAAACAAACTATTCTTGAAATGATTTGCATGCCCCCAGCATGGTGACTCAATTCGAGGTGCATGCCCCCCAAGCTTCAGTCCATATGAAAGGCAGATGGAGTGAAGGTTCAAAGTACGAGATCAAGAGAAATACTCGACTGGGATTTTACGAGATCATATCAAAGACTTGAATTGAACAGGAACATGTTTCATTGTTTTAACGAGGTTGACACATTAAAAGAACCATACTCATGACCTACTTCATTTTTTAACGAGGTTGACATAGAAGATGAACTATCATAGAGAGAGCTTGTTTCATTTCTTAAGGAGCTTGACACAAGAAAACGAACCATGCTCTGAAGAGCTTGTTTCAATTTTTTAAGGAGCTTGACACACGAAAATGAACCGTGCTCCGAAGAGAACTCATCATGTCGAATAAGAATTCATGGATTCCAGGAGGTTCTCATCTGATGGGAGAACAACATCTCGGAAATCCAGATCCAATGCCCCTAGCACATGACGCACAACGAAACTATCACTAAATGCAGGCATGGGATAAGTAGCTACATAATTAACCTGCAGCTGGGAATATACAACCGATGGATAAAGACCCGGAAGGGACGATGGTGGATCAGATGTCATGTCAGGACCAAAAAATGAACGCTGATCAATGGTCACGATCCAACCTTTGTGTGGAAAACAGATCACACGAAAGAGGGAAGAGACAACCGCCCCCATGGCATAAGCATAGTCGTGGCCCAAGAGTAAATTAAAATCCAAGGGACCTTGGACCACCATCACGTCTAGATAGACAGTTTTTCCTCCCAAAGTAATAGGCAACTTTAGAAGGATCCCTAACGGTTGACTAGTTCTTCTTTTAAATGCCAACAAATTCTAAATAACAGGCACAAGAGGTAGAGAACCAAAAGCTTTAAAAGTAGTTGAAGATAGAACACTAACAGATGCGCCTTCATCTATAATGGTGCTGGGTACAACCACATCAAATGTTTGTACCATGATCTCAAAAGGCACATAAGAAGGAAGGCGGTATCCTGCAAATCGACTCCAATTGAAGGAAGCGACCAAACTACTTGGAGGGGGTACCATCGAACCGAGATGGTCTTCCCCTGGTGTTACCAGAGCAAGAGGAGCATCCTCCTCGACCTCCATCACGGGAGCAGGAGGAGCAAATTCGTGAACTATAGGGACGGGAGAATCTTTCTCCAAGTTCGAGGAATCTGAAGAAACAAGAAGAACTTGAGGGGGATGAGATCTGCTCTCCACGAAAAAGACCTAATGAACCATGGGCGGGACCAGATCAACTAATTCCACGACCAATGGTTGGTCGGGAATGGATTCATGAATTTGAATTTATGAGGGAACGAGGTTGAGCAAGGATGACCCTTGACCGCTCGTTGAATCAACTAGTGGAGGACTTGAAGAAAGGTTCTGGTAACCAACCGGCAGGCAGGGTGCAGAAACAATAGGGTTGTCCAAAACTCTTGTGGCTTCATCCATGTACGGACAAAGGTGAATGGGATGATGCCCTTCACACAACTTACAGGGATTGGTAATCTTACCCTGTTTCTTATGATTCTTATCAGTACTAGTTGAATATGTGCAACCAATATGACTTCCAGAATCCAAAGGCAACGACAGATGGCCATCAGACCATACTTCAAGTACCTTAGGAATGCCAGGGCAGTCTCGAAGAAGGTGGTCACCGTTGCACAGCATGCAAGGGAATTTGAATTTCCGAGGAAGGTTGGATGGTTTATCAAGGGAAGGTTTCTTAGGCACAATAGCTGTAGCATTAGCCTCTTGCTTATCTGACTTCTTCTTCTTCTTCTTCTTAGCCACCTGGTTACTAGAATCCAGACTTTCACCAGGTGAAGTAGAAGAGGAGGACGAAGAAATAGGTGAAGAAGGAGAGGTCCACCTTAGAATCAACATGATGTTACTCAGGTGGAGGAGATGGTTGAACAGAGGTCGGAACACTCAGGACCACCAAGGTCGAAAATAACCACACGGGAAAACCAATAGTTAACCCAGGAAGGAACAATGTTGCCATATAAGGAGCACCAACATTCCCAAAAGCAGGAAAAGGACCAGGATTCCCTTCGGAGGGGATTCCTTGGTTGGGAAACTCTAGAAACGTTGCCATTGGAAACAACCATAAAACAAAACGCTAAGGAAGCTAACTTTAACCAAGAATATTTCATGGGAAATTTATTTTTTAAGACATTGAAATAAAACTCTGTCGTTTCATATTTTAAGAGTCGAGAAACAGGAAAAAGGTGACTCTATCACTTTCAGGTTTAAACGAGTGTGAAAGGACAAGAGCTCGATGATCTTTTCACTTTTTAGAGAGTCATGAAAAGACCAAAATGACTACTCAGGTAATCTAAGCAAGAGGGTGTACGAAGTCTCTGTGAACTGCCATATACACCTTGGTGATCAAATGAAAGAGAAATGACCAAGGACTTAACATACGTGCAGGTAATCTCCCCGAATGCTGTGTTCGGTGTATCACGGTTACAGGGCGGTGGACTCGGCTTCCTATGGATAAAAGGATAGAAACCTAGAGGGGTCTCCCTTTATATACTCGACAGTACGGGGAGCACATGTCCGTACTAGCATTGTCTAAAGCCAGATGGCAAACGACAGCTACTAGGTTTTAAGACGCTGGAACACGTCTCTAGCCTAGACCACTAAAATTTTCACATTAGGTTTCAATGCTTCCTTAGGTAAATTAAATTTATTTTATAGTTGATCTTGAATTATGTCTCGTTTTCAAGGCCCTACCGCATGTCATCTGAAAATCTCCTATATGCAGCTATATGAGGAAATAAATCTTTCAATTCGATGAATGCTATCTAGTTAAGGGAAGAGTCTCAAACAATGACGCAACAAACAACAATACTGCAAACGAAACTTTTTCCAAACTAGATGACTTTCACTATCCAAAAGTAATCTAAAACATTCAATGATGTGAATTATGCAATGTAATCTATGAAAAATCCTTTTTTTTTTTAAAACTATGCAATTGTAATCTATGCACAATTTCCTTTTACGTTTGAAAGAATAAGAATGCACTCAATGCATTTCGATGATGAAATGAGAATCTACTTAATGCATGCTTTTACTGAAAGAGAATGCACTCAATGCGATTTTTAGCTTTCAATCATTAAACAATGTTATCTAAGTTCAATGATAAATCTCAAAAAATACTTTCCAATGCAATGTGATCTAATGCATTTTAACGAAAAGAAAACTCTGAGATGAAAGCTAAATGAACAAAAATTTTCCTTAATGGAAGGATGAATGCAAAAGGGATGCAAAAAAACACTAAGAATGCAATCGTTATTTTAAACACTTTGTAACGAAATTCCTCAAAAGGCTACAAGACATATGAGGTCAGATAGAAAAAGGACTTCCAAAGCATGAGCTCAAAACAAGGCATTCATTCCCTTTTACATCAAGCAATCATAGAAAGAAGACTTTTAAGTTAAACAATGAGCAATGTAATCTATGCTCACAAGTGAAAAAGTAAAGGAGAGAACGTGTAAATCATATAGAAAAAAATACCGAAAGGGAAAGACACACTGGTGGAGGAATTAGGGAAAAACCTCAATTTTTCACACACCCTGAAGTTGGCACGACTTTTGTGGGTGAAACTAGCGCCAATAGGTGCGACTTGCTCACTGAAAACTAGCACCAATGGCCAATTGACGCGGGTTGCTAACTGAAAACTAGCGCCAATCGATGCGACTGTCAGAAAAATAAAAGTGCCAATGCCTGAACAGGAAAAAACAAATAATTTCTCCCAACCAAGACCAGACTCACCACTTCAAGCAAAAACTAAAAGATCGTAATTGATGAAAAACATAGGACCAAACAGGGAAATGGTCGTTCGACTAAATCCGTCGAACAAATAAGACCTCGAAGAGTGACATATTCAAAGGAAACTCTCCAGTGGAGTCGCCAATTTGTTGTCCAGATAAATCCCCTCTGTAGAGAGAGGTGATCCCTCTATTCCTAGGGTGGGTCTAGCAACTACGGGACCATACTAACATCTACCTTCGTAGATTGTAAATGAAATTCAGAGCAAGGAAGATGACCTACCTTGTCATGATGCTATGTTGTCGTCTTTTGTAAAAACTTCTTGATTCGTCGCTCTTCCCAAGCTCGATACACACTGCTACTAATGTTCAATTGCTTGTACAGACAGTCAAGACACCACGACAAGTGTAAAACCACGAAAAAAATAAAACAATTACAACCTATCTAACTGATCAAGGAATGCTAGAAATCTCATTATAAGTGTAAACAAGAGTGGAAGATAAACATCAGATGCATTTTATTATGATAAAGACAAGGGGAGTTTACAACCAAGCCTTGATGTTGAGGCTCTCCTTCAGCAGGTCCGTATCCAATCACGTTTGCAACACCCTCACACACAAAGGTCCAAGATCTCACTATGTTCCCAATCACACAAAAACAATCACACTCTGCACTATTCTCCTGAAGATATAATTGCTTCTCTTCTCTATGATTGCTAACTTTTCAACTATCTGTTCAACTAGCACATCAATGGAAGATGGCTATATTTATAGAGGAGAGGAGGAGATTGGGATCCCTACAATTGTGGAAGGGAGGCCTTGTCCCTTGGGAGGTTTCCCCGTAAGTTGGAAACAAGAGGCCAAAGGAGGAAGGCCGTGGTTATTAAGTCGAACCACTCCCTATGACTCATCCACGAAGTTATTGTGATCAAAACTTCGCCTCTATTTTAAAAAAAATTTCCATAAACAGATTGGCGTGGGCATCTAACTGAGACAGAGCACCCGCTGGCGCGAGGGCCAGTGTTAATTTGCCTCATTGGTGCGAGGGAATAACGGGCTACCAACACCAAGGCAAAAACAGGTGTTTTTAGTGGTCTGCTCAGGAAATGGTCAACAGAAGGAATGTTGTCCTCATGGAAAGGGATGAAATGATGGTATTTGAAAGGTATGACACTACTTATTGATCACAAAAATGACCCTCCAAAGGGCGAGATGGGGATTGCAGGGATAGTGGAAAAATGATGTGTAACACCAGGGTGACAGGGGTTAATTCCAAGAATCGACATTGGCTGCCTTGGGCCGTAGGGCTCGGCCAGCGGGCGGCGGGAGCGCTGACAATCGACCCCTGCCGCCCTGGGGTTGCGAGGATCGGCCAGCAGGTGGCGGGAGAGCTGCCAACTCTCTTGCCGCCCACCAATCGACACCTGTGGCCCCAGGGCAATAGCCAAAATGATCTGTTTTTTATTTATTTATTTTTAATTAATTAATTTATTATTTTCTTAAAATGTTTTTTAAAATATTTAATTTTTTTTTTAAATTTTGTTTTTTTTAAATTTTTTTAAATTTTTTTAAATTTTAAATTTATTTTTAAATGATTTTATTTTTATTATTTAAAATATAGTTTATTTTTATTTTTTTTAAGTTTTTTTAATTAAAAAAAAATTATTATTATTATTATTATTATTATTATTGTTTTTATCTGAAATTGTATTTTTCATATATATATATGGGCTTGCGGTGAAAATTCTCGATTAATACTTGGGTCTGCGGTGAAAATTTTGCAGTGAATTTTCTCGATTAATACTTGGCTCTATGGTGAAAATTTTCTCGATTAATACTTGGGTCTGCGGTGAATTTTTTTTCGATTAATACTTAGGTTTGCGGTGAAAATTTTGAGGTGAATTTTCTTGATTAATACTTGGGTCTGCGGTGAATTTTATCGATTAATACTTGGGAATGCGGTGATTTTTTCTTGATAATTTTTCGGACCTGGGCACTTGAGGTCTGTTGTCTGGTTCGTTGATATCCAGGTGCACACATTCCTTATCTTTTTCTAATACATATATGCTCATATATTCTCAAGTATGAATAATTCACTGCAGCTACCAAAGATTACCAAAGGTAGACCTAGCATAGTTACTCTACAAAGCCTTTATGAGTATATAGAGTCTTTAGAGAAACGTAGAGAAGAAAGAGAAGTCAAGCTACAAACCCAGTTAGAAGCCATGCTGGAAAACAAATTCACATCTCTTGAAGACAAGATCCAAAAACAAATAGAAAATAAAATAGAACTATTGGAGAATAAATGGAGGCAATGGAGACTAGGTTGCAGGTCATAGAAAATAAATAAATCAAGATACGAACCAAACATCCCATCAAGGAGATGTTGATAATATAGAGAGTATTAAAATGAAGGACATGATTAAAGAACTAGAAGAAAAAGTTAACAATAGTCTCACCTTAAATAGTGCGGCAGGTAAATTAGATATCAAACCAATTAAAGATGAAATGAAAAAATTGATCGAATTAGACCATGAGCGTAACAAAAGGGCCTTGAACCTTATAATCTTCGATTTGAAAGAGGAGGTAGATGAGGATACTTTAGCCATAGCCTAGACATAATTACATAATAGATTACAAATTGAAACCACGTGTCTCACAAAAGCAACAAGGTTAGGGAAATTAGCTGAGAATGAAGGAAGGCTGATCCGAATAAAAGTGAGCTCTACTGACCATAAGTATGAAATACTTAGTAAGACCTCAAGTCTAAAAGGAACGAGAATATTTATAAATGAAGATATCATTCTAGAAGATCAAGCAGAATTAAGAAAGGAGGTTCAAAAGGTAAAAGAAGCCAGGAAGGAAGGAAAATGGGCAATAATCAGAAATAGAAAAGCCGTTATTCGAGATAGAAACCAAAAATATAGTAATAAATAACAATTCAACATGCTCCGAATTCTTTCTTGGAACTGTCGGGGCTTTCCATGGAACAAAGGCCCAAAGCTAAGTTGGATCTCAAATGATGTTGATATTATATTTCTTCTTGAAACTTGGGAGCACGAAGAATCTAAGGTCCCTAACATAGATGGATTTTCACTATGGTCTACCTGGAACAAGTGATCCTTCCATAGAGGCATTAGGGGCATAGCTTGCTACATTAAGAAGAACATCTCCACCCATGCTAGGATTTATAAAAATGACCCTTACAACCAATATAGTTGGATTGATATTACTGACATTAATGATAAAAATACCTACATAGCAATCTGTTATTCCCCCCCCCATCAATTCTAACTTCTATAAGAAAAAGAATCTAGATAAAAATAGTCCTTACAATGGTTTAGAGAATGATATTTCTAGCCTAAGGAATGAAGGTAATATCCTTTTAATGGGTGACTTTAATGCTCGAACTTCAAGCAACCAAGCTATTCTTCTAAGAAATCATTCCAACCCCAATCCTCTTTGGTTAGATGAAGAACTTACTCTGGCTAGATGGTAAAAAAGGAGCTCTGAAGACCTTGGGGATAATTTGTTTGGGTCAGAGCTAGTCAAGCTTTGTAGTGCTCAGGATCTCATAATTTGCAACGGTCTAAAGAAGTGGCCCAATTCTATCTAGATGACCTGCATCCATGGGCTTGGCAGCAACGTGATAGACTATGTTATTTCTGACCCCCCTTTATACAACGAAATACTAAATTTTGACATCTTAGACGACCACGAACCTGACTCTGTTCATAGGCCTTTACTCATAACTCTCAATTGTGTCATGCATAGAGATCCCATTGAAGATAATCCTTATAGTCAAAAGAACTTAATCTTTGATATAAATAAAAATGATCTCTTTCTAAATGAATTAAAAACTAATTTTCTTCCTTTATTTAGTATAGACAACATAGATGACCTCTATCATAATTTTACTACAACCCTCTCATATTCTATTAACAAGTTCTCAATTGAAGTCTTAAGTAATAAAAGAAATAGCAAAACCAACCCATGGTATGAAAAAGATTGTAAAAGTGCGAGGAGAGCAATTAAGGAAGCTGTTGATGAATCTCTCAAAATTGACAAGATAAAAATCTACAAAGCCCTAACTAAAAGGAAAAAAAGGCAATATATTCGTAAAATACAAGAGAATCTCTTACACCTCTCTAAGGTGTCTCCTAAGAAATTCTGGAGACGGATTCTAACTATGAAAACTAAAGATAATAATAAAATTGCTTTACACGACTGGAATTCCTACCTTAAAAAGCTTTATGAATCTCCAAATGCTAGGGATAACTTTGAAACCCTGCTCACAACGATAGAATTTTTCTCATTAGAAGACATTGATTTTGGGTTTAAACGCCTGGCAAATAGGAAAGCTAAAGACATTGAAGGTTACCAGGTGGAAATCTTAAAAATTTTAGGTCCTGTCCTCATCCCCCACATCCACAAGCTTTTCAACCAAGCGGTCAAGCAAGGGTTCCCTAAACCTTGGACTTAGAGCCTCATTCTCCCTATTTTTAAAAGTGGGGATACAAATAACCCCTCTAATTATTGGACAATTATGATCCGCCCTCTCTTGGCCAAGTTATATGGTATTATTTTGGAAAATAAGTTGAGCATTTGGCTTGAAAGTGAAGGTAAGTAGGCTAAAGGCCAAGCGGGTTTTAGTAGGCAGCACTCAACAACGGACCACCTAGTTATGCTTAGGATCATTGTGGAGGAATGCCGCAATGATAAATCCAATCTCTTCTGTTGCTTTGTGGACTTTAGAAAGGCTTTCAATACAGTTCCGAAAAACAACCTATGGAATATATTAGAAGAGCTAAATGTTCCTTTCGAGCTAAGGGAGACCGCTGTAAGATTATACGAGAATTTAATTTCCAAGTTAAAGAGTAATGAGGGGTGGTCGAAAGATATTAAGTGTAATATCAGAGTTAAACAAGGTTGCCCCCTCTCCCCTACCCTATTTGGCATTTATATCGACAAGCTAGAAGGTTGTTTAGAGGAAGAAGGATGTGCTGGCACGATCTTAGCTGGGATAGTTATCATCCTTCTTCTCTATGCTGACGATATTGTTCTTCTCACAAGGTGCCCATCTGATCTTGATAAGCAACTTATACTTCTTAAGGATTTATGCTCTACCATGGGTATGTCTGTTAACACTGACAAAACAAAAGTTATGATTATCAAATCCAAGAAGGACACTTACGCTAATTTTATGTATGACAATAGTAACTTGGAGGAAGTGTCTTCTTACAAGTACCTAGGAATTGATATTCATCACAAGCTCAACTGGAACTATAGCATTCAGAAAAGGATTAATGCGGGGTGGAAAGCTTATTTTGGTCTTGAAAATAATTGTAAAACGACAAACCTCGTAATGTGGGATAGAAAGAAGTTCCTCTTTGAATCTTTAGTCACTCTTGTTATCTTATATGGATGTGAGGTTTGAGGTTGCAGCATCTCTAGAGAATCCTGGAGAAATATTGAGAAAATACAGAAGCATTTTATAACGTATAACCTTAAAATTAAAAGCAATACACCCTATCCTATTCTCCTTATAGAAGTGGGTCTTTCCCCTATCGAGAGCCTAGCTATGACTAGGCTTCTATTGTACAAGTACAAGCTCAATAGCATAGGAGACCATATACTTACTAAGCTAGATTTAAATTTCAGCCAAAACCACCTAAGGCTTAAACAAGGTTGGTATAAAGACACTAGGGCCTGATTAAACCATTGGGAGATCCACGAGAATGTTGCATTGAAAAACATTAATAACATTAAAAAAAATGTTACTTCTAAGTTCAAAGAAAAAATGTGGTGTGAGAAAGATCTAGCAGCTAAAAGAAAATTAAGATATTATAAGGAGGTCATCAACCCCACCCTAGAAGATCAAAAGTATCTCTCGGTTTTAACTAGCTCAAAGAAGAAAATTAATATAGCCAAGATTAGAACGAACTCTCATGAGTTCCATAGTGAAACAGGTCGTTGGACAGTTCTTAAAACACCATGGATGGAAATGATCTGCCATCTCTGTGAGAATATGAACATCGAGGTCGAAATTCATTTCCTCTTAGAGTGCCCCGCGTACAACCAAATTAGAGCTCAATTTCATAATCTTTGTTGCAATACTGACCTTCCTAGCCTTTTAAGATGTCAAAATTATAGTGAGCTCAGGAGGCTTCTCTCCAAGCTTTTTGAGCATAGGAAAAAATCTTAAATCAGGCTAAATAACTCTTTTATTTAGGTCCGATAGACCAAAGATTGGCCCGAGTCGACATTAACCAACATCATCATCATATATATATATATATATAATTTTAAATTATTATTTAATTTTCTTTTAAATTATTATTATTATTATTATTTTAATTTAATTGATTTTTTTTTCTTTTAATTATATTTGTCATATATATATATATATATATATATTTAATTTTAAATCATTTTAATTATATTATTATTTTTTAAGTATGCAATTTATTATTATTGTTATTATTATTATTTTTATAGCTTAAAAAAAAAATATTTGTTTTGGTTTTTTTTTTTCATTAAATTTTGTTTTTTTGAATTTTCCTTTTTTATTTTATTTTTGATATTTTTTTGTTTTTTTATTAATTTTTTTTTTCTTATAAGTGATATTTTATCTTAAATTCCATGCCTAAAAATCAATGGAATTTTCTTTTCATAATCACGATATTTTATCTTTAATGTTATCCTTGGATTTTTAAGGCTTTTTAGAGACACAATAATAGATTATCTTTAATACCATGCCTAAAAATCGTTGGAATTTTAAGACTTGATATTGAATCTAAAATTTCATGTTTATCATTGAAATTTTAAGGTTTTTTAGGGTCATGCTATTTTATCTGTAATGTCATTATTAAAAATTGTTGACAATTTACCCCGAAAAGAAAAAGACGTTATTCCAACATTAACACTCTTCGTTTTCAAGGTTTTTTTTGCACACAAAAAATTGACAATGTTATTCCACCATCAACACTTTTCATTTTTAGGTTGTTTTTTGCACACACAAAATTGGCAATGTTATTCCATCATCAACACTTTTTGTTTCGAGGGTGTTTTTTCAATCGTTTTTTAGCATAATATAAAAAAATGTTGAAATTTGACGCTAAAAAAAAGTACGTTATGGAAGGCACACTTTTCATTTTTAGGTTGTGTTTTCATGTTTTTCTTCTCTATCTACCTATAGTTCCTTTTGGTTACACTGGGGTATTGTAGCTATTTCGTTAGCTTCATGGAAATTTGAGGGAAAATTTGGTTGGCGCAGTTGGAGTAGATTTCAAGTGAGCTATTGAGCATTTGTTGAAGTAACCAATGATACATCTTAAAGAAGGCTCTTTGTATATTCCTTTAAAATCTTGTGAAGACAATCTTGTGACCAAATTTGAAGAACCTTGTTGAGCAACTGTAGTGGACCAGACCTTGGGTTTGAACAAGGTTGAAGTACTCTTGAAGGAGCAGTCCTAGAGGGTACATCCTTGGAGATATTTGTGTGAGCAGTCCTAGAGTATTCATCCTTGGCCTTGGAGCTAACTTTGAAGATTCATGGAGATGTTTGGAGACCATGATTCATTGTTGAAGACATCATGAGGCGACCTTGGATACATTTCTTGGGTAACATGAAGAGTAGCGGTGACACCTTTTGATAAGACAAGGTTGTCATTGATGACGTGACGTGGAGAATAAGTGAAGGCATTGTTTAAGATTGTCAGGGCTCGTTGAAGAAGACATTGGGAGCCGTGAAGTATAACCAAATATATATTTATGAATTGAAGCAGGAGGTTGGAGCGTCATAGAGACAAGGTCGGTGCCTTGGAAGATAGGGTTGGAGCCCTCAAGAAACCAGGTCGAAGCCTCTACCAGAGATAGGGTTGGAGCCATAGAGGTTGGTGCCTCAAATTGACAAGGTTGGAGCCTTGGAAAGACCAAGTCGGTGCTTGGCACAATATAGGTTGGAGCCTGGAAGATTGGAGTCTTCATTTAGGGTTGGAGCCCTATATCATTATTCTACTTTAATTATTGTAAAGAAGAAATTAATAATAGTATATATTCCATCATTGTTAATTTTGTGTTCTAAATATAAGTGATCTAACTGGTAAAATTAACAATTGAAAATAAATACTGATTCACCCCCCTCTCAGTGTTTCCAACAATTGGAAACAGAGCCAGTACCTTCACTCAAAGCCTAACGGCTTGAAGGTTGATCATTAGAATACAAATGGCAATGCCAAGGAAGAAAGTCTCCAATCCTCCTAAAGATGTGTGTTCATCAGCCATCGAAATTGAAGTCAATCAATTTGCTAAGGCTCCATTGTTCAATGGAAATTTTGATATATGGGAGGAAAGAATTAAGAATTCTTGAAGAATCAAGGAATTGAAGTTTGGAAATCAGTGATTACTAATGACACGATGGACAAAGAATCCAAGGAGTACAATACAAGAGCAACGAAGACAATTTTGAATGGGTTACCAAATTCTGCAAAAGCAAATTTTGAAAAATGTTCTTCAGCAAAATTTATATGGGTCAAACTTCATGATCTTCACTCAAAAGGAGTGTTGAAAATGATCTCTAATCAATAAAATGATGGAAAACAAGAAATAAGCACTGAATCCATCAAGGAAGTTGAAGATAAGAGAGATGAAAAAAAGGCTAAAGAAGACCTAGAAGATGAAGAGGAAAAATAAGACTTTGAAGAAGATCTCCTGAATAAACTTATGGCTTCCATGGAAGACATTAATAGATGGAGAAAGGACAATGAGGAACTTAATAATAAAGCGCAAGTTGGTGACCAAAACAAGACAAGGAAGGAAGTTGACCTTGTCAAGCTTCAAGTTCAAGAAAGAGATGAAGAGCTTGCCAAACTTAAGGAGGAATTTCATCAAAACAAATAAAGCATCATGAAGAAGTCATATCCATGACAAATCAATTGGATAAGGCAAAGAAAATGGAGGAAAATTTGTCAAGCCACCTTGAAAAAATACTTAAGAGCTTGAACAAATTTGAAGCAGAGATTGGTCAATACAAGGAAGACGTCTCCTCTCTTAGATCTCAACTAGGAGAAGCAAGGAAACAAACGCAAGGAGCTGAGAAGGTGATGGAATATTTGGAATTCATAGAAGGAAAAGTTGATGAAGCAAAAAAGGAGAGAAACACCATGATATTCCAACTAAAAGAAAAGGATGAAGAAATATTCAAACTAAAATCAGATATCAATCTTCTCAAGGCCGAAACATGTGAAGCTAGAAGAATGAAAGAAGAAATGGAGAGTAGTCTAGCAAAGGAAAATGAAGAAATCTTCATATCGAAATCGAATATCATCTCCCTTAAAATCAAAGCACATGAAGCAACAAGGATGATGGAAGAAATGAAGAAGCAACTAATCATGAAAGATGAAGATTGTGAAAGATTGAAAGGAGAAATTGTCACTCTTAAAAAGGAATTTTTCTTGCTAAATAAGACCTTGAAATCAAACCCCAGATGACATCCTAAGTCATCAAATATCATCTCTTGATAAATCAGGTCTTGGCTATGTAGGTGAACCCTCAAGCAAGAATGATAATGCGTCAAACAACAAGGATGTGAGGAAGCGAGGAATAAATGATACTCCCAGTTCCAACAAATACAAGATTCAAGATGACATTAGAAGAAACCCAACTCCAAGGAGAGTTACAGATGATGTCAAGAATACAAGAGGCACTAAATATCATCAAAGAATTCCAAGGCAAAAATACTTCAAAAGTACTTCAAGGAACTCTTCATCTCCCATGTACCAAAGTATATTTCTTGGATATTGCTATTCTTGTACAAAATTTGGGCACATGGCATGATCCAGGTGGATATTGGTGGCCACCTGCCTATTCCACCTGGGGCCCCACTATTTCCTCTTTCAGTTTTTTAGTTTCAGCAAAACTTACTATTTTTAGCAGCTTTTCGGGTCCTGAACTTCCGGAGCCGTTTTGAGGCCATAAACGACATTTTTTGGGCATCGCGCCTCCAGCAAATATCATTCTCATTCTATTTTGGAATGGATATTCATGGCGAAATTTGTAGTCCTCGGATAGATCTTTCTAATGATGTATCATGTGCATCAAACGGAGATAGTATGCCAAAGTTACGTCCCTGGGAAGTTGAAACACCAATTTACCCAAACGGGGCCCATAGTTTGGCGCTTCATCTCCTAGGGTTAGGTTTTTCGATGTTTGGAGTTCCCCACTGTTTCTCAATAATAAATAGGCCCTCGAGCCTCATTGTAACTTAGTTCAGAGGCCTGTAGTTGCCACATCTCTTCTCAGAGATAGCTACCAACGCCCTAGCTAGTTTTATTTCCATTCTGTCTGTAAGAAAATTTCAGTTCTTTGATATTAATGAAATGAAGTGTTATTTTTGCTACATCTCTGTATTTATGGTTATGTGTTTATTCTGTTTCGTTACTGCATAAATCCAAATCAGTGGTATTAGAGCGGTCTGCTTTTTCTTGATCCTTCTTTGCATGTCCCCAATGAGGTCGGGGTATAAGGAGTTAGGGCTTGATTTGGTGGAACCTTTGCAAGATCAGCCTCGCAAACCCCGACGGACTCCCATGGGGGACGAAAAGAAATATGAGGGAGTAGGAGATCCTATCAAAATATTGCTCGAGGAGGCCCTCAAAAAACAAAGGAGCACGATGATGGATAACTTTGCCCAGATCCTTCAACGGCTGCCCATCGACAACGCATCTGCATCCAACAGCCACTCTAGAGGTGCGACTCCTTTTAAGGTACAAGTAAATTTTGACATTCCCATATTTGAGGGTCATATAGATGCAGATGCCATAGATAGATGGTTGAATCTATTAGAAGGATATTTCTTGGTTCATGACTTTTCCGACAGGGAGAAGATTATTTTTGCACTCCTCAAAGCTGCCCCCTATGTCAAGGACTGGTGGGAAACCCACTGTGAGAAAAAGGACGAGACAAAACCCTCTCTATTCTCGGCCGTATCCACTTGGAATTCTTTTCGAGATGCCCTCAAGGAACAATACTATCCCGTGGGGAGCTATGAGGAAAAGTACATACAATGGACCACGCTGCGGCAACAAAGGGATCAAGATGTGCATGAGTTGACGAATCTGTTCCATACCCTGCGCACCAAGTTGGGTATCAAAGATTCAAAGAAAAATCTGGTGCTAAAGTATCACAGTTGTTTGCACAAATAAATTCAGGAGGAAATGGAATTCCTCGACATCTCCTCACTTGGTACGGCATATCGGTATGCTGCCAAGATTGAGCAGAAATTCAAACAGAAGAAGCGAGACTTTGGATATGCGAATCAAAAGCAAGGGAAAGGTGCTCCCAAACTACAGAACAAAGGACAGAGCCAAGGCATGGCGACTCAAGAAAACCTGTCGAAGCCACAAGCAAAGAACAACACCGTAAAGCCAAATAAAGACACGAGAAAGTGGTGTGAGTTCCATAAGAGCTCCACTCACAACACAAGTGAGTGTCGAGCCAAGCAGTCGTTGGTCGCTGAGATGCGGGCTTTTGAGTTAGATGCATGCTTTGACTCTGAATCAGAACCTGAAAAGGGGAATGAAAAATGGAAACAGATTATTGATGCAAAGCCCAATTCCACTGTTGCCACTACAAAGATCCAGAAGGAGGAACCGAAAGATCCGGAGGAGGAGGAACGTCTCTTCCATTCCCAGATGTGGGTAAAGGGCTCCCCGGTACAGTTCATTGTCGACAATGGGAGCCAAAAGAACCTCATTTCAGCAGACGCTGTGAAGTAGCTGGGCTTTCCGACCATAGCTCACCCACATCCATACACCAACGGGTGGCTTCACCAAGGACGAGATCTCCCCATCAGCCAGCAATGTCGCCTTCCCTATAACATCAAGCCCTTCACGGATGAAGTATTATGTGACATTGCTCCTATTGATGTTTTTGATGTATTATTAGGACAACCATACTTGTGGAAGCGTCATGCTGTGTATGAGTCTTGGCCTCACGCTGTTATTGTTACTTTGGGAAAAAATTTGTACAGGATACCAGAGGTACCACCTCCTGCTGCTATCTCTTTGGTTACTGCAAAACAATGCAGTAAGCTCATTTCCCAAACTAGGAAATTTGTTTTCCTGATGATCCACCCCCAGGGAAAGAAGAAGATTGTGGCCACAACCTCCAGACAAGGCTCCTCTACACGACAACAACAAATGGATAAGGTTGTGGAGGAGTACGGGGAAACCTTCATCTCACCCACAGGGGTTCCTCTGCACTGTCAGGTCAAGCACCCGATTGATCTGACCCCAGGTGCGTCGCTACCCAATGGACCCATCTATCGGTGCTCTGTTATGGAGAACGATGAAATCAAGAGGCAGATTCAGGAGCTGCTGCAGAAAGGTCACATCCGACCAAGTTCATCGCCCTGTGGGAGCCCGATCATGTTGGTACAGAAGAAGGATGGGATGTGAAGACTCTGTATTTAATATCGGGCGCTGAACACGATCACTGTCCGGAATAGGTACCCGACCCCACGGATTGATGACCTTTTGGACCAACTCAAAGGTGCAAAATATTTCAGCAAGATTGACTTGAAGTCGGGGTATCACCAGGTACCGATTGAACCCTCTGATGTGTGGAAGACTGCCTTCAAAGCCAAGGAGGGAATTTTTTGAATGGTTCATCATGCCTTTCGAGTTGAAAAATGCTCTCACAACCTTCATGAGGTTGATGGATGACATCTTGCGTCCATTCACCAACTCATTTGTAGTGGTGTACTTGGATGACATTCTGATCTTCAAATTCGACTCCGGGAAGAGCACTCACCACATCCGACAAGTCCTCCAAACACAACAGCAACACAAGTTGTGTGCCAATTTGGAGAAGTGCACTTTTGGAATGACCCAGGTTCAATATCTGGGATACATTATTGATGAAAGTTGGGTGCATGTGGATCCAACCAAGATCCAAGTCATTCGAGATTGGCCAGCTCGAACCACTATAATAGAGCTTCGCAGCTTTTTGGGTCTTGCTAATTTCTACAGTAGGTTCATGTTGGGATTCTCTCATATGACTTGGCCCTTGAGTTAAGTCACCAAGGGAGGAGTGAGAGAAAAATTATTTTGGTCGGAACCTCAATAGAAGGCGTTCAAAGAATTGAAAATTTTCCTCTATTCTGCCCCAGTGCTCACATTACCAAACTTGCAACAACCATTTGAGATCGAGACAGATGCCTCTGACTATGCTATTGGGGCAGTTCTTACTCAACAGGGACATCCAGTGGCATATCATAGTGAGACATTGTCTGACACAGCTCGCAAGTATCCCACTTATGACAAAGAAATGTATTCCATCGTGCAAGCTTGTCGACAATGGAAGCATTACATTTTGGGGAAGGAAACAATCATCCATACGTACCACCGTCCCCGCACCATACGTACACAAGGGAAGTTGCAAAAAACTGATCACCAAAGTGCTCCACTAGAACGCAACAAAAGAACATCAAGTACAAGAAGGGTAGCACCAATAATGTTGTAGACCGCCTACCCGACCATCAATGTGGTGCTCACCACCGTGCTCAACTTCGTGGGCATGAGACTTCGATCGTCAGCTCGTGAGAGTGACCCATAATCTCACCACACTTACAAGGCACTTCAGGTGTACGCACGTTCCAAATTTTCACCTCCAAGATGCACTTTTATGTCACTTGGGACACCTTTGTGTTCCTTCAAGCGAGCGTGCCAAGATGATATGGGAAGCACACTATATTCTAGTCGCTGGGCATTTCGGGGTCGAGAAAATAGTAGCAATACTACAAAAGTATTTCTTTTGGCCGAACCTTCGAAAGGATGTCGAGAAACACATCAGATCCTGCACTGCTTGTGCCATTGCCAAACTGACCATCAAAAAGCAAGGCCTATATACTCCACTACCTACCCCTAGTCGACCGTGGGAATCCATCTCCATGGATTACATGCCTACCGCTTCTAATGCCAGCAGGAAATGACTGAGCTTTGTGGTCGTCGATAGATTCTCGAAGATGGCCATCATGGTGGCCCAAGAAGAATATCACAAGCTATAAGCCACCGCTAAACTCTTCTTTGAACGAGTGTGGGTGCACTTTGGGATCCCAATACACATCATATCGCATCGAGGATTTTAGGTTCCTCAAGACATTTTGTCCAAATTTCTCCGGATGAATGTTCGATACCAAGCTCACCAAGTCCCCATCCCCAAACAGATGGCCAGACAGAGGTCGTCAACAGAATGCTTGTACACATTCTGCGCATGTACAATTCAAAGCATCTACGCACATGGGACGAGAGCCTCCCATATGTACAACATAGTTATAATTGGGCTCTCCAGAGTTCAATCGTCCATAGCCCCTTTCAGGTGGGCTTGGGATTCCAGCCACTATGTCCTATTGACGTAGCCATACCATTTGCAGCTGCTCAGGCCGATTCAGCTCATGTCCAGTTTGAAGTTGACAAAGCAGGTAGCTTCATCAAGCACATTCAACACATCTGCCAATAGGTTCATGATATATTGGACAGAGCCAATGCCAAGTACAAGCAACGCCATGATCAACACCGAGTACCACACAACTTCTAGGTGGGTGACAAAGTATGGCTACATTTGCAGAAGGAGCGCCTCACTGGACCCCACTGCAAGCTTCGCCCGCTCCGATATGGGCCGTACACCATCACCAAGGCTATAGGGAACAATGCCTTCGAGCTCAGTATTCCACCATTCCTTGGTCTGCACCCAGTCTTCAATGTGGATCGCCTTCGTCCTTACTTCCCACCTCTACTGGACACCTCAGACATTGCAGAACAACTCACACCAACAGAGTTAAACCCAGACTGCATGGAACAGGCCACCACAGATTGTATCAGGGACATGAAAATAAAGAGCACTTGCCAACAGAACATCCAACTGTATCGGGTTGTCAAAGCTGGCCAACTCCTGCACCAAGGCAAGTGGTTCACCAGGGACCAAGTTCAGCAGAAGTTTCCTCATCTCATGGAGGAACTCAACATAATGGGGACCATTGCTTCCTAAGGGGGGGGGAATGATCCAGGTGGATATTGGTGGCCACCCACCTATTCCACCTGGGGCCCCACTATTACCTATTTCAGTTTTTCAGTTTCGGCACAACTTACTATTTTTAGCAGTTTTTCGGGTCCTAAACTTCTGGAGCCATTTTGAGGCCCTAAACGACGTTTTTTGGGCATCTCGCCTCCAGCGAATATCATTCCCATTCCATTCTGGAATGCATATTCATGGCGAAAGTTGTAGTCCTCGGACAGATATTTCTAATGATGAATCATGTGCGTCAAATGGAGATAGTATGCCAAATTTACGTCCCTAGGAAGTTGAAACACCAATTTACCCAAACGGGGCCCATAGTTTGGCGCTTCATCTCCTAGGGTTAGGTTTTTGGATGTTTAGAGTTCTCCATTGTTTCTCAATAATAAATAGGCCCTAGGGGTGCAGTTTTTTGAATTAAACACTCCTATAAAGCAAGTAAATTTTGAAATTCTATATTTGGAGGGTAAAATAGATGCAGATGTCGTAGATATGGTTGAATCTATTAGAAGGATATTTCTTGGTTCATGACTTTTCCTATTGTGGAGAAGATTTGTAAGAATTTCTTTCTTGTAGAACACATGCAAAGAACGAGGGTCGACGCGTTTCGAACCAGCAACCAAAGGTGGTTCACTTAATGACTATGTGAGAGATCTATCCTAGCCATTAAGTATAAATAGATGTAGAAATGACTCAACTAGCTTCGTTAGGATAACGGCTAGTTTGACTTGAAAGTAAATATTCTATTATTTATTTTATTTATTTTATTTAATATTATTATTATTATTTATTTATAAAACCTTTAATATATTAATATAGTTTGTGTTAATTAACAAATTGTGGTGTATATATGTAAATTTTTGTAAATTTTGATTAAATTATATAATAATTAATTATTATTATTAATTAATAAATATAATTAATTCTTATTATAACACACCATCATCAAATAGTCAAACAAAGAGTTAGAATAAATAAATAAATAATATAAATAAATAAATAAATAAAAATAACAAAAAATAAATAAATAAAAACAAAAATATAAATTAATAAATAATGAAAATAAATAAAAATATTTTATTAATTAAATAATAATAATAATTATTATTTCTATTTTTATTTATTTTATTGCTAAAAATCCCTTAAAAAAGGTCTCAAAGACAGTCGCTGATGCTATTAAATCAAATAGCATGGTGAGCTCCTTGAGTAGGAAGTTGATTGAAAGCAACCCCCTTACTCCAAGAATCTATGGTCTTCCAAAAATCCATAAGGATGGTGCTCCCCTCAGGCCTATTGTTAATACAATTGGGGGTCCGACTTACCTTCTCGCTAAGTTTTTAGCCCTTAAACTTAAGCCCCTCGTAGGTCGTACAGAATCCTTTGTTAAAGATTCCTACTCTTTTGTTAAGGATTTGAAGGAAGTTAAGTTGGATATTGAGGATAGATTTGTTAGTTTTGATGTTGTTTCGCTTTACACCAATATCCCCATCATTGAGGCTGTTGACGTTATTAATCGCATTACTGATCCTGACACAGCCCATTTAGTAAAACTTTGTTTAACCTCCACTTTCTTTAGTTTTGAAGGTGAATTCTATGAGCAAACATGTGGTGTTGCCATGGGTTCTCCCCTTTCCCCGATTGTTGCGAATCTGTTTATGGAGGACTTTGAATCTAGGGCTCTTTCCTCAGCTCTTTTCCAGCCGAAGTTATGGAAAAGATTTGTTGATGATACTTGTGTTGTCTGGCCTCATGGCAAAGATAAGTTAGATCAATTTTTCCTTCATCTTAATAGCCAGTCTAGTTCCATAAAATTCACCATGGAACATGAGGTGGATGGTAGCCTTCCTTTCCTTGATGTTCTTATCTCTAGAAATGATGATGGTTCTTTCTCCCATCAAGTTTTTCGAAAGAAAACTCATACTGAGCAATATCTTCATGCTAGCTCCCACCATTTCCCTGCTCAGAAATTAGGCGTCCTTAGCACCCTAGCCACAAGGGCGTTGAGAATCTCTGATGAGTCTCACCTTGAGGGGGAAAAGACCCATCTGTTGAATGTCTTTTGTAATAATGGTTATAGCATGTCGCAGGGCCTCAAAGCTTTCCTCAAAGCAGAGAAAGGTCCTATTAATAATAAACATAAAAAAGAACCTAGTGAATGGTATGGCAGTGTCAGCCTTCCGTTCATCCAGGGTACCACTGATAAGATTGCTAAAATCCTTAAAAAGCATAAGGTTTCCTCTTATTTCAAGCCCCTTAATACAATTCGTAGTTCTCTTAAATCGGTTAAAGATTCGATTGACCCCAGGGATGGAAAAGGTGTCTACATCATTCCCTGTTCTTGTGGGACTCCTTACATTGGTGAGACTGGTCGGTCCATTAATCAAAGGATCTGTGAGCATGCGGCTGATATCAAGCATAGAAGATCTCGCTCATCCGCCTTAGCTGAGCATGCAGAAAAGAATAACCATCATGTTTGCATAGAAGATGCTAAGGTCATTGCTAGAATCGACCATTTCCATCATCGTAAGTTGAGAGAGGCTATTGAAATTGAAAAAAGGCCCGTTAATCTCAATAGAGATGACGGTTGGAATATCAGCAGATGCTGGATTCCTGCCTTATATTCTTGATTATTTTTATTATTATTTTTATTTTTATTTATTTATTTAGTTATTTTTACTTTATTTATTTGATTATTAAAATAATAATAATAATAATAATAATAATAATAATAATAATAATAAATAAATAAATAAATAAAATAAAAAAAAATAAAAAAAATAAATAAAAAATAAATAAATAAATAAATAATAATAATAAATAAATAAATAAATAATAATAAATAATAATAATAATAATAATAATAATAAATAAATTAATTAAATAAAATAAATTAAAATAAATAAAAATAGAAATAATAATAATATTAATTATTTAATTAATAAAATATTTTTATTTATTTTCATTATTTATTAATTTATATTTATTTATTTATTTATTTATTTTTTGTTATTTTTATTTATTTATTTATTTATATTATTTATTTATTTATTCTGACTCTTTGTTTGACTATTTGATGATGGTGTGTTATAATAAGAATTAATTATATTTATTAATTAATAATAATAATTAATTATTATATAATTTAATCAAAATTTACAAAAATTTACATATATACACCACAATTTGTTAAATTACTTACCATTATATTAATATATTAAAGGTTTTATAAATAAATAAAATAATAATAATAAATAAAATTAATAAAATAAAATAAATAAATAAATAATGGAATATTTACTTTTTCAAAGTCAAACTAGCTGTTATCCTAACGGCTAGTTGAGTCATTTCTACATCTATTTATACTTAATGACTGGATCTGATCTCTCACATAGTCCTGATGATGAACCACACTGGTTGGTTCGAAACGCGTCGACCTCGTTCTTTTGCATGTGATTACTACCGAAAGAATTTCTACAAATTTATATTATGAATCACAGAAGCTTAGATTCCAAAAAGGGAGAAGATTATTTTTGCACTTCTCAAAGCTGCCCCCCATGTCAAGGACTGGTGGGAAACCCACTGTGAGAAAAAGGACGAGAGAGAACTCTCTCTGCTCTCGGCCGTACCCACTTGGAATTATTTTTGAGACGTCGTCAAGGAACAATGCTATCCCGTGGGGAGCTATGAGGACAAGTACATACAATGGACCATGCTGCGGCAACAAAGGGATCAAGATGTGCATGAGCTGACGAATCTGTTCCATACTTGAGCACCAAGTTGGGTATCAAAGATTCAGAGAAACATCTGGTGCTAAAGTATCGCAGTTGTCTGCACAGATACATTCAGGAGGAAATAGAATTCATTGACATCTCCTCGCTTGGTACGACATACCGGTATGCTGCCAAGATTGAGCATAAATTCAAACAGAAGAAGCGAGACTTTGGATCTGCAAATCAAAAGCAAGGGAAAGGTGCTCCCAAACCGTAGAACAAAGGACAGAGCCAAGGCATGTCAACTCAAGACAACCTGTCGAAGCCACAAGCAAAGAACAACACTGTAAAGCCAAAGAAGGACACGGGAAAGTGGTGTGAGTTCCATAAGAGCTCCACTCACAACACAAGTGAGTGTCGGGCCAACTATTCGCTGGTGGCCGAGATGCGGGCTTCTGAGTCAGATGCATGCTCCGACTCTGAATCAGAACCTGACAAGGGGAATGACAAAGGGAAACTGATTATTGATGTAGAGCCCAATTCCATTGTTGCCACTACGAAGAGCCATAAGGAGGAACCGGAAGATCCGGAGGAGGAGGAACGTCTCTTCCACTCCTAGATGTGGGTAAAGGGCTCCTCGGTAGAGTTCATTGTCGAAAATGGGAGCCAAAAGAACCTCATTTCGGCAGACGCCATGAAGCGGTTGGGCTTACCGACCACAACTCACCCACATCCACACACCATCAAGTGGCTTCACCAACGATGAGATCTACGTGTCAGCCAGCAGTGCCGCCTTCCCTTTAACATCAAGCCCTTCACGGATGAGGTATTATGTGACGTTGCTCCTATTGATGTTTCTGATGTATTATTAGGACAACCATACTTGTGGAAGGGTCATGTTGTGTATGAGTCTTGGTCTCGCTCTGTTATTGTTACTTTGGGAAATAAGTTGTACAGGATACTAGAGGTACCACCTCCTGCTGCTATCTCTTTGGTTATTGCAAAACAATGTAGTAAGCTCATTTCCCAAACCATGAAATTCATTTTCCTGATGATCCGCCCCTAGGGCAAGAAGAAGACTGTGGCCACAACCTCTAGACAAGGCTCCTCTGCACGACAACAACAAATGGATAAGGTTGTGGAGGAGTATGGGGACATCTTCACCTCACCCACAAGGGTTCCTCTGCACTGTCAGGTCAAGCACCCGATTGATCTGACCCCAGGTGCGCCGCTACCCAATGGACCGATCTATCGACGCTCTGTTCTGGAAAATGATGAAATCAAGAGGCAGATTCAGGAGCTGTTGCAGAAAGGTCACATCAGACCAAGTTCATCGCCCCGTGGGAGCCCGATCGTGTTGGTACAGAAGAAGGATGGGACGTGGAGACTCTGTATTGACTATCGGGCGCTGAACAAGATCACTGTCTGGAATAGGTACCCAATCCCACGAATTGATGACCTTCTGGACCAACTCAAAGGTGAAAAATATTTCAGCAAGATCGACCTGAAGTCTGGGTATCACCAGGTACCAATTGAACCCTCCGATGTGTGGAAGACTGCCTTCAAAGCCAAGGAAGGCCTTTTCAAATGGCTGGTCATGCCTTTCGGGTTGACGAATGCTCCCGCAACCTTCATGAGGATGATGGACGACATCTTGCAGCCATTCACCAACTCATTTGTAGTGGTGTACTTGGATGACATTTTGATCTTCAACCAGACTTGGGAAGAGCACCTTCACCACATCCGACAAGTCCTCCAAACACTGCAGCAACATAAGTTGTGTGCCAATATGGAGAAGTGAACTTTTGGCATGACCCAGGTTCACTATCTGGGATACATTATTGATGAAAGGGGGGTGCATGTGGATCCAGCCAAGATCCAAGTCATTCGGGATTGGCCAGCCCCAACTACTATAACAGAGCTTCGCAACTTTTTGGGTCTTTATAATTTCTACCGAAGGTTCGTGTTGGGATTCTCTCATATCACTTGGCCCTTGAGTCAAGTCACCAAGGGAGGAGTGAGAGAAAAATTCTTTTGGTCAGAACCTCAATAGAAGGCGTTCAAAGAATTGAAAAATCACCTATGTTCTGCCCCAGTGCTCACTTTACCAGACTTGCAACATCCATTTGAGATCGAGACAGATGCCTATGACTATGCTATTGGGGTAGTTCTTACAAAACAGGGACATCCAGTGGCATATCACAGTGAGACATTGTCTGACAGAGTTCGCAAGTATCCCACTTATGACAAAGAAATTTATTCCATTTTGCAAGCTTGTCGACAATGGAAGCATTACATTTTGGGGAAGGAAACAATCATCCACACAGACCACTAGCCCCTGTAGTTCATACAGACACAAGGGAAGTTGCAGAATAATCGCCTTAAGAAGTGGTTCACATATCTGCAACAGTTTCATTTGAACATCAAGTATAAGAAGGGTAGCACCAATAATGTTGCAGAATGCCTCAGCCGACCACCGATCGTGGCGCTCACCATCGTGCTCAACTCCTGTGGGCATGAGACCTCTGATTGGCCGCTTCTCTATGAGAGTGACCCAGAATTCGGCCACATTTACAAGGCACTCTTGGGTGGTACGCAACTTCCAAATTTTCACCTCCAAGATGCATTTTTATGTCACCTGGGACACCTTTGTGTTCCTTCAAGCGAGCATGCCAGGATGATATGGGAGGCACACTACAGTTGAGTCGCTAGAAATTTCGGGGTCGAGAAAACAGTATAAATCTTGTAGAAGTATATCTATTGGCCGAACCTTCGAAAGGAATTCGAGAAGCACATCAGTTCCTGCACTGCTTGTGCCATTGCCAAACCGACCATCAAGAAGCAAGGTCTATATACTCCGCTACCTACCCCTAGTCAACCTTGGGAATCCATCTCCATGGATTACATGTCGAGCCTGCCTTCTACTAAGCAGGTAAATGACAATGTCTTCGCGGTCGTCGACAGATTCTCGAAGATGGCCATCATGGCGGCTTGCAAGAAGAATATCACAACAGAAGCCACTGCTAAAATCTTCTTTGAACGAGTGTGGGGGCACTTTGGGATCCCACAGTCCATCATATTAGATCGGGATAGCAAGTTCCTCAGCACATTTTGGTCCAGCCTCTGGTCAATGTTGGATACCAAGCTCACCAAGTCCACAACTTTCCATCCCCAAATAGATGGCTAGACAGAGGTCGTCAACATAATGCTTGTACACATTCTGCGCATGTACAATTCAAAGCATCCTCGCACATGGGACGAGAGACTCCCATATGTACAACATAGTTATAATCGGGCTCTCCACAGTTCAATCGGCCATAGCCCCTTTCAGGTGGGCTTGGGATTCCAGCCACTATGTCCTATTGACGTAGCCATACCATTTGCAGCTTCTTAGGCCGATTTAGCTCATGTCCAGTCTGAAGTTGAAAAAGCAATTAGCTTCATTGAGCACATTCAACACATCCGCCAACAGGATCATGATATATTGGACAGAGCCAATGCCAAGTACAAGCAACGCCATGATCAACACTAGGTGCCACACAACTTCCAGGTGGGCGTCAAAGTATGGCTACATTTGAAGAAGGAGCGCCTCATTGGACCCCACCGCAAGCTTTGCCCGCTCCGATACGGGCCATACACCATCACCAAGGCTATAGGGAACAATGCCTTCGAGCTCAGTATTCGACCATTCCTTGGTCTGCACCCAGTCTTCAATGTGGATCGCCTTCGTCCTTACTTCACACCTCTACTGGACACCTCAGACATTGCAGAACAACTCACACCAACAGAGTTAAACCCAGACTGCATGGAACATGCCACCACAGATTGTATCAGCGCCATGAAAATAAAGAGCACTCACCAACAGAACATCCAACTGTATCGGGTTGTCAAACTTGGCCAACTCCTGCACCAAGGCAAGTGGTTCACCAGGGACCAAGTTCAGCAGAAGTTTCCTCATCTCATGGAAGAACTCAACGCAATGGGGACCATTACTTCCTAAGGGGGGAGGAATGATCTAGGTGGTTATTGGTGGCCACTCGCCTATTCCACTAGGGGCCCCACTATTGTCTCTTTCATTTTTTCAATTTCGGCACAACTTACTATTTTTAGCAGTTTTTCAGGACCTGAACTTCCGGAGCCGTTTTGAGGCCCTTAACGACATTTTTTGGGCATTGCGCCTAAAGAGAATATCATTCCCATTCCCTTTTGGAATGGATATTTGTGGCGAAAGTTGTAGTCCTCGGCTAGATCTTTCTAATGATGTATCATGTGCATCAAACAGAGATAGTATGCCAAAGTTACGTGCCTGGGAAGTTGAAACACCAATTTAACCAAACGGGGTCCATAGTTTGGCACTTCATCTCCTACGGTTAGGTTTTTGGATGTTTAGAGTTCTCCATTGTTTCTCAATAATAAATAGGCCCTCGAGGCTCATTGTAACTCAGTTCAGAGGCCTGTAGCCGCCACATCTCTTCTCAGAGATAACTACCAACACCTTAGCTACTTTTATTTCCATTCTGTCTGTAAGCAAATTTTAGTCCTTTGATATTAATGAAATGAAGTGTTATTTCCGCTGCATCTCTGTATTTATGGTTATGTGTTTATTCTGTTGTGTTCCTTCATAAATCTGGATCAATGGCATCAGAGTGCTCTGTTTTTTTTCGATCCTTCTTTGCATGTCCCCAACGAGGTCAGGGTATAAGGAGTTAGGGCTTGATCTGGTGGAACCTTTGCAAGATCAGTCTCACAAACCCCGATGGATGCCCATGGGGGACGAAAAGAAAGATGAGGGAGCAGGAGATCCTATCAAAATATTGCTCGAAGAGGCCCTCGAAAAAGAAAGGAACGCGATGATGGATAACTTTGCCCAGATCCTTCAACGGCTGCCCACCGACGACGCATCTTCATCCAACAGCCACTCTGGAGGTGCGACTCCTTTTAAGGTACAAGTAAATTTTGACATTCCCATATTTGAGGGTCAAATAGATGTAGATGCCATAGATAGATGGTTGAATCTATTAGAAGGATATTTCTCGGTTCATGATTTTTCCGACAGGGAGAAGATTATTTTTGCACTCCTCAAAGCTGCCCCCCATGTCAAGGACTGGTGGGAAACCCACTGTGAGAAAAAGGACGAGACAGAACCCTCTCTGTTCTCAGCCGTACCCACTTGTAATTCTTTCTGAGATGCCATCAAGGAACAATACTGTCCCGTGGGGAGCTATGGGGACAAGTACATACAATGGACCACGCTGCGGCAACAAAGGGATCAAGATGTGCATGAGTTGATGAATCTGTTCCATACCCTGCACACCAAGTTGGGTATCAAAGATTTAGAGAAACATATGGTGCTAAAGTATCGCAGTTGTTTGCATAGATACATTCAGTAGGAAATGGAATTCCTCGACATCTCCTCACTTGGTACGACATACCGGTATGCTGCCAAGATTGAGCAGAAATGCAAACAGAAGAAGCGAGACTTTGGATCTGCGAATCAAAAGAAAGGGGAAGGTGCTACCAAACTGCAAAACAAAGGATAGAGCCAAGGCATGGCGACTCAAGACAACTTGTCGAAGCCAAAAGCAAAGAACAACACCATAAATCCAAAGAAGGACACGGGAAAGTGGTGTGAGTTCCATAGGAGCTCCACTCACAACACAAGTGAGTGTCGGGCCAAGCAGTCGCTGGTGGCCGAGATGTGGTCTTCTGAGTCAGATGCATGCTCCAACTCTGAATCAGAACCTGACAAGGGGAATGACAAAGGGAAACATATTATTGATGTAGAGCCCAATGCCACTGTTGCCACTACGAAGATCCAGAAGGAGGAACCAGAAGATCTGAAGGAGGAGGAACGTCTCTTCCACTCCCAGATGTGGGTAAAGGGCTCCCTGATACAGTTCATTGTCGAAAATGGGAGCCAAAAGAACCTCATTTCAGCAGACGCCGTGAAGCGGTTGGGCTTGCTGACCACAGTTCACCCACATCCATACACCATCGGGTGGCTTCACCAAGGACGAGATCTCCGCGTCAGCCAGCAGTGCCGCCTTCCCTATAGCATCAAGCCCTTCACAGATGAGGTATTATGTGACGTTGCTCCTATTGGTGTTTTTGATGTATTATTAGGAAAACCATACTTGTGGAAGTGTCATGATGTGTATGAGTCTCGACCTCACGCTGTTATTGTTACTTTGGGAAATAAGTTGTACAGGATACCAAAGGTACCACCTCCTGCTGCTATCTCTTTGGTTACTGCAAAAAAATGCAGTAAGCTCATTTCCCAAACTAGGAAATTCGTTTTCCTGATGATCCGCCCTTAGGGAAAGAAGAAGATTGTGGCCACAACCTCTAGACAAGGCTCCTCTGCACGAAAACAACAAATGGATAAGGTTGTGGAGGAGTACGGGGACATCTTCACCTCACCCACAGGGGTTCCTCTGCACTTTCAGGTCAAGCACCTGATTGATTTGACCCCAGGTGCGCCGCTACCCAATGGACCGATCTATCGGCGCTCTGTTCTGGAGAACGATGAAATCAAGAGGCAGATTCAGGAGCTGCTATAGAAAGGTCACATCCGACCAAGTTCATCACCCTATGGGAGCCCGATCATGTTGGTACATAAGAAGGATGGGACGTGGAGACTCTGTATTGACTATCAGGCACTGAACAAGATCACTGTCCAGAATAGGTACATGATCCCACGGATTAATGACCTTCTGGACCAACTCAAAGGTGAAAAATATTTCAGCAAGATTGACTTGAAGTTAGGGTATCACCAGGTACCGATTGAACCCTCTGATGTGTGGAAGATTGCCTGTCTATTCAACTTAGTGTTCCTAAATTGATGTCATAAATTGTCAACCAGGGCTAGTAAAATGTTGAAGTGAAATGCACTATATGTGCCTAGGTATCTTTTTCCTACTTCGTTGTGCTTAGTGTTTTTCTAATGTTTTTGGTTTTGTGTTTTTATGCTAAGAGGAAAAGAACTAAATTGTTGGCAAAGAGAAGTTACTGATCACACTAAAACAGAACAAAATCTACTCTAAACTATGTATGGCACCTAAGAACAGAAAATGCCAATCCACATATTGTAAAGCTGATAAGAAAAGTAACTCATAACATTAAACTCAGTCCAATTCATTTCATTAGAGGTATGTTGGAACAACTTGAGAAAATGATAAGTTTTATGTAATGAAGTTCTCTTTAGTGAACAACAACTTAAAATATCACAGAGAAAATCTCATCCATTGTTAGAAATTTGTTGGAACATTTTGAGAAAATATTATCTGCAACATAGTAAGGAATCCTATGCTAAATTAACTTATGACACTAGAATTAACTCATTCTGCAACTCAAAATGTTACTATTAGGCCTCATTCAAGGATTAGAGATCTCTTGGAATAACTTTGGAAAGAGGCTGTTTGTAAAATTATGAGAAATTGCAGAACAATCAAGAACTCAAAATGATATAACTAATTCTTGTTCATATGATAATGATGTGTTAGAAGAAGTTAAGAACAAGAACAACTTATAAAATAATGAGGGTCTTTTAAGTCTACTTAATAGGACTAGAATGCAACTAACTAATAAAACTGAAATACAATGAACATAATTGAACTAAAGTGCAATTAACTCAAGAGTACTACAACTATATCTCATTCATGCATTAGTGATATATTGGAACAGCTCATGAGAACAAGATTTATTGTAATATTCGATATAAGTAAATGACATAAGTATGATGCAAGAGGATAAACTCAGAAAACTGCCTAAGTTAAGAACAAAACAGAGTTAAAGGTCACTTATCTAGAAAATATGCACAAATCCTTTCGGACAGTAGGGGCCCTCTACCATCAGATTGGCACACGAATCCTTAACTCCTTAAAATTGCTTCAGATCATGCATCAAAGTTGTACTTCTTTCATTAAAGAAAAAACGCTTAGAAACAGAGTATCACAGTGTTTTAAGAACTAACAAAAAGACATCGACTAACTGTTTCTCGGTTCACTGAGTTATTCTTATAAGAAAATACATAACTGTCATTGAGTATAAATAGGCATAGGTGTCTTTTATAATCAAAATTGAACTAGAACTCTTGTTGAGGGCTCGTATTTTGCTGAAGACACCTGAAAAGTCCTTATCCTTGTAGAAGCCTGCTTCTTAGTTTTGGCTTTATCCACGTGCATAACCACTTTCAGATTTTTGCTCAGCCTTCATAGAGGACAAGGAATGATGTAGGAGAGTTCTGGAATTTAACCATATGCGTCTTTCCCTCAAATGACACATGTAACCTGTGTGAACATAAAGATGGCTGCAGAATATGCAACTAGCTACAGAATGGCTGCATTCTGTAGCTAAGTCTGATCAAGGACCACTATGACAACAAAACCACAAAAGTATAATAAGTCAGTCATTGCATGCATTCTTAAAGTGATTTTAATCATTCCTATTGATCTTTTAAGCCTATAACTGATAAAGGAAAAATGGAATGAAGTGAATTTTGGTGAAAGGAAAGGACATCATTAGGGCTCAACATACCCCCACTGCAAAACTTTTGCATGTCCTCATGCAATCAATCCATATATTTTGAAACTTTTGCTAGGACATCTAGCTTCCTTTTTCTGCTTTTCTTGGTGTTCAATGGTATCCTAGACTTCCTTATGACCAATTTGAACCTTAGATTTATAAGTGCCCTGCTCAATTTCTTGTTTTTCTTCTTTAGCTTCTCACTAGCCTTGTACAATTTTTCCATTTGCAGAGAGAGAGTTGTGTTCATATCACTTTTCAGTTTGACTTGTTCCCTTAAAATTTCATTTTCATTTTTTATATGCCTATTGAGTACTTCCAATTCATATTTGTCTCTTCTCAGCACTTCAATTGAAGATTCTTGTGGGCTAGGAGTTCTTTCTTTGTTTTCTGAGGCTCTCTTTTTTAATGACTCAACATAATTATAGATATGTTTTTGGGCTGGGTCTATCTTTGGAGTTCCTCTATCAAGATCTTCTTCGTACTGGTACTCAGGAGATCTGTCAGTTGGTGTCTCTTCATCTTCAATATCTATGAATCTTGTTTTCTTAACTCCTGTTTTCTTCAATATGCCTCTAAGCCTATGACTTATTCTCAGTTTAGATGGTCCCTCACCTCTCTCCTAAGCATACTTTCCTATTATCTTTTACTTTTTGAGATGTTTCTTGATTTTGGCCAATTTTTCAGAGATAATCTCCTCACTATCTTCTTGTATGGATTTATCAGTTTTAATTTCAACAGATTTGGCAACTTTTCCCCTCCTGCTTCTCCTTACAAGTTTTCCTTCAGATAGAGTTTCTTTAGGTTCTTCAAAATGATTCCTCAAGAGGAACTCATCCCAATTGTCTCCTATCTTTTTCAAATGATGCTCAATTAGAATTTTGACTAGGCCATGATGATATAAGGTGGTTTCTAAGAACTGAACCCTTTTTTGGACATTAGAAGCCATCCTCTTTAGGCCATGGAGTAAGAAAAATGGTAAATTTATCTCTTCATCTAGGAAATTCATCATAAGTCGAATGTGATAAACATATAGGGTGTCAAACCTTCCCTCACAGGTTATAAACTTTTGCAGAATTAGCAACATATTTCGCCATTTATTCTTCAATGCTGAACTAGGAATGCCTTTCTTAAAAACTGAAATATTCATACCTGGTGTTTTTAGCATCTGCCTCCATGCTTCATTGTGAAATTATTTGTTTTTGAACCATCGTTCACCTTGCCTTGATAACTCTGCTGCTTCTGCTATAAAGGATTCTATGATAATGAACTTGACATCACCTATTTCAAATTCTGACCTGTTGAATGACTGGGAAAATGACTTGGTGACCTCCTTATGAAATCCATTGAACTTCTCCAAAAACTGTAGCCATCCAACCTGCTGTAACATATCTCTAATCTGTGGGTAACCTTCTAGATATTTGGTTCCGACTGGTTCAGACCTTACAATAAGTCCCATGGATTATTTTCCTCAATTTCAATTTACTGCTCTGTTACTGCTCTCCTATTCGAGGTAAAAATGGCTGTAGAGGGTTGTTTTCACCCTAAAGATGATTTCTCTGTTTCTGTAGACAGGAATTGGCTAGGGAAAAATGACATGAAGTGGATATGAGATGAGTGAAATACGGTGAGGGTAAATCACATGAATAAATGAGTTTAAGAGTTGTTATGGAGTAAAAGACCGCAGAGAAATTCCATGAGGATTTCAAAATCATCAATGAATATTTCAGGTTAGTGACGTAACCTAATAGGTCACTTCAAGTACTGATTGTTAACTTTTAATAAATGATGATTTTATATGGGCGGAATGGAATGGATTTGTTCAAGGATTTTATGATAGGCTTGATCAATACGAATAATCAAAATAACTTTATGAAACATACATATGACTTAACCATACTATATCTTTCATAATCTGCTATCATAATAATTTCACACAATTTTACCTTAGCCCTTCTTTAGATTTTTTTTTTTTTAATATGCTTTGTCTTTCCTTTGGAAATTATTGATCTTTCAGTCTTCATAATCCTTTTGATTTTGCTTGTTGAAGTAGGTGTGTAGGACCAATTTTCTACTGAACAAATGGTTGTTGGATAGTTGGCTGCAGAATATCTGGCTGCAGAATGTGTGGTTGTAGAATGTGTGGCTGTAGAATATCTGGCTGCAGAATGTGTGGTTGTAGAATGTGTGGCTGTAGAATATCTGGCTGTAGAATGTACCTATAAAAGCTTTGAGACATGGAATGAAATGATTTGAAATATGGATGGAATGAAGTATGAGATGAAATAAAATGGATCATGAAATATAGTGGAATGTAGCATGAATGAAGTGAAATATGATGGAATGAAATGGATCATAAATGTGGAATGGCATGAAATATGAAAAGTGGCCTGCAACTTATGATTTGTAATATTCAATTGCAGAAAAAGATCAATTTTGAAAATCTGAAATGAAAATGAGATGGATCATGAAATGGAGTGAATGAAGTATGGATGAATGGAGTGAATGAAATATGAATGAAGTGAGATATGATGAAGTGAAATGGATCATAAGTGGAATGTGATATGTAAAGTGAGCCTGCACTTATGATTTTATGATAGTTGTTTGTAGGAAAAGAACAATTTTGAAAAGCTAAAGTGTCAGAAGGATTCTGATTTTCACCTTATCTTTTCTGTATAAACATGCTAATCAATGATTAGTTTTCATGTTTATACTTTATTTTATTTTTTATTTTTTCATCATCTGATTTCAGAAAAGACAATTAAGTTGATGAAGAAGAAGGATTCTTCTTCATTAAATTCACATCACTGTTCTCATGAAATCTCTTGATAAATTCTTGTCTTGAAAGTGGCTTATGATACAGTTTCAATCTATGACCATTTACAAGAAAAGTGACCTTATCTTCATCTACTGTCCTGATTTTTATTGCTCCATTGTTAAAAAAATTCACAATCTCATATGGCCCAAGCCAATGTGTTTGGAATTTACCTTGAAAATATTTGAACTTTGAATCAAACAAGAGGGCCCAATCACCTTCTTTGAATTTATGTTCCTTAATGTACTTATCATGCCATCTAGTCCTTTGCTGTTGGAATATATTTTTTCTCTGGATTGCATCCTGTCTGATCTCATCCAATTCATTAATCTGCTCCAATATATGCTTTTGTGCTTCTGTTAGATCAAGTCCTAGCTAGACTGCCATTTTAAAAGTTTGAATCTGAAACTCTATGGGAAACAAGACTTGTTTTCCATAAACAAGTTCATAAGGGGTATGACCTGTTGTGCTTCTCCATGTAGTTCTATAGGCCCACAAGGCTTCAGGAAGGCTGTCTGCCCAATCTCTTCTATGTAAATGAGAAGTCTTTGTTAGGATCCCTTCAATGACCTTATTAGTAGATTCCACTTGACCATTTTCTTGTGGATGATAGGTAGTAGATTTTCTGTGTTTGATTTTGTACCTCTCCACCATTTGTTTCACTAGCCTTGATGTGAATTGAGCTGCTTGATCTGTAAAAATTTCGCTTGGGACACCAAAACGTGTAAAAATATCCTAAAAAAGAAAATTAACTACAAATGCTTTAGTAGCAGAAAGTAATGGCTTGGCCTCTACCCATTTGGTAACATAATCAGTGTAAACTAATATATATTTCTTTTGTCTTGATGGAGGACTAATAGGTCCTACAAAATCTAAAGCCCATTTCTCAAAAGGTTCAATATGTACCTGAGGCTGTAATGGCATCTCACATGAAGGAGAAGGTTTCCCTACCCTTTGGCAGCTGTCACACCTTTTGACATAATATTTAGCATCTTTAAAAAGGGATGGCCAATAGTATCATAAATGAAGGATCTTATAAGCTTTCCTTTTATCAGCAAAGTGTCCACCACAAGGTTCATCATGACATGCCTTGAGGATCTCAGGCATCTCATCTTCTCGAACACATCTCCTAATGATAAAGTCTGGACCTGTTTTGTATAAATCATTAGCAACCCATGAATATTTTGCACTGTCATAAATGATCTTTCTTTTGTCTCTTGCATTCATTATTGAAGGAAATTTCCCTGAAACTAAATAATTAGCAATGTCAGCAAACCAAGGAGTTTGAGTAGAAATTGCAAAAGATATTCATCAGGGAATTGATCTTCAACTGGAGTATTGTCTTTGATGTTTTGGAGTCTAGATAGGAAATCAGCTACTGTGTTTTGTTTTCCAGGCCTATCTAGAATGGTAATGTTGAATTCCTATAAAAGCAATAACCATCTTATGACTCTGCCATTAGTAATTGATTTGTTCATTAGATATTTAATTGCAGAGTGATCTGTGTGAACAAAAGTTTCATAGCCTGTTATATAGTGTCTGAATTTATTTATGGCATGAACAAAAGCTAAGAACTCTTTTTCAGTTACAGTATAATTTGACTCTGAAGGAGTCAAATTTTTACTGGTATAGTAGATGGCATAAGGAATCAGGTCTTTTTGTCCTAATACAGCTCCTAAAGCTGTATCTGAGGCATCTGTTGAAATATGAAAAGGTAATTTCTAGTTAGGTCCCCTTAAAATAGGTGCTTCAGAGATTTTTGTTTTCGGGGTCTCAAAGGCTAACTGGAAATCAGAATTCCACTTGAATTCACAGTCCTTGGTGAGTAATTTGAAAAGTGGAGATGCTATCTTGGTGAAGTTTTCTATAAACCTTCGATAACATACTGTAAATCCTAGAAAACTCCTAACATATTTTTGACAACTTGGAACAGATAAGTTAGAGATGAATTCAACTTTTGACTCATCAAATCCAATCCCATCCCCTGAAATGTGATGCCCCAAAACAATTCCTTCAGTCAACATCATAAAAAACTTCTCATGAATTAGTGAAAGATTTGCTTTTTTAAATCTCTTTAAAACTTTTTCCAAGTTTGCTAAGGCTTCTTCAAATTTGTTTCCATAAACTGTGAAATCATCCATATATACCTCTACACAATCATGTATTAGATTTGAAAATATTCCCAATACTTCCCTTTGAAATGTTGCAGGTGCATTGCATAGTCCAAATGGAAATACTTGGTAAGCATAAGTACCCCAAGGATAGGTAAATGTGGTTTTGTCTTGATCTTCAAGTGCTACTTGAATTTGATTATAACCACTAAACCCATCTAAAAATGAGAAGTACTTTTTTCCAGCTAATGTATCTAACACCTGATCTATGAAAGGTAGGGGAAAACGATCTTTAAGAGTAGCTTTGTTTAATTCCTGGTAGTCAATACATACCCTCCATTTACCATTTTTATTTGGAAAATTTACCAAAGGAGAAACCCACTGACTATCTGAAATGGGATAGTTAAAGTTGACATTTAACAATTTCTGCAATTCTTTTTTAACAATCTCCCTAAGGTTTGGATTCATCTATCTCTGAGGTTGTCTGATTGGTTTACAATTTTCCTCTATGTAGATGTGATGAATGCAAGTCTTAGGGCTTATCCCTTTCATATAAGTGTACTCCCATGCATATGCAGAAGAATGTCTCTGTAATATCTTGACTAGCTTTTCTTGTTGAGATTTCTCTAGGTTCTTGTTTATGTTTAAAGTTTTACCTAGAAATATCTCAATTGAAGAGCTGCCAAATTTATCCATGGAGTAAAGAAACATCTTTCTTTATGATAAAAACTCAATGTTGGATTCTTCTTGAAATTGTTCATGTTTGTATTCCGAAGAGGATTCAAAATTTTCTAAGGTATTTAGAATTAGGCTATATTCACTAATTTCTGAAATTGTGAAGAGAGGTTGTATGTCTTCTTTATCCTCAATCCATTGAGTATCATCTAACTCTGTAATTGTTTTTGTTAATGGATACAAGGTAAATTTCTTGGTTGAACTACCATCAGAGATGTACATATCACCAGATCTACAACTAATGAAAGCATCAACTGTAGCTAACCAAGGTCTTCCTAATATAATAGGATGCCCTCCTAGATTATTTTTAGGAGTTAGGATCATAAAATCCACAGGATAATCCCAAGAATATATGGACACTAGAATGTCTTCTATTACCCCATCAGGTTTGATCACAGATCTGTCTGCTAATTGTAATAATGTGGGTGTAAAAAGAATATTAGGAATTTTTAGTTTGTCCATGATTTGTCTATTCATGACATTGATTGCTGCCCCTAAATCAATAAGTGTGTTTTGGATCTTAGTTCCATTGATGTGTATTTTAACAACTGGATTTCCTGGGTCTAGATACTTTGGAATAACAATCTTACCCATCATAATGTCTGCTATTTTTCCTGCCAGTTGAATTTTCTTTGTCTCTTTTATTCTTTTTCCTGTTTTTTTCATGCTCGACTCCTTTATTGTCTTTGCTAAGATTGGAATTTCCTTGATAGCTTTTAATAATGTGATCTTAATGAAAACATTCCTTAGCTCATCTAGGAAATCATAATTAGGCACCATAATTTGTTTTTCTACACCCCTATCAATTTGTAATCTTTCTAGAAAGGGAGGTGTAGAGGTGGATGTTGATGGCTTCTCTAATATAGGAGTTGAAATTATTGGTTCTTTTTGTTTTTATTTTTCAATGTTTGGGTTTTGAAAAGATGTGTTCTCTTCAAGACTTTTATTTACCCATAGAGAATCTTCCTCAGAGTTGTTTTGCTCTTGTATGATTACAGAAGGTTTCTTCTTTTCAAGTATTATTCCAGACCTAAGTTGAACATCATTAAGGTATAAAGGAGTAATCAAATAGGTTGGGAACTGTTGGCCTTCTATCATGTATGTGTTCTGAGGGTTTTTATTGTTGGGGTTTAGTATGGTTTGGGCAGGTAACTGATTTTCTTTCTGAGGAAATCGTAATGGAAGTGGTGGATTTTGATGTTGTGGATTTTGAGAATTTTGTTGAGGATTCTGTTGAGAAGGGAAATTTGGATATGGTGGATATTGATAATATTGAGAGTATCTTCCATAGGCATTTTGTGCTCCTTGTGCCCAAGTTTGAGATTGATTTTGGAATTGGGGCCAAGGTTGCTGCCAAGAATTCCAATTTGGTGGGGGTTGATTATATAGTTGATCATGGAATCCTTGTGTTTGAGGTCCCTGCCAAGGCCTCCTAGAGACAAAATTGAGAGATTATGTGGAATTTGTAGGGGTTTATTATTGAAAGGCAGCTTTAAGACCAGGAAGTGAAGGACAACTCTTGGTCTCATGTTTTTCTGAAAAAATTACACAAGTCTCTACTATTTTTGCATCCAAAGGGCACTCTCTCAAGGCATGCTTCTTTCTACATTTGGGACAAAATATTGCTAAGGCATCAGATTCAGCTTTTTGCTTGTTTTGTAACTTAAGGGTGTCTATTTGTTCACTAAGACTCCCTAAAATATCAAATTTGAATTCATCAAGCATATGTCCTATTTCTACCCTACTTACTGTCCCAGAAGCAGACTTACTTGCCCTTGCAAGAGCAGGGTCTCTTGGTCATTTTACAGTTTTAGATTTCCCTCTTGAAAGGTTGATACATAATTCAACTATTTCAGGTAATGTGAGCTGAGATATATCCCCCTTTCCCATCATATTAAGGATATCTAGCCATTCATCCCTAATTGTCTTCAACAAGAGAGCTTTCAAAGTATCTTGGTCTAAGTTTTCCATTTTTTCTTTTTTGATGTTATAGTTAAACCTTTCCAACAAATCTTCTAGATTTTTATCCTCTTTTTGTAGCATGTTAAACACTTCCTCTTTATGGTTGACTGGCATACACTAATCCAAATACCTCTCTAGAAATGCATGTTTCATGTCTTCCCATGTCCTAATAGAACTGTTGATCAAACTCATAAACCATTTTAAGGTTGCTCCTTTCAATGTTGAAGGGAATAGTTTAAGTTTTTGGGCATCTTGTAAGTAATCATAGGTTCTACATAGGACTTCAAATTCAAATAGGAAGGTTTCAGGATCTTCACTTTTGAGTCCATAAAAGTTTGGAAGGACAGAGGGTGAAATGTTTTTCATATTTGCATTGGTTTCTTCATCTACTATAGGAAACCCAAAAGAGCTTCCCATTTCCCTTCTACCTCTTCCTCTGCCTCCTTCTTCACCTCTACCTCCTTCTCCTTCTGCACCTCTACCTCCTTCTCCTCTACCTCTACCTCTACCTCCTCCAAATAGTGTATGTTCTCCATTAAATACTCCTCCTCCCCCTTCTTCTGCCATGGTTGATTCTCCTGTGGAAGTGGAAAAGTTTATGTCTCTAGCAGGGGTCCTTGAATATTCTTCTAAGACAGGTTCAGTGGATGAAGTGGAAGGTCTTTCTGATGGAATATCTAATCTTAAGTCTTCTGGAAGTCTATGATCAGTAAAATATGGGATGTGGGTTTGAGTTGGAGGTGTGCTGCCTCTTGGTCTTGGTGGAACAAGTGGTGTTCTAGGAATCAAGCTTCTGCTTCTTATGAATCTACCCGTTGAGTCTCTTTCTCTACGCATATCATTGTTTTTGGGAGGTAAGAAACAAGGCTACCTAGTTACACTTCCCCGGCAACGGCGCCAAAATTTCTATTCAACTTAGTGTTCCTAAATTGATGTCATAAATTTTCAACCAGGGCTAGTAAACTGTTGAAGTGAAATGCATTATATGTGCCTAGGTATCTTCTTCCTACTTCGTTGTGCTTAGTGTTTTTCTAGTGTTTTTGGTTTTTTGTTTTTATGCTAAGAGAAAAAGAACTAAATTGTTGGCAAAGAGAAGTTACTGATCACACTAAAACAGAACAAAATCTACTCTAAACTATGTATGGCACCTAAGAACAGAAAATGATAATCCACAGATTGTAAAGCTGATAAGAAAAGTAACTCATAACATTAAACTCAGTCCAATTCATTTCATTAGAGGTATGTTGGAACAACTTGAGAAAATGATAAGTTTGATGTAATGAGGTTCTCTTTAGTAAACAACAACTTAAAATATCACAAAGAAAATCTCATCCATTGTTAGAAATTTGTTGGAACATTTTGAGAAAAGATTATCTGCAAAATAGTAAGGAATCCTATGCTAAAATAATTTATGACACTAGAATTAACTCATTCTGCAACTCAAAATGTTACTATTAGGCCTCATTCAAGGATTAGAGATCTCTTGGAATAAATTTGGAAAGAGGTTGTTTGTAAAATTATGAGAAATTGCAGAACAGTCAAGAACTCAAAATGATATAACTAATTCTTTTTCATATGATAATGATGTGTTAGAAGAAGTTAAGAACAATAATAGCTTATAAAATAATGAGGGTATTTTAAGTCTAATTAACAGGACTAGAATGCAACTAACTAATAAAACTAAAATACAATGAACAGAAATGAACTAAAGTGTAATTAACTCAAGAGTACTACAGCTATATCTCATTCACGCATTAGTGATATATTGGAACAACTCATGAGAAAAAGATTGACTGTAATATTCGATATAAGTAAATGACATAAGTATGATGCAAGAGGATAAACTCAGAAAACTGCCTAAGTTAAGAACAAAATAGAGTTAAAGGTCACTTATCTAGAAAATATGCACAAAGCCTTTTGGATAGTAGGGGCCCTCTACCATCAGATTGGCACACGAATCCTTAACTCCTTAAAATTTCTTCAGATCATGCATCAAAGTTGTACTTCTTTCATTAAAGGAAAAATGCTCAGAAACAGAGCATCACAGTCTTTTAAGAACTAACAACAAAACATCAACTAACTGTTTCTCAGTTCACCGAGTTATTCTTATAAGAAAATACATAACTATCATTGAGTAGAAATAGGCATAGGTGTCTTTTATAATCAAAATTGAACTAGAACTCCTGTTGAGGACTTGTATTTTGCTGAAGACACCTGCAGAGTCCTTATCCTTGTAGAAGTCTGCTTCTTAGTTTTGGCTTTATCCATGTGCATAACCACTTTCAGATTTTTGCTCAACCTTCGTAGAGGACAAGGAATGATGTAGGAGAGTTCTGGAATTTAACCATATGCGTCTTTCCCTCAAATGACACATGTAACCTGTGTGAACATAAATATGGTTGCAGAATATGCGACTAGCTACAAAATGGCTGTATTTTGTAGCTAAGTCTGATCAAAGACCACTATGACAACAAAACCACAAAAGTATAATAAGTCAGTCATTGCATGCATTCTTAAAGTGATTTTAATCATTCCTATTGATCTTTTAAGCCTATAACTGATAAAGGACAAATGGAATGAAGTGAATTTTGGTGAAAGGAAAGGACATCTTTAGGGCTCAACAGTGCCTTCAAAGCCAAGGAAGGCCTTTTAGAATGGTTGGTTCTGCCTTTCAGGTTGACGAATGCTCCCGCAACCTTCATGAGGATGATGGACGACATCTTGCGGCCATTCACACACTCATTTGTAGTGGTGTACTTGGATGACATTTTGATCTTCAGCCAAACTTGGGAAGAGCACCTTCACCACATCCGACAAGTCCTCCAAATACTGTGGCAACACAAGTTGTGTGCCAATCTAGAGATACATTATTGATGAAAGGGGGGTGCATGTGGATCCAGCCAAGATCCAAGTCATTCGGGATTGGCCAGCCCCAACTACTATAACAGAACTTCGTAGCTTTCTGGGTCTTGCTAATCTCTACCAGAGGTTCATGTTGGGATTCTCTCATATCACTTGGCCCTTGAGTCAAGTCACTAAGGGAGGAGCGAGAGAAAAATTAGTTTGGTCAGAACCTCAACAGAAGGCTTTCATAGAATTGATAAATCGCCTCTGTTCTACCCAGTGCTCGCTTTACCAGACTTGAAACAGCCATTTGAGATCGAGACAGATGCCTCTCACTATGCTATTGGGGCAGTTCTTACTCAACAGGGACATCAAGTGGCATATCACAGTGAGACATTGTTTGACACAGTTCGCAAGTATCCCACTTATGACAAAGAAATGTATTCCATTGTGCAAGCTTGTCTACAATGGAAGAATTACATTTTGGGGAAGGAAACAATCATCCACACAAACCACCGACCCCTGCAGTTCATACAGACACAAGGGAAGTTGCAGAATGATCACCATCAAAAGTGATCCACATATCTGCAACAGTTTCATTTGAACATAAAGTACAAGAAGGGTAGCACCAATAATGTTGCAAACTGCCTCAGCTGACCACTGATCAGGGTGCTCACCACCGTGCTCAACTCTTGTGGGCATGAGACTTCTGATTGGACGCTTCTCTATGAGAGTGACCTAGAATTCAGCCACACTTACAAGGCACTCTTGGGGGGTACACAAGTTCCAAATTTTCACCTCCAAGATGCACTTTTATGTCACCTGGGGCACCTTTGTGTTCCTTCAAGCGAGCATGCCAAGATGATATGGGAAGCACACTACAGTCGAGTCGCTGGACATTTCGGGGTCGAGAAAATAGTAGCAATCCTGCAAAAGTATTTCTGTTGGCTGAACCTTTGAAAGGATGTCGAGAAGCACATCAGATCCTGCACTGCTTGTGCCATTGCCAAACCGACCATCAAGAAACAAGGCCTATATACTCTGCTACCTACCCCTAGTCGACCTTGGGAATCCATCTCCATGGATTACATGTTGGGCTTGCCTTCTACTAAGCAGGGAAATGACTGTGTTTTCGTGGTCGTCGACAGATTCTCGAAGATGGCCATCATGGCGGCCTACAAGAAGAATATCACAGCAGAAGCCACTGCTAAACTCTTCTTTGAACGAGTGTGGGTGCAATTTGGGATCCCACTGTCCATCATATTAGATCAGGATAGCAGGTTCCTCAGCACATTTTGGTCCAGCCTCTGGTCAATGTTGGATACCAAGCTCACCAAGTCCACAGCTTTCCATCCCCAAACAAATGGCCAAACAGAGGTCATTAACAGAATGCTTGTACACATTCTGCGCATGTACAATTCAAAGCATCCCCGCACATGGGACGAGAGGCTCCCATATGTACAACATAGTTATAATCGGGCTCTCCACAGTTCAATCGGCCATATCCCCTTTCAGTTGGGCTTGGGATTTCAGCCACTATGTCCTATTGACGTAGCCATACCATTTGCAGCTGCTTAGGCCGATTCAGCACATGTCCAATCTGAAGTTGACAAAGCAAGTAGCTTCATCGAGTGCATTGAACATATCCACCAACAGGTTCATGATATATTGGACAGAGCCAATGCCAAGTACAAGCAATGCCATGATCAACACCGAGTGCCACCCAACTTCCAGGTGGGCGAAAAAGTATGGCTATATTTGCAGAAGGAGTGCCTCATTGGACCCCACCGAAAGCTTCTTCCGCTTCGATACAGGTGGTACACCATCACCAAGGCTGTAGGGAACAATGCCTTCGAGCTCAGTATTCCAACATTCCTTGGTTTTCATCCAGTCTTCAATGTGGATTGCCTTCGTCCTTACTTCCCACCTCTACTGGACACCTCAGACATTGCAGAACAACTCACACCAATAGAGTTAAACCCAGACTGCATGGAACATGCCACCACAGATTGTATTAGGAACATGAAAATAAAGAGCACTCACCAACAGAACATCCAACTGTATCGGGTTGTCAAAGCTGGCCAACTCCTGCACCAAGGCAAGTGGTTCACCAGGGACCAAGTTCAGCAGAAGTTTCCTCATCTCATGGAGGAACTCAACATAATGGGGACCATTGCTTCCTAAGGGGGGGGGAATGATCCAGGTGGATATTGGTGGCCACCCACCTATTCCACCTGGGGCCCCACTATTACCTATTTCAGTTTTTCAGTTTCGGCACAACTTACTATTTTTAGCAGTTTTTCGGGTCCTAAACTTCTGGAGCCATTTTGAGGCCCTAAACGACGTTTTTTGGGCATCTCGCCTCCAGCGAATATCATTCCCATTCCATTCTGGAATGCATATTCATGGCGAAAGTTGTAGTCCTCGGACAGATATTTCTAATGATGAATCATGTGCGTCAAATGGAGATAGTATGCCAAATTTACGTCCCTAGGAAGTTGAAACACCAATTTACCCAAACGGGGCCCATAGTTTGGCGCTTCATCTCCTAGGGTTAGGTTTTTGGATGTTTAGAGTTCTCCATTGTTTCTCAATAATAAATAGGCCCTCGAGCCTCATTGTAACACAGTTCAGAGGCCTGTAGCCGCCACATCTCTTCTCAGAGATAAGCTACTAGTGCCCTAGCTAGTTTATTTCCATTCTGTCTGTAAGCAAATTTAAATTCTTTGATATTAATGAAATGAAGAGTTATTTTCGCTGCATCTTTGTATTTATGGTTATGACTTTATCTTGCTAGGTTCCTAGATAAATCAATCTCGCGGGTATCAGAGCGGTCTGCTTTTTCTCGATCCTTCTTTGCATGTCCCCAACGAGGTCGGGGTATAAGGAGTTAGGGCTTGATCTGGTGGAACCTTTGCAAGATCAGCCTCGCAAACCCCGACGGACGCCCATTGGGGGGGGAAAAGAAATATGAGGGAGCAGGAGATCCTATCAAAATATTTCTCAAGGAGGCCCTCGAAAAACAAAGGAACACAATGATGGATAACTTTGCCCAGATCCTTCAACGACTGCCCACCGGCGGCGCATCTGCATCCAGCAACCACTCTGGAGGTGCGACTCCTTTTAAGGTACAAGTAAATTTTGACATTCCCATATTTGAGGGTCAAATAGATGCAGATGCCATAGATAGATGGTTGAATCTATTAGAAGGATATTTCTTGGTTCATGACTTTTCTGACATGGAGAAGATTATTTTTGCACTCCTCAAAGCTGCCCCCCATGTCAAGGACTGGTGGGAAACCCACTGTGGGAAAAAGGAAGAGACATAACCCTCTCTTTTCTCGGTCGTACTCACTTGGAATTCTTTTCGAGACGCCGTCAAGGAACAATACTATCCCGTGGGGAGCTATGAGGACAAGTACATACAATGGACCACGCTATGACAACAAAGGGATCAAGATGTGCATGAGCTGACGAATCTGTTCCATACCCTGCGCACCAAGTTGGGTATCAAAGATTCAAAGAAAAATCTAGTGCTAAAGTATCGCAGTTGTCTGCACAGATACATTCAGGAGGAAATGGAATTCCTCGACATCTCCTCGCTTGGTACGGCATACCGGTATGCTGCCAAGATTGAGCAGAAATTCAAACAGAAGAAGCGAGACTTTGGATCTTCGAATCAAAAGCAAGGGAAAGGTGCTCCCAAACCATAGAACAAAGGACAAAGCCAAGGCATGGTGACTCAAGACAACCTGTCGAAGCCACAAGCAAAGAACAACACCGTAAAGCCAAAGAAGGACACGAGAAAGTGGTGTGATTTCCATAAGAGCTCCACTCACAACACAAGTGAGTGTCGGGCCAAGCAGTCATTGGTGGCCGAGATGCGGGCTTCTGAGTCAGATGCATGCTCCGACTCTGAATCAGAACCTGACAAGGGGAATAAGAAAGGGAAACAAATTATTGATGCAGAGCCCAATTCCATTTTTGCCACTACGAAGATCCAGAAGGAGGAACCGTAAGATCCGGAGGAGGAGGAACGTCTCTTCTACTCCCAGCTTTGGGTAAAGGGCTCCCTAGTACAGTTCATTATCGACAATGGGAGCCAAAAGAACCTCATTTCGGCAGACGTCATGAAGCGGTTGGGCTTGCCGACCACAGCTCACCCACATCCATACACCATCGGGTGGCTTCACCAAGGACGAGATCTCTGCGTCAGCCAATAGTGTCGCCTTCCCTATAGCATCAAGCCCTTCACGGATGAGGTATTATGTGATGTTGCTCCTATTGATGTTTCTGATGTATTATTAGGACAACCATACTTGTGGAAGCGTCATGCTGTGTATGAGTCTCGACCTCACGCTGTTATTATTACTTTGGGAAATAAGTTGTACAGGATACTAGAGGTACCATCTCCTGCTGCTATCTCTTTGGTTACTGCAAAACAATGCAGTAAGCTCATTTCCCAAACCAGGAAATTCATTTTCCTGATGATCCTCCCCCAGGGCAAGAAGAAGACTATGGCCACAACCTCTAGACAAGGCTCCTCTGCACGACAACAACAAATGCATAACGTTGTGGAGGAGTACGGGGACATCTTCACCTCACCCATAGGGGTTCCTCTGCACTGTCAATTCAAGCACCCGATTGATCTGACCCCAGGTGCGCCGCTACCCAATGGACCGATCTATCGGCGCTCTGTTCTAGAGAATGGTGAAATCAAGAGGAAAATTCAGGATCTACTACAAAAAGGTCACATCCAACCAAGTTCATTGCCCTGTGGGAGCCCGATCATGTTGGTACAGAAGAAGGATGGGATGTGGAGACTCTGTATTGACTATCGAGCGCTGAACAAGATCACTGTCTGGAATAGGTACCTGATCCCATGGATTGATGACCTTCTGGACCAACTCAAAGGTGAAAAATATTTCAGAAAGATTGACTTGAAGTCAGGGTATCACCAGGTACCGATTGAACCCTCCGATGTGTGGAATACTGCCTTCAAATCCAAGGAAGGCATTTTCGAATGGCTGGTCATGCCTTTCGGGTTGATGAATGCTCCCGCAACCTTCATGAGGATGATGGACGACATCTTGCGGCCATTCACCAACTCATTTGTAGTGGTGTACTTGGATGACATTCTGATCTTCAGCCAGACTTGGGAAGAGCACCTTCACCACATCTGACAAGTCCTCCAAACATTGCGGCAACACAAGTTGTGTGCCAATTTGGAGAAGTGCACTTTTGGCATGACCCAGGTTCAATATCTGGGATACATTATTGATGAAAGGGGGGTGCATGTGGATCCAGCCAAGATCCAAGTCATTCGGGATTGGCCAGCCCCAACCACCCTAACAGAGCTTCACAGCTTTCTGGGTCTTGCTAATTTCTACCGTAGGTTCGTGTTGGGATTCTCTCATATCACTTGGCCCTTGAGTCAAGTCACCAAGGGAGGAGCGAGAGAAAAATTCTTTTGGTCGGAACCTCAACAGAAGGCGTTCATAGAATTGAAAAATCGCCTCTGTTCTGCCCCAGTGCTCACATTACCAGACTTGCAACAGCCATTTGAGATCGAGACAGATGCCTCTGACTATGCTATTGGGGCAGTTCTTACTCAACAGGGACATCCAGTGGCATATCACAGTGCGACATTGTCTGACACAGTTCGCAAGTATCCCACTTATGACAAAGAAATGTATTCCATTGTGCAAGCTTGTCGACAATGGAAGCATTAAATTTTGGGGAAGGAAACAATCATCCACACAGATCACCGGCCCCTACAGTTCATACAGACACAAGGGAAGTTGCAGAATGATCGCCATCAGAAGTGGTCCACATATCTGCAACAGTTTCATTTGAACATCAAGTACAAGAAGGGTAGCACCAATAATGTTGCAGACTGCCTCAGCCGACCACCGATCATGGCGCTCACCACCGTGCTCAAATCTTGTGGGCATGAGACTTCTGATTAGCCGCTTCTCTATGAGAGTGACCTAGAATTCAGCCACACTTACAAGGCACTCTTGGGGGGTACGCAAGTTCCAAATTTTCACCTCCAAGATGCACTTTTATGTCACCTGGGACACCTTTTTGTTCCTTCAAGCGAGCGTGCCAAGATGATATGCGAAGCACACTATAGTTGAGTCGCTGGAAATTTCTGGGTCGAGAAAACAGTAGCAATCCTGCAGAAGTATTTCTATTGGCCGAACCTTCGAAAGGATGTCGAGAAGCACATCAGATCCTACACTGCTTGTGCCATTGCCAATTCGACCATCAAGAAGCAAGGCTTATATACTCCGCTACCTACCCCTAGTCGACCTTGGGAATCCATCTCCATGGATTACATGTCGGGCTTGCCTTCTACTAAGCAGGGAAATGACTGTGTTTTCGTGGTCGTCGACAGATTCTCGAAGATGGCCATCATGGCGGCCTGCAAGAAGAATATCACAGCAGAAGCCACTTCTAAACTCTTCTTTGAATGAGTGTGGGTGCACTTTGGGATCCCACAGTCTATCATATTAGATCAATATAGCAGGTTCCTCAACATATTTTGGTCTAGCCTCTGGTCAATGTTGGATACCAAGCTCACCAAGTCCACAACTTTCCATCCCCAAATAGATGGCCAGAGAGAGGTTGTCAACAGAATGCTTGTACACATTCTACGCATGTACAATTCAAAGCATCCATGCACATGGGACGAGAGCCTCCCATATGTACAACATAGTTATAATCGGGCTCTCCACAGTTCAATTGGCCATAGCCCCTTTCAGGTGGGCTTGGGATTCCAGCCACTATGTCCTATTGACGTGGTCATACCATTTGTAGCTCCTCAGGCCGATTCAGCTCATGTCCAGTCTAAAGTTGACAAAGCAAGTAGCTTCATCGAGCGCATTCAAAACATCCGCCAACAGGTTCATGATATATTGGACAGAACCAATGCCAAGTACAAGCAATGCCATGATCAACACTGGGTGCCACACAACTTCCAGGTGGGCGAAAAAGTATGGCTACATTTGCAGAAGGAGCGCCTCACTGGACCCCACCGCAAGCTTCGCCCGCTCCGATATGGGCTGTACACCATCACCAGGGCTGTAGGGAAAAATGCATTCGAGCTCAGTATTCCACCATTCCTTGGTCTGCACCCAGTCTTCAATGTGGATCGCCTTCGTCCTTACTTCCCACCTCTACTGGACACCTCAGACATTGTAGAACAATTCACACCAACAGAGTTAAACCCAGACTACATGGAACAGGCCACCACAGATTGTATCAAGTACATGAAAATAAAGAGCACTCGCCAACAGAACATCCAACTGTATCGGGTTTTCAAAGCTGGCCAACTCCTGCACCAAGGCAAGTGGTTCACCAGGGAGCAAGTTCAGCAAAAGTTTCCTCATCTCATGGAAGAACTCAACCCAATGGGGACCATTGCTTCCTAAGGGGGGAGGAATGATCTAGGTGGATATTGGTGGTCACCCACCTATTCCACCTGGGGCCCCACTATTTCCTCTTTTAATTTTTCAGTTTCGGCACAACTTACTATTTTTAGCAGTTTTTCGGGTCCTGAACTTCCGGAGCCGTTTTGAGGCCCTAAACGACGTTTTTTGGGCATCGCGCCTCTAGAAAATATCATTCCCATTCCATTTTGGAATGTGTATTCATGGTGAAAGTTTTAGTCCTCGGATAGATCTTTCTAATGATGTATCAATTGCGTCAAACGGAGATAGTATGCCAAAGTTACGTCCCTGGGAAGTTGAAACACCAATTTACCCAAACGGGGCCCTTAGTTTGGCGCTTCATCTCCTAGGGTTAGGTTTTTGGATGTTTAGAGTTCTCCATTGTTTCTCAATAATAAATAGGCCCTCCAACCTCATTTTAACTCAGTTCAAAGTCCTGTAGCCACCACATCTCTTCTCAAAGATAGCTACCAGCGCCCTAGCTAGTTTTATTTCCATTCTGTCTGTAAGAAAATTTCAGTTCTTTGATATTAATGAAATGAAGTGTTATTTCCGTTGCATCTTTGTATTTATGGTTATGTGTTTATTCTGTTGTGTTCCTGCATAAATCTGGATCATGGAAAAATATTGTAGGTCATATCACAAAGACAAATATAATGGTCCTTATCAATCTCCTAGAAGAAATTTTGCAAGAAGTCATGGTTTGTTATTCATGAGCAAGATAGAGTGCTTCAATTTCCATAACATTGGACATATGGCAGGTGATTGTAACTTGTCTTGGGCCCCTACACAAGCTAGAACCATGCCAAAAAATAAAGTTACACAAGTATGGAGAAAGAAGCAAGTTGAATCTGGAAGTCTCTTGAACACTCCAGCCAACAACACATGTTGTTGACTTGATGAAGTCATCCTTGATATTCCAAGTATTTAATGACGAGACTCTGCCAGAAAAGAGACCATGCAGTTAAGGGGAGTTTTGTGATTCTTGAGCATTCTTGCAGAAGCTATTCGTGAATGGGCCCTATCATTAGGGGAATTTTGAAGTCTAAAATGGGCCTCCTAAGAAAAATTTACAACCAAAATAAAATTTATAAGAACCGATAGGATTCAAGATGATGTTGTCAACCATGGGGGATGATTCACCATTTTTTAAGTAAAAGGGTACAAAGATTAAAAAATAATAGAATAATAAAACTACTTTTTCAAATTATCTCCCAAATTTTTTATTCAAATTTCGAGCAGGAGTACTTGTTGGATGAAAAATTTAATTCCTCATCCAAGGTGTACCCATGTTGCATACTTTAGATGGACCATGCTACATGAAAAATGAGAAATACATGAAAAAACATGATTGCAATTATGTTTTTCATGTATTTCTCATTTTTCGTGTAGCAGGATCGATCAAAAGTATGCAACATGGATACTCATTGGATGAAGAATTAAATTTTGCATCCAATGAGCACTCCCGCTCGAAATTTGAGTAAAAAATTTGGGAGATAAGTTGAAAAAGTAGTTTTTTATTTTTTCCCTCTAAAATTTGATGATGTCATCAAATCTTATCTTATTATTTCCACTATTATTTTATAATTTCCTTAGGAGGCCCATTTTAGACCTCAAACTTCTCCTAATGAAAATTCTTGATGAGTTACACATGGACAATCTTGATAGATCATTTCTTCGAAGTAAATCCATTGAAGAAAAACATGATATTATGATGATGCCTTCTACTTGATCACACAATGTGAGCATTACTTCATGAGCTAAAGGAATTTGTGCAGATAGGGGGAGATGGTTCATCATGTGAAGAAATGAAACACAGCTATCATGAACCACAATGCCAGGAAGAGCACCATGACAGAGGGAGCAACATGAAGCATGATGATAGGGGGAGTTCTTGGGTACCCTGTTTGACATTGATGTCAAAGGGGGAGAAAATTTTGAAGGGAAAGAATATTTCCATCAATGAAAAAGGGGGAGACTGTTGGTCAAAGTTGTCATTGATGTCAATATGACATTGCTGGAGATGGAAAATATTCTTGTGATGCCTGAATTTTGTGATGTTTCCCTAAACCTCATGCAAACCCTAAGAGATAATCCTAAGCTATCAATGTAGTTCATACCTACAAACCCAAACCTAAATTTGTCCTTATCCTAATCCCATACCAATCCTAAACTCTAGAAACCCTAAGTGTCATGGAGCAAACCCTATCCCTAGAAACCCTAACTATTGAAGACACCCTAGAAAAACCCTAACCCTAATTTCTCAATCCCAAAAATCTAACCCTAAAATCCTAAAACCCTAAAAGCTATCCTAAAACATCTCAAAACCCCTAAAATTTACATTATAACAAATTTATTAATTTAACTTTACATTAAAAAATAATTTAATAAAAAATTAATTTAAGTATAGTATTTAATATAAAGATGAAATTAAAGAAAAGTTTGTAATCTTATCATTACCTTCTATGTATTAAAGCTTTAGAAATTTTATGAAAAAACATGAAGTATATAATTTTGGTCAGCCATTCATCTAACACATGTCGGCTTATAACTATGATGACTCCTCCATTCTTTTGTATATTGGTTGGGCTTATTCTTCTAGATACTATGATTAAACCGCAATATTTGCCTGTGATACATGTGGAAGAGTTAAATCATAGTGTCTTGATTGGAAACAAGCACAAACTACTATCATCACAGCCACAACAAATCTTGGAATTGAAGGAATTATAGTCACGGTGGAACTTTGGTGGAATACATCTCTTAGGTCTCTTGCAGTAGCTCGGATTAGTTTGTAAGAGCTCGAATTTATATTTAAGGAGCTACAAAAATGTCTGTGTGCTGCCACATCCTTCGGACACCTCCAAGCACCCACAGTAACTTCAGGCATGTCATAACAAAGGCATTGTGAGATATTTGAAGAGTTCGATCAATAAAATCATAAAAAAAGGGATATACGGACATGTGGTAACAATTTTTTCAAACAACTCGATTCAGTGAAGACTTGTAATAACTCGAACTTGATTTATCTATTGCAATTACAGTTTGGGCCTGTATAATATTTCATACTACGCAGATCATAACTCATTTTTTGACAGCTCACACATGTTCTTATGTAAATCCATGAAACAACACTTCACAACACCAAAATGATTGACACTTGTGAATTAAAATATTGAGAGGCAACTTCGAAAATATCTTTTGAAGTTTGTGCTTTTGTAATATTGGCAATGAGAAACTGACATAATAGCTTAATGAAAAACGCATATCGAAAATTGATGGTACCACAAGGTTCATTCATCCTTTATCTACCTAAAATTCCTTTTGGTTACGCTGGGGTATTGTGGCGATTTTGTTAGCTTCATGGAAATTTGAGGGTAAATTTGGTCGGCACATTTGGAGCAGATTTCAAGTGAGCTATTGAGCATCTGTTGAAGTAACCAGTGATACATCTTAAAGAAGACTCTTTGTATATTCCTTTAAAATCTTGTGAAGACAATCTTGTGACCACATTTGAAGAACCTTGTTGAGCAACTGTAGTGGACCAGACCTTGGGTTTGAACAAGGTTGAAGTACTCTTGAAGGAGAAGTCCTAGAGTGTACATCCTTGGAGATATTTGTGTGATCAGTCCTAGAGTATACATCCTTGGCCTTGGTGTTGACTTTGAAGTTACGTGGAGATTCTTGGAGACCATGATTCATTGTTGAAGACATCACGAGGTGACCTTGGATAAAGTGCTTGGGTAACATGAAGAGCAGAAGTGACACCTTTTGATAAGACAAGGTTGTAATTGATGAAGTGACGTGGAGACTAAGTGAAGGAATTTTTTATGATTTTCAGGGCTCGTTGAAGAACAAATTGGGAGCCTTGAAGTATAACCAAATATATATTGGCGAATTGAAGCAGGAGGTTGGAGCGTCATAGATACAAGTTTAGTGCCTTGGAAGATAGGTTTGGAGCCCTAGAGGATTGGAATCCTCAAGAAACCAGGCCGTATCCTGTATTAGAGATAGGGTTGGAGCCCATGAGGTTGGTTCCTCAAATTGACAAGGTTTGGAGCCTTGGAAAGACCAAGTCGGTGCTTGGAAAAATATAGGTTGGAGCCCGGAAGATTGGAGTCTTCATCTAGGGTTGGAGCCCTATATCATTATTGTACTTTACTTATTGTAAAGAAGAAATTAATAAAAGTATCTATTCCATCATTGTTCATTTTTTGTTCTGAATATATGTGATCTAACTGGTAAAATTAACAATTGAAAAGAAATATTGATTCACCCCCATCTCAGTATTTCAAACACATTTGAAAACAAAATTTAAAATTTATCATATGGTGACTCCTCATTATTATTCAAGTTTATAGTCCTAGTCACAGGCCTAACAAAGAAATCTTTCTTCCCGTAAGGAAGCCTACCTGGACACTCTTGTAACTCAATCCTCTCTCGTTATAAGAGTCTTCTTTAACAAGCCTTCCACCTCAATCACAATGGAAAATCCATGGCTCAAAAGTTTTTTCAAACTGCTAGACATGAAACATGAATGCTATTCAAGGATACCCAAATGATATATATGAAAAATAGGATGAATGGTTGACCATTCCATGAGTCTCTTCATTGCTGCCCATGTCTCTGTCACTGACACTGAAACATCTGTACAACACCCTCTCAAATTGTTGCATCGTGCTGCCAACTTCTACACTGCAACTCAGTTGCTGAGAAGTAAGCAACTGAAGGACCCCTGCCCAATCACTGGTAGACAATTCAGTTAGTCTGCAATTGATGGTCCAATTTCAAGAGTCCAAGAAAAAGGAAAATGAAAGTGTTAAGGAGTTCAACTAAAGGTTTCATTTATTAGTAAAGTATATAACTACAAACTTAAAACCTATGGCTGGTACAATCCTAACACAATTCATAGTTTCATTTGATAAACATTTTTCATATGTGTTAAAGGAAATGGAACTCACAAATATTGGGAAATACAAGGAACATGTCATGACTATTGAATATAATCTTTCCACATCTAAATTTGATTTGCTGTCCTATATTAGAGCCAAACTATAAATCAGTCCTACACCGTCAACTCATGTTGATCCAACCTTACAAGTTTTTTCTCAAAAAATCAATGAAGTTACTAATGAGCTTATGCAAGGACAACTTGGTAAGATGAATAAGTTGACTCTTGTAGATAAGGAAAGAAGTTCCCATATTAATTATCCTCCCAACCCTTAGTACAATAATGGTAAGGTCCCAAGAAGCAACCCAGGCCCAAGTAATGGAAAAAGAATCCCTTAACAAATAATACATAACACTCTTATCCCTACTAACATGATAAATTAGGAAGGGATCACTTGATGCCCATATTGCAATGACTTCCATACTAAATGGGATTTTCTTCATCACCAAGTTGGGGAGGAGGAAATCTTAGAGCATTTGAACTTGTTAAATGACTCTTGTTCTTGGGAAGTGCATTAACTAAAGTGAATGCTCCCTTCCTTTTCTTAGATATGGCAAAGCTTGAACCCCAATGAGGTTCGATTAAGAATATTCTCAACCTTGATAGAGAGCTTGATGATCCTATGGTTATATTCCAAAATATGTATTGTGATTGAAAGTATGGGGACACAAAACTTTCTACTTATCATTAGTGGTAAATAATTTAATCCTACACATTTGTATTCTTGACTCTGTAGCCTTTGCTAATGTGATGCCACTAAAAGTCATGATCCAACTAGAATTTCAAATCACTATACCATGTAGGAATGTTTGTGGATTTGACTCTAAATCTATCCAATTCTATGGTTTAATTAAAGATGTTAAGGTTTCTTTAACTATGATCATTGATATGGTTTTCATTGAAATTCCTAATGCTCTTATCAAGAAAGTGTTTAGCTTCTATAGGAGGTGTTATAGGCTGATTCAATGATATAATCAAATAGATGATATAATGTGAAAATTTATTAACCCTACTACTAATTATCGATTTAATTCTCCTACTTGATTAAATACATAAGTTACTAATCTGAATATTCAGAATAACAATGAAGTAAATACAAATAACCACCTACACATACATATTATTTACTGAATAGCACACTCATATGACAAAGTGACACACATATTTTTTGGACAAATGCCTCTAGGAAAAACCAATGCGGGAAAACCGATGCAGCTAGCTCTAGAGGGTTTTATTATTAAGAAGATTCTGAATAAAACATTTTCTGGGCACCATACATGGTTGGCCCTACAAATAAAATCATGTCAACAATACCTCTTTCACTCAGAGACAAAAAATATGGTTGATTCACACCCTCATATGGGATTTACAAAACTCGAGCCCTTTATGGCCTACCGAAAACCCTAATGCTGCTCCTCAACCCTCTGCGTCAACCTATGCATTTCTCTGGGGCGTGTGTCACCCCTAAAGGGCTTACAATGCCCCATGCGTTGCGTTGACTAGGCTTGCGTCAACCCTGCGTGGCCTCTTTTAGAATACGTGGCTCTGGGTTTCCTCTGCGCTGCTCAGTATGCGGCCTCTTTACCACTGTTGTACTCTTGGACTAGGATTAGATCATCCCATTGCCAATACTACCCCTCACTGCAGTGAAATATCCTCCTGAAGTTCTTAGCAAACCACGCCCTATAATTTCAGCTTAGCTTCAGTGCTCTGCCAATGTGTGTGTTATCCAACTGACCCCAAGCCATTCTCTTATACTTTTCTTATTGGAAAACCAATGTCCATGATCTAATCTCTAATCGATGGCTAATATTAGAAGCTTCTTGATCCGCGTCACTTAGGTCATTCTCATCACATGTTTAATTTAATTCACTTTAATCTTTTAATTTTCCTACGTTAGACTTAGGGTCCTTAATTAAAAATATTAATTATTTGAATATCTCTTAAATCTAATGGAATTATTCTAAATTATTTTTTGGTCTTGGAGATCTAATTTACTCCAACTCCTCCACAAAATTTGGGAGCTAGATCACATCTGATGCTACCCCAAAATATCAACACTCCGTCTTAGCTGCGAGGAATGTGCTCTAGCAATACAATCACCCCGAAGTACTACTCTGATCTCTGGCATCAGTCTTCTTGTTGATTCTTGGCTTGCTTCCCTTCATCCAATGCATTTCTTCTCTCTTCATTGTTGCCCATGTCACTGTCACTGACACTGCAACATCTGTATTACAACTCCCTCTCAAATTGTTACATCATGTTGCCAACTTCTACACTGCAACTCAGTTGTTGAGAATTAAGCAACTGAAGGACCCCTGCCCAATCACTAATAGAAAATTTAGTCAAGCTAAATCTCATCACTGAAGCTCCCTCGACTGATGTGATGCGTTGTCCCCCTAAAGCCACTATATTTTTGCTGCTCTGCACTGGTAAGCACTGCCCCTCTGCGTTGGTGAAGTCCCATAAGCCTCTGCACTAGTGCTTCTATGTTGTTGCTGCCACTGCATTGCACTGCTCCACTCTAAAACGTCTCAGCTTTGCACCTACTTCATCATGGTCTTTTTCACCCACTGCTCCAATCATCCTACTAATTTCTTAAGGCTCACATAGCTCATATGTGATCCAAGAGTTTTGGCACCTCAAGGATCTTGCCTCCACTCTGTCGTTTCTCTACAAATAAGTTTCGCCCCACCTCTTCTCTTGAGGTACATGAGTTCTCATGTCTACGTCATCGTCGAAGCCATCGTCTTCTTTAAATGTCATAGCCTTGGAACTAGAAGCTTCCTTTTCCTTCTTCCTTGAGGACACTTGTTGGAGAAGTGTCAAGTTCACTACATTGGAAACATTTGATCTTAGATAGATCATGCTTCTTTTTCCCTTGCTGCTTCTTAGGTGCTAGGGCTGCATCTTCCTCTTCCTCCTTCACTTTTCTTGATCTAGTGTTGGCTTATCTCTTGGTCATTCTGTGGATTTCCTCTTTTTGGAGGATAGCCCACATGTCGTCCTAGTTTGGAAGGTCCTGTCTGCCCAAGATGCTTTGAAAAAACGTTTCCCAATCCTATGTGACTGCATTTAGAGAAATCCTCACCATGAAATCATCTTCCACATTGACTCCCATGGAAATTAGCTAATCTCGAATCGCCTGCAACGTGAAGAGGAAAGGATCAATTTCCTCTCCCTTAGTCATCATAAACAACCTCATCTAGTTCTCTAGAAGCATATTATTCTAGAAATATTTCCCCTGATATAGTGTGGTTAAATCTTTCCACATTTCATTAGTCGTCTTCTTCTCGGCTATGTGTGGCACCACGTGATCCTTAACCCTGTCCATGATGAAGCACTTGGCATGTTTCGTTTCTTCATTATGCTTCGTGAGAAGATTATCATTAGTTGGTGCATCCAAGATGCTCTCTACATGCTCTCGTATACCGTATGCTTCTAGGACTGTCAGGATTCTCGCCCTCTAGATAGAAAAGTTGGACATGCTTTCCAACCTATCTTGATCACGCAGTTCGTGTGGTGCCATTTGCTCAAAAATTATCTGTCGGAATAGATCCTCCTCTCCTTGCTTTTGTTTCTACGCTCAACAAAAACTCAAATCTAGGGTACTTGGCGAGAAAGGCACCCTCCGTTCTCTCTGACAACTGTTTTCCTCCCTTGGAAATTTGGAAAATCTTCTGAATCATCCCTCTTCAATCACCCTATGATCGATTCTCATATTTCTTCGGAAAAAATCTGCTGAGTGGCTGTTCTCCTCCTGCTCTTTGTCAAATTAGCTAGGTACGATTCTGAATTGACAAAATCTCCACCACACCATCAACTGTTGAAGATCTGAAGCCCTGCTTTCGGACCATGGAAAATCTGCACAACATTTTGAAACTGGACTGTGTCCCTCTGGTTGGCCTCTGCGTGAGAAGACTGGCTCAATGTAGCCTCTACGCAATGACTGAGTAGTGCAGGTTTCTCCTATGTCCCTCTGGAAGGCATTGCGTTGTCTCTGCGTCACCCAGCTGGGACTGCGTCAGCCCCTGCATAGCCTCTACTGGGACTGAGTCCTCCGGGTGCTGCGCTTCCCTCTCCGGATTCTCTGCTGCTTCAACTGCTACTCTGCAGAAAAAATTTCTTCAGCCGATTTGTTGGAGATCCATCTTGATTTGCAATCGCTCTGATACCATGTGAAAATTTCTTAACATAAGAAAACCTACTGTTAATTCTCGATTTACTTCTCCTACTTGATTAAATACACAAGTTATTAATCTGAATATTTAGAATTAAAATGAAGTAAATACAAATAACAGTATACGCATACAGATCATTTACTGGATAACATGCTCATATGACAAAGTGACACAAATTTTTCGGACAAATGTCCCTGAGAAAAACCAATGCGGGAAAATTGGTGCAGCTAAATTTGGAGGGTTTTATTATTAAGAAGATTTTGAATACAACATTCTCCCGACACCATACATGGTTGGCCCTACAGAGAAAATCATGACAACAATACCTCTTTCACTCTAAGACAAAAAATATGGTTGTTTCACACCCTCATACGAGATTTATAGAACTCGAGCACTTTCTGGCCCACCGGAAACCCCAACATTTCTCCTCAGCCTTTTGTATCAACCTTCCTAGTTTGTGTTAGCCTCCACACTGCTTTGGAATGGCCTACATCACCCCTGAAAGCCTTACGCTACCCCTACACTGTCGTGACTAGGTCTGCATCAGCCTTGCGTGGCTTCTGCTACCTCTGCATTGCCTTTGCGTGGCTCTGAGTTGCCTATGCGCTGCTCGATATGCTGCCTCTCTACTGATGTTGTAATATTTTCCTGGGATTAGATCATCCCCTTGCCAATACTGCCCCTTGTTGCACAGCAAACTCCTCCTGAAATTCTTAGCAAACCACGCCCTAGAATTTCAGTTTAGCTTTAGTGCTCTGCTAATGTGTGTGTTCTCCAACTGACCCGAATCCCTTCTCTTATATTTTTCTCATTGGAAAAGAAACAGTCGTGATATAATCTCTAATCGACGACTAACAATAGAAGTTGCTTGATCCACATCACATAAGTCATTCTCATCACATGTTTAATTTAATTCACTTTAATCTTTTAAATTTCCTAAGTTAGACTTAGGGTCCTTAATTAGAAAAGATTAATTATTTTAATATCTCTTAAACCTGATAGAATTCTTCTAAAATCTTTTTGGGTCTTGGTGATCTCATGTACTCCAACTCCTCCACAAAATTTGGGAGCTAGAGCACATCCGATGCTACCCCAAAATCTCAACATATAATCCATCCTCAAGACCCTACAATTTCTAATCAACACTTGAAATTCCTAATTAATACGACGCAACATATGTTAGGGTTTTGTATCACTAAATACAAGAAGTTATATCTAATGATGATAACCTCATCATGATCAACGATCAAATTTCATTTTTCCCTTCTAAAATTCTCTACATTTGTGTAGATGAGATAGGGTTAAGAGCCAACCCCACCCTCAAGTGCTATAAGCCAATCACAAGTGTTTCACCCAACTTAAGGCTTGGCCAAAACTCCCCAAAACATGGCGGAAACCATTCCCGGTATTCCAAAAAGCTACTCAAAATGGTTATGTCAACTTGATAGTTAATTTGTGCAATACACTCATTAATTGAGTTCTAACCATGCAAGCTTCAAATTATAGCCCACACTCAACAAGTATTATAAGAGTTCCTCCACATGGATTTAGGAAACAAACTAAGAAATTTCAACTAAATTTTTCTATGGCTAAAGTGCTTACTATTCCTCATGCTTCTTTGGCTCTTTCATAGTAGGAATTATTTTTTTCTTATACAACCATATGCATGGGCCATCCTCCTTTTATTCACAAACCTCTCTCTCATCTTTTCCCATGCACCCACTTTCCCAACATGCAAGTTTGGTCTTCTATACAATCATTCCCACACACACACAAGTCTTCTTTATTCATTAATGAAATACCTAGGATGATTCCCACTTCTTTTCCATACAATTCAATTTGAAATTTGGGGTGGGAATTTTAAGACAATGGATGAATTTTGTAGAGGTGATTTTACCACCTTATAAAATCATTTGGTTTGTTTCTCTTGTTATTATGGAAGGTGATCCTTCCACTAGCTACATTCAATTATTTCCTTGTGAAGTCAACATGTACAAATGGAGTGTAATCTTAAAATCAAATTAGACACCATGAAAAAAACTTACAGGCTGGCTAGGGATCATTAAACATATTGAAACCCTTATTTCCTTCCTCACTGATGGGATTATGGTCTCTATATATCCTTGTGCCTTAACCAACTACTAACATAATCTTATTAACTGAAGGATATACTATTTACAACTTTAACATGTCTAGATTATTATGGAATCATAATCAATAATCCATGATTAAATTAAAATACTAATTAGTGTAATTAATCACATATTTAATCAAGGGGGAATAAATGGGAGCATTACATTATAAGAGCTCATCCATGACCAAAAATTTGGATATAAAGTCACCTTGAATAAATTTCCAACTAATCCAAGGTCCCCTATTACGCATCTACCCATTGCTTAAGTGCAAGGGGACATCTCAACACTTAAATAGTTTTGACTTAATGCTTAAAACCTTGTTGGAAGTTCTTTCCTTGAAGGTATTATTCACTACCAAAATAATTAAGACTCACTATTCAACTTCTAATTCCATTTGATTTTCCTTGGATAATTTACTTTCCATACCTACTACCATCTAAGCTATTGTGTCTTTTCTATGGAAGAAAAAAGCTATTTCTTTTTATTGTAGTGTTTCTTTTAATGGATTTTTATTAATGATAAGGGTGCAAAGAGAATTATTGTGATGCTTTTAAATAAAGTATTGAAATGAATTAAAAGAAAAGCATGAATAAGATATTACTTTTAGAAAATGAAATTCATGCGCATCACTCTTCACAATGAAACACCACCACTTTCTTCACCACATGAAATTAAATATGTAATTAAAATTTCATTTCTATTCTTTGGAATTATTTCAATGTCAATAAACATTAATACAGAGGTATGAATTTCAAAATTGAAATTTAGATCTAGTTACTATCATCAAAATAAAAATTATACCAAAGGAGAAATTTTTTCAATTTTTTTTGTCATTTAAAAAAAGATGAAAATTATATTTAAAAATTAAATAAAAATGGGAAAATAACTAAGACTATTCTCTAGTCAGCTTCCAAATGAAGGCAAGAAACTCCAATATTTAAAGAAAAAAAAAACCCAAAACTTAGAATTAGATTTTCCAGGCCTACAAAATTTTTCATCCTACAAGGATCCTGATGGGTGCCAAATAGGAAACCGACAAACCACATGCGACTTTTTAGATACAAACTATGAGAAAAAAGTGTTATTATTATCTAATTAAATAAAATTTGTGAGTTTTCATGGTTGTAACTAAAACAAAATGTGATCAGTACCCAGATTAGGAAAAAAAAACATATAAACTTGGAACCTAGATTTACTTTTCTATTTTTAAGGTTTATTGGAAATACATTAACATATCTTATGAATGGGGGGTGGGGGCTGTGGAATTGGTTGTCGGTGTGCATGATGGGGTAACGAAGATATATCAATATATTGAACTAAGGAAATTTACAACAAAAATATGTATATCTGAGTTTGCTTCCAACAACCTCTTCACCTAATCTAGGGTTCCTCCAACTTCACCCTCCTTTGAAAATATCTTACATAGCAATGACAATGATCTCAAATTGATAGGGGTGCCAAGTGTAGAAATTTTCTGAATAATGATTAATTATCCACCGAGACTATCCTGATCACATACAATTTGAATTTATATGCAACACATAATCTCTTCCACTTAGATCATCACACATGCGGAAAAATAAATCAAGCGATAACACATCAAATCATCATACACATTAACACAGTATGTATGGGGAAAGCTTATAGCTGAAAACCCCGCAGCTATTATGTATATTATAATGGATAAATCATGTAACAAACTCAGTACAATACTCCTCACAAGTACTCAGTACTTTCTCATAAAGTTACACACAAACTAGCTCAGTTTTGAACAGGTTACTGGTTCAAAACTCACCGCTAATTGCCTTGCCTCTATTGCGCAATCATGGCCTGTCTATATAGAGATCTGTTCAATTTCTTTGGTTTTGTTGTTAACAATTTACCACCTTCCATGTGTAAAATCTTTAGCATAACCGACAAACCACCGATAGCTAACTCTACCCTTTCATCTACCTCTTTCACTGGTCTCCACTGAACTGATCATACACTGTAGTGAACTGATGTGTTCTTGAGTTGAATAATGAGTTACTAATTAATGAATTAAATAATATTTAATTCACTCCACTCATAACTAACTGATTAGCTAATTAAACTAATCTCAACTAGTTCAACTAAAATAAATGGGTATCAAATTTCACTATCTCTGCTCTAATAACCCATCAAATTTCTTCATCAGTTTCTTTAATTGAAATGGTAATTCATGTATGATGCCAACAAACCTCGAATAGCGAATTTCTTCTGTAATAGATGCATGAGCCACTTCAAGGCTTTAAATCGGCGTTTCACATGAGAGTAAACTGTCACAACTTTAAATATTATTAAGGGTAAATAATATTTGACTTCCATATTTTTAGGAGAGGCAGTATAAAAATAGCCTTCGACCTCTTCGACCTAAAAAACAGAGTCTCATCTATTTTTACCAACATGACCAATGCTCCAAGAATCTCAAACTGGAATCCCCGAACCATGCTCCATATGTCTAAAAATAGACATAGTCTAAAAATAGACTTTGCGCCAGAATTTGCCTGCGGACCCACTTAGTGAAGGCGACTTCATTTCACTAAGCTCCATCATCTTGCTGCATTTTCAACACCAAGGGATTGCTTCAAAATATCCTAATATATCTTAAGTTATACTTGTAGAAAACAACATTTTCAATTGATTTGAGAAATGAGACCAAATTTTTTTCCTAATAATCAATATTTATGTTTCCAATCTATCTTCAAGCAAACCTAAACATCTTATTTATATCTATAGAAGTTGGTTCAGGAGGTTGAGGTTGATATCTGGGATGTAAAATTGTACATATTTATTTAATATTAATGAAATCATGTGCCTTTTGTACATTATATATATATTTCATTTTAAGGGTGTTTATAGGTTTGTAATTGGAAACTGCCAACCACTTATGGGTTTCTTTTGTTGGAAAATCAGAAAGCTATAAAAATTTTCTTTATGTTGATAATCACTTATGATATTCTTATGTTCTTATTAACTTTCTTATGTTCTTATTTTATCTTTATTTCATCTAGTAATTATAAAAAACGAAACATGAATATCAAGGACATCAAATGTAGGCAGACAACCGGGGAAAAACCCCTAGATATGTGAAAACCCAGTCAAGAACTCTTACTTTAGTAGATTCATATAATCGTAAGACAACCAACACCCTATACCAACAAACCTTCCTCCTCCACCAAGTTAGCCTTTTGATATGATACAAAAACCTTCAATTTTATCCTTTTGTTCAACAACTTCAACCCAACAACATCCGAGAAACTTTGATCCCAGTTATTGCAACTATGGTAGAAATTTTAGCCTCCCAGCTTACTACAGAATTTCGGTCCCTAGCTTCAGAACTTCGACCCTGCAACAAAGATATAATTTCAGTCCCATCTTCAACTCAATATCTTCCCACGTGTGAGATAAAGGTAGCCCAAAAATTCAATTTTCTTCTTCCAACTTCTCTCTTCTCCTGTAACTTCACACTCTTTTATGTAACTAGTTTACTGCAAATCGTACTTGATGAGAGAGTGTGACAAATGATGTTGGGTTTCTCCAATATATAGGCTTCTTGTGAGGTCAAATTACCATTTGTGAGACTGAATTGATCTTATTTGAGGCTGAGTTGGTGGAGGAGGTTTAATTGACCTAATTTACAATAAAATATTTTTCTTCTTTTACAAATAATTTCAAAGAACAGTTCTTTATAATATGACATGGACTAGGAAACTTGACATAAACCCTAGAGGTCTACAATGGAGACCTTGACGTAAAATGATTGAACCAAGCATGAAACCCATGCTTTAATAAGTCAATTTATTTAATAATAAAATTTCATTTTCTTTCTTTTGATAAATACATTTCATTATGACTCAAGTACAATAATGAAGACCAAACCTAGTTACATTCTTCAACACTCCCTCTTAAATATGGAGGTATTCATAATTTACATATATATACAAGTACATGGAAGATATCAAAACCCATGAACTATGAAGAGCTTAGGCACACTCAGTGCCATTGACTAGATTCCTGAACATGGTAATATATCCGTGCGGAACTAAGATGGGCTAAAGTTTTCAAAAACTATAGGTACCATCAGGCATACTTACTAACCATCAACCTAGTGATCTAGGTGTGTAATGCAAGGTCAGATCTCTATGAAAAATGACACCCTCCCTACTTCGAAATCTAGACATCGGACACATGTAAATGTCCTCCCAAACATTTTTTATTACACATGATGTGTCAACACTCCCAAATACTTGAATTGGTAACATCAAATCTCTCTTGATCAATTAGTTTGGTAATATCAAATAAATCAAGCATGCATATAGACTAAATTACAAGTCCAAACATGCTTCCAAAAATTCGACTTTTTGAGGAGAGATTTACCTGTACAAACACAAACCCAATCAGTAAAAAAAATTTAAATACATATAAGTAACACAAACCTTTGAGGTCTTCAATCATCTTGATGCCAGTTTATTCATATGCAACTAGTCGGATGCTTTTCTTCTTTAATTTATTCAGCAACACCAAGACATCCTCAATACTTTGTACTGCATTCATTCTCTGATTTCTACTTCAAGATTTCCATCATGACTATCATGATATGCCCTCCCTCTCAACTAGGGAGATATATCCTAGGCTCCCTCTTAACTTTGGGAGATCAACTACTTTTTGTAACATCAAAAATTCTTTCATGGCTTCATTGCTTCTTATCAAAGTCATCTTGATATTATATTTTTCTTCATCATGCTTATATGAACATCTTCATTATCTTGAAGATTATGTACCTACAAAAATTTAATAACAAGTATAACCAAATACATATGAAGTGAAATATATCAAAAGCATACAATAATGGAAGTATTAGACTAAACTTAGTTACATTCATAATCATCAAGAGATACATACTTCTATGCTTCAAATTCTTGCTAAGGTTTTGTTAACATACCCTAGATCACATCTTTAATAATTTAAAGTTACTCAATCACGATATTGGTCTCATTATATCTAGGGCCTCAATATTTCTTTCAGAGATATGACATACTCTACTATGATATATTTCAAACCCTAGAATCCATCTTTGAGATACTAAACAAAAATCAAAACCAATCATTCAACAATATAACCCACTCCTACTAGGGTTTGTTGGAAACAATATCACCATATCCTATAATATCAAATTTCTACTAGGACTTAGTTACAAACCCTAGGATTTACAAACTATGAGCATCAACATTTAGGTTAGCATATATACATATCTAGGATGCACATGCATAATAAAACAATATTTATTAGAGAAGACCAAGACACAGATATAAATACACTAAATTTAGACATGCAACAATTTTGATTAGGCTAGGGTTTTGATCAGACATACAAATATACACCTAGGGTTTCATTCCTAGGAGCTTACTATAGATATTATAAGGGTTTTTCTCATAAACCCTAATTTATCAAAACCCTACAGGTCTAGGATTTCAATATACAACAATCCCCAAAGTACTAGGGTTTCTATAATAGTACCAAAACCCTAAACATCAAAAGAATAATATTTTCTATATTTTATCAGTAACCCTAAGTATACTAGGGTTTCATAATCAATATGGACACACCCTTAGGTTAGGGTTTTATAGTGAATATTTTAGGGTTCCACAATTATTATTTAATTAGGGTAGTTTTAATCTAATGATTAATCACCCTAACAACAATATTTGTGATTCAAAGTCCTAGACATGATGATGTTAGTAATGTAAAGCAAATTTTTAAAAGAAATGAATATACCTTTATTATGAAGAGAATAAAGATTATGGTCTAAGACATACCCTTGAGTTGTTTCTCAAAAAACCGTGTAGGAAATCAATTCTTGAAGAGATTTATTTGCAACAAAACTTCTACCATGCTTCAAGCTTATCCTTTGATGTCCCCTCCATAACCCTTGAGAATTCAACAAGCTTTCCTAAACAAGGAAAATATGAAAAGAAATGTTATTAGCATATAATACAAACACGTCTTAATAAGAGAGGAAAACAAACATAAAAAGATAATACAAGGAGTAAGATACTTATCTTTGGTAAAATGGTGAGGGCTACCTCTTAATCCAATCTTGAGGGATACCTATAACTTTATCAAAATAATTGAAAAGTGTTCTACAAAAGCATGTTATACCTATAAGTGGTAGAAATCAAAACATAAAGGAAAACAATTAAAAACATATAACAGAGGACTAAGAGAGACAAGAGAGAGAGGACTTAGTAGTGTAAATCCTTGATTTTCGATTCTTCAATATTTTTCTTCTTTGGTGATTCTTCATCAACAATATTTTCTTGATCCCTATCTCTCCTTTTATTCCTTGGATTATCAGGATAATTGTTTCTATAGTGACCCATTTTGTGGCAATTGTAACATTCAATATTGGATAGGTATATTTTCTTCATTTTCCCTTTGAACTTCTTGAAGGTTCCTTTATTCTTGTGATGAGAAGAATAACTATTTGATATGTTCTCCTCTTCATTATACTTGTTTCTTACTAATGATATTCTTGCTTCTTCTTGACTACATGAATTCCATAATTGTTCGAATGTAGGAGTATCCTTCCAACTATTGATTCGTGATGCAAATGCACTCCACAATTTTGGTAATACAGAAAGGAAGTAATCACGAGCTCCTTTTCATGTACTATTTCATCTATTTCCTGGAGTTCATCTTTGATTATAGACATATTTACAAAGAAGGATGCCACAATATCATATTTTTTCATCTTCATAGTTTTTAGTTCATTCTTGAGGCTTGAAATTTGATCAATGTTCTTGATTGAATAATTTAGATAAGGCTCATACATTTCTTGAGCGAATTCTATGTTGGATATATATGGAATGAGGTTGTTCTTTATTCCATCCACTATTAGGCTCATGGCCAATATTTATGTTTCTCTAACATTTTCTTTCTCTTCTTCAATTGATTCATTTGTAGGCTTCTTTACTTTTGAGTAGATCCAAAAATTTATTCTTTTGGAGGATAAGATATATCCTATTTTTCTATGCACTGTAGTTGGAGGCTCCTTATAGTTTTTTTCTCCCTTCAATGAGTTAGACATGTTTCTTATAGATAGTATGCTTATCCCATTATATGATCCCTTTTCTTTGATGAACCCTATTCAATTTATTAAGACTCCTTATTCTCCTTTTCTGTAGATCTTCGGGCTACCTTTTCTCCTCCTTATTCACCTTAGCTCTGATACCATATTGGACAATAAGAAAGGCATAAATATTTTATTTATGTTGATAATTTTTTGTGATATTATTATGTTCTTATTTTAGATTTTTTTCATCAAGAAATTATCAAAAACGAAACATGAAGATCAGGGGTACCAAATGTAGGTGGACAAGCAGGGCAAAACCCCTAGATAGGGGAAATCCTAGTTAAGAACTCTTCCTTAAGTAGATTCATATGAAAGTGAGACAACCAAGACCAACACACCTTCCTCCTCCACCAAGTCAACCCTTTGATATGATGCAACAACCTTCAATTTTCTCCTTTTTTTCAACAACTTCAGCCCAACAACATCCCAGAAATTTCGATCCCAGTTACTGTAACTACTGCAAAAAATTTTCCTCCTAGCTTACTGCAAAATTTTGGTCCCCAACTTCAGAATTTCGACCATGTGAAAAATATAGATTTTTGGTCCTAAATTCAGCTCAATATCTTTGCATGTGTGAGAGAAAGGTAGCCAAAAACTCAATTTTATTCTTGCAGCTTATCTCCTTCTTCTCCTATAACTTCATTATTTTCTGCAACCAGTTTACTGCAAATCAAACTTGATGAGAGAGTGTGTCAAATGAGGTCGAGTTTCTCTAATATATAGGCTTCGTTTGAGGTCGAATTACCCTGTTTGAGGCCAATTTGATCTTATTTGAGGCCGACTTGGTGGAGGAGGCCTAATTGGCCTAATTCACAATAAAATCATTTTCTTCTTTGACAAATAATTCCCAGGAAGGGTTCTTTATAATATGACATGGAAAAGGACACTTGACATAAACCCTAGAGGTCTACAATGGATACCTTGATCTAAAAACTTTAGACCCAAGCATGAAACCCATGCTTTAATACATCAATTTATTTAATAATAATTTTTCTTTTTCTTTATTTTGATAAATATATTTCATTATGACTCAAGTACAATTATGAAGACCGAACCTAGTTATATTCTTCAATAGATTTAAGGTAGGGTGGAGTCAGTTGGAAGAACTATTCAGAACATAGCTTGAAAGTCTAAAATTTGTATACTTAGGAAATTTTATGGGCTCAATCAAGATATAATGTCACAAGTGACAAAAATAATGTAGAACACTAATACTATGGTATATTGACTTGTTTCTTACTTACTTGATGACTAAATTGCATCATTGAATCCCTCAAGGAGTGTATGCCAATCATCTTGGTGAAATACTTGTAGCCTAATGGCCTTTCTTCAAGATACTAGTATCATCTTGCCCTCAATTTGATCTCTTTGCTTCTTGAGTTATTATTTAGCTTGACATTTTATTTACTTATTGATAATAGGAACCTTCTTCAACTTTTCAATATACAATTATGGAAAGGTGATTGTTAATGCCCCAATGGATATAAGATGCACGTCCTCCACATGTGAGATGCATTCTTAATTTAGTTAGACCATTGTCTTTTGATTTACATTATACTTACTCTTAAAAGAGACCCTTTTGAAACAATGGTTCATGAGGTTGAAACAATGGTGCATGAGGTTGAACTCAAAGGTGTCAACTTGGCATTCAACTTCTATACTCTATCTTAGGATTCATTAGTTCTTCTATGCTCCACTATGTAAAACCCATTGCATAGCTTCTTATTTTTTGTATGAATTCCTTGTTTCCACTTTACTATAATTTCCTTAGTCATGATTTTATCATCATATAAATAAAGATGGTAATTGTAGCTTGTGATCAAATTATTCTCCTTTGGAAATTTCATGGATATTGATCATATATATTCTTCAAGAAGTGTAATATCAATGAACTTAATTTCCTTGTACTACTAAATCACAATACTTATATCAGTAAATTGATCATAGAGGCCTCCTTTCCAATATTGGAGCTTTGATTTGAAAGACCAACAACTGTAATGAATAGAATTCCGAATGTCATGAGAGACTTGATAAATGACCTTGGATTGATAGGGGATAGAGAAGTGAGAACTTCTATGCAATTAATCCTTTCTTCCACCTCTAGTTAATTCATATAAATTCAATATAATTTCTCATTATTATTGTTTTGATGACATAACCTACACACAAGGGTTTGAGATGCAAATAACTTCCCATATAATTAATTAGGGCCATGGACGTTGATGGGATTTGAGTGAAAGTTGCAATTTTCAAACTTCACAAATCACTCTTCCTTATAGATAATTCATATATTTTATAGCCTTAATTTTTATAGGAAACTTGGGCCATAAGCCTTTCTTACTCTTTTTCAATGTTGTTTCTACCCCTTGTAATATGGTATGAAAGTTTTTTAATTGGATTAGTAATCAAAGTAGCAAATGTTTAGGAAAAATCTAAATACAAGTGGTCATCTCAAACCCCCTTATGCATAAACTTCTTTGCAATATATAGAAATAAATGATCTTCTTTAAAATATCATTGAATTATTGTGAGAAATATAATAACTCCTTACCATGTATCCTCTTGTACACGTGGGGTAGGAAAACATCAGATATAACATAATAGCTCAACATGTATCTAGTTGCATGGAAGCCCTAGAAGTATGCATGCATTGGTGCAAAGGTAGGATATCCTGGTATTAATGATAGATAAATCCACATAGATGCAGTCACAATAAATAAGGTATAATGTTCTGTAAAATTTCTGTACGCTGCCATCTAAGGGAATTTTGGCTTCTCACATGCATCAAGTATGGTTGTTAGATATGCATGCTTGCACAAATAAATATAGTTCCATGCTTCAACACGTTGTGCATGGTCAACATATGGATTAATTGTATCTAGTGTTTGGTCTACCATGCCACTATTAATTTTGGTATTTCTCCTTTTAAGTTCCTAAAAAAGTACAATTTGCTCATAGTTATTTTCAGGGGTTTGGCTAAATGGACATCATATTTAAATTTGAATGAAATAGAGAATTTATAAACTTGATAATTGTGATTGTTTATATATGTTTTATTTAACATTCTCTTCAATTATGTCATAAAAAAATTATAAATTAATTATAGAGATCATATTTCACAAAAAGACAATGAGAAACCAAAATTTAGGCCAGAGGCCAAGGAAAAACCCACAAGGGGAAAACCCGTAAATACCTTCCTTATATATTCTTTGTCGAGAAGATAAATTCAAGTCACATCTAACTAAACAAAAGATCCAATTTCCAAGTCAGCCCATTGGAAATAATGAGAGGGGGGTGGATCAATATTTATCTTCAATTGGTTAATTTTAACATCATGGAGTATTAATTGTTATTAGCATTAGATAAACAAAAATAAGACATTAACAACGTTAAAAAATGCACAAGAATAAAGACAATACACCATAGATTTTTAGGTGAAAACCCTTCGGGGAGAAAAACCATCGAACTCTTCTTAATATTTGTCTTCAATAATTTACATCAATTTAGAACCTCCAACTTCCAAGATTTTCATCTCCAACTGAAGGAGGCTCCAACCCCCTGGTTTACCAGCTTCAACTAGAAGGATGCTTTAATTCCTTGGTTTACAGGCTCAAACTTTAAGGATGCTCTAACACCTTGTTTACCAGCTTCGACTGGAAGGACACTTCAACACCCTACACAAGCTCCAACCTACCCTAGAAACACTTTTCCACAGCGAAGTGTTCTCGGGATCCATCTTGAAGGATACTCCACTCTCCTTCCTTGCGCCACTCTGCCACCCTACTCAGTAAGTTGCCACTTTCCCTGAAGGCTTCAACCTTCAGTTTAACACGGTGGATCACTTTTCACAATTCTTAGACTAGATCCACCCGAGCTCAATAAAAAAACAAATAATATAACAATACTATGTTGAGTTTATCGATTTGGAACATTAGCACTAGGTCATCAACAATAATAAATATTAATAAGTGCATGTGCAATACAATCATTGCCCATTCAACCAGATTTACTCAATAGAACATCAAGCCTCGGTTCATCAATATTTTCAAATTCAAAACCAATCTCATTTATACTTATCAATAAATTCCTTAGTAGCCAAATAAGTCTCATCGATACAAAACTTCTATGCAAAAAATGTTCACTAGAACATCAAACCCTAGCTTTCCCAAACATGCATTCAATGGATTTGCTTTCCCATGAGATCAAACCTAGTTGAGTCCATGATAAAATATATTTTTCTCATTATCAAAACGTCATCAACCATTCAAAAATATAAATTTTGATATAACCCTGGCACACATCATCTATCCACATAGGCCAAAACCCTTACTCAACAAAAACTCAACTCAAAATGCAAGTCTGCTCAATAATCCTAGCATTGATCGAAAAATATGGTGATCATATCAATAATAACTTTCACTGATCCAGACTTATACATGAACACAATAAAATACAGCTATAAAAATAAACAGAGAGATGCAACATAAATAAAACTTCATTTCATTAATATCAAAGAACTGAAATATGCTTACATATATAATGGAAATAAACTAGCTAGGGCGATGGTAGCTTATCTCTAAGAAGAGATCTGGTGAATACATGCCTCTTAACTATGTTACCATGAGGCCTATTTATCATTGAGAAACAATGGAAAACCCTAAACATCCAAAACATAACACTAGGAGATGAAGCGCCAAATATATGGGCCCTGTTGGGGTAAATTGGTACATCAATTTCTGGGGGTCGTAACTTTGGCATACAATCTCTGTTTCACATGTACGATACCTTGTTAGAAAAATATATCTAAGGACTATAAATTTTGACTACAGATGTCACTTAATGACTCATGCTTTCCTATTTTCCAAAAAATGTTGTTTAGGGCCTCAAAACGGTTCTGAAAGTTCAAGACCCGAAAAAATGCCAAAAATAGTAAACTGTGCTAGAATTAAGCAAACTGAAAAACTGAAAGAAAAGTTAGTGGGGGTCCTAGTGGAATATGTGGGTGGACACCAATATCCACATGGATTAGTACTCCCCCCTTAGGAACCAGTGGTCCTCATTGCATTGAGTGGCTCCATGAGATGGGGAAGCTTCTGCTGAACTTGGTCCCCAGTGAGCCACTTTCTTTGTTGTAGGAGTTGACCAAATTTGACAACCCGATATAGTTGGATCTTCTGGTGGTGATTATTATTGATCTCCATGTCCATGATCTGATTAATTGTGGCTTTTTCCATGCAGTCAAGGTTTAGCTCTATTGGTGTGAGTTGTTCTGCGATGTCTGATGTATCTAGTAATGGTGGAAAGTATGGTCGAAGGCAGTCCACATTTAACACTAGGTGTAGGCTAAGGAATGGGGGAATGATGAGCTTAAAATCATTGTCTCCTATAATCTTGCTGATGGTGTAAGTCCCATATCATAGTGGTCTGAACTTCTGATGGGCTCCAGTAAGGCGTTCTTTATGCAAATGCAACCAAACTTTGTCGCCCACTTGAAACTTGTGTGGCACCCAATGTTGATCATGTCACTACTTGTACTTGGCATTGGACTTCTCCAAGATGTCGTGAACCTGTTAGCGGATGTGATAGATGCATTCAATAAATATGGCTGCTTTATCAACCTCAAACAGTACATGTGAGGATTTTGTCTTTGTAGTCACATGATGTAGGCAACATTAATCAGACACAATGCATTAGAGGAAATTTCAGCCTAAAAATGCCCTTGAAATTTTCATGTAATTTCCATGTCATAATATGTAAACCAACCAAAATTATTTAAATTTAAAAATAGGTACATGTAAATATTTTGAAGAGAAAAAGAAGAAAAACTAAAATTTTTAATTGTATTTTTGGTGTATCTCCTTATAGGTTTACTCAAATTCCACATTTAGACACTCATTAGATGCAGAATTAAATTCCACATCCAAAAATTACCCATTATGCATAATTTTGAGAAGACCCACATTGACAAAAATTGTAGATACATTCAAAAAATGTGTTAAAATACACTTTTTAAATGTATCTACAATTTTTTTCAAGGTGGGTCTTCTTAAAATCATGCATAATGGGTGCTTGTTGGATGTGGAATTTAATTCCACATCTAATGAGTGTCTAAACTTGAAATTTGGGTAAACCTATAAGGAGATACACCAAAAATACAATTCAAAAAGTAGTTTTCTTTTTTCCCTCCAAAATTCATAACTCCTATTTTATTATTTTAACTATTATTTTAATATTTTTCCTTAGGAGGCCACTTTTAGGCTGAAATTTCATCTATTGGTTGAAATCCTAGATCCACTTAAAAGTGGTTGCGGTCAGTCGAGCTATGAAGAGCTCTATTATAACTGTGTTGCACATAGGGAAGGCTCTCATCCTAGGTTTTTGGATGCTTGGATTTGTACATGTGGAGTATGTGCACTATCATCCTGTTAATGACCTCTCATTGGCCATCAGTCTGGGAATGGAATGAAGTCGACTTGGTGAGATTGGTGCCCTATAGTGTCCATATGCTTGACCATAATGTGCTAAGGAACCTGCTATCTCGATATGATATAATGGTCTGTAGGATCTCAAAATGTACCCACACTCATTCAAAGAAGAGTTTGGTAGCATCCTTTGTTGTGATACTCTTCTTGCATGTCTCCAATATAGCCATCTTAGAAATTCTGTCCATGGCCACAAATACACAGTCATTTCCATGCTTGGTAGAATGGATACAAGACATACAATCCATGGAGATGGATTTCCAAGGTTGGATGGGAGTAGGCAGAGGAGTATGCAGGCTTTTCTTCTTGATGGTTGGCTTGGTGATGATGTAGGCATTGCAGGATCTGATATATTTCCCAACATCCTGTCAGAGTTTTGGCCAAAAAAGTACTTTTTTAGTATGAACAGAATTTTCTCCACACCAAAGTGTCTTGCGACCTGACTATAGTGCGCCTCCCAAATCAGATTTGCACGCTTGCTTAGAGGAACAAAAAGTTGGCCCAGGTAGCATAATAATGCACCTTGGAGGTGGAAATAAGGAACTTTCTTGCCATATACTAGCATATGGTATATGGAGGCGAAATCAGGATCATTTTTGTATAGCTACGGCCATCTAGAGGTCTTGTGGCCACAAGTGTTGAGAAAAGTAGTTAGTGTTGCAACTAGGGATCGATTGAGGTAGTTTGCAACATGATTGGTGCTATCCTTTTTGTATTTAATGTTCAAATGAAATTGTTTCATATATTTAGACCACTTATGAGGGTGATCATTCTGCAACTTCCCTTGTGTATTTATAAACTAGAGAGGTAGGTGATCGATGTGGATGTTAGTCTCCTTCCCCATAATTTAATGCTTCCATTCTCGGCAAGCCTACCTGATGGAATATATCTCCTTATCATAGCTGGGGTATTTACGAATTGTATCAGAAAGTGTCTCACTATGATAGGCCACTAGATGCCTGTGTTGGGTGAGGACTACACCAATAACATAGTCGGAGGTGTCTGTTTCAATTTCAAATGGATGGTGTAGGTCTGACAATGTGAGTACCAGTGCAGAGCAGAGTCGACGCTTCAAGTGAATGCCTTCTGTTGGGACTCAGACTAGGAAACATTTTCTTTTGCTCTGGGCCTTGGTAATCTGACTCTGTTAGGTCCCTATATTACTAGTGTAGTCCCTTATTGTTTTTATTATAACCCTGTTATTATTATTTTTGTACCCCTATAACCCCCATATTGTTATTATTGTGCCCTTACATTATTATTGTTAGGTCGGCTAGGATTATATTGTGACCCCATGGACTCCTATATATAGAAGGAGGTTTTGTCATTTGTATCATCCAATAATTTTTCATTTATGTAATGTAAAGGGGGTTTCCCCATTGAAGTGGCTTATTTATAAGGTGTTGATCTCTCTTTTCTTCTATTTTTGGAGCTGGTTTCATAACATTTGGTATCAGAGCTTTGGATTCTAGGGTTTCACTGCTCCAAACAAGTCATCATGGAATTTTTTCTATAACATTTTTTATACAAAGGTTCAGAAGCTAAATTTTTTATCACACGAAGCCAAAATCCCGAGGAACGTCATGTAAAAAAATTAGATCTTGGTTTGCAATATTTTTCAGAGAAATGATCTGTGGAAGGTAGGGTTTGTACAAGCTCCCGAATTTCATCTAAAAGAAGTGACCTTGGGAAAATCGTCATAACTATCTATTTGAGCATCACATTGGAATTCTGTAAAAATTAGCTGAAATTAAACAGACTATAGTTTCCTATGTATCAATTTCAAAGTCGAAGGAGGAAACAATGACATGTGGCACGCTGTACAAGTGCGCTTTATTGAACTAGTCCATAATTATGTCATTGTGGGAGATTCGGCATAACTTTGTCTTGAAGCATAAAAATCAGGTTAGACCTGTGGAAATCGAAAGAATATTTAGAGGGATACTGTAGGACCAAATTTCAAATATTGAAGATCCAAAATTACTAAGATAATTCAATTTCAATATCGATCTCCTCAAAAGCAAGAAAAAGGTGTGTATTTTATTTTTCAAATTGCATAGGTCTTGTTTGAAAAATTAGTTTGAAGTGATTCCAAGGGCACATTGAAGCATAGATATCAGTATTGGGTTCTAAAATTCCCCTTAAAAATAATTCAACACCCATCAAGCCCTCATAATACTCTACTATTACTCATGAAGATGAAGAAGTGCAACATGATATATCAAAATTACAAGAGCAAGTGCATCAAATTTCGCTCTCGCAAAGAGAAAAAAAAATGAAATGGAAGTTTTGAGGAAAGACATGGAAGCTAAGATGGATGGTTTGAAGAAATGAGTGGAACCTAATATGGATGGTGTTGGGTCATAAAGGTGACTGTTTAAATGTAACCTTAATGCTTTTCATTAATTATTAACCTAGGGCAAGTCTTGTTATTACAAGAGTGTAAGAAAAATATATGCAAGTGACATCGGAGGTTAACTACTCTAAATCGTCATAAGGAAGATTGTCTAATTCTCGAAGTTCAATCAAACCAACTTGGAAGTGAATTATGAAATGTTTTGGACTATTCAAAGGAGCTAAATCTGTTATAAGCTTATGCATGAATAACGACTTAAGACTGAAAAGAATAAATTCCAATTGAACATCACACTTTGATGAATTAAACAACAACCTTAATGAATTGAATGAAAATTCTAATAAATTGAACAACAATCAATTATTATATATTTTACAATGGAATTCTCTTTTAATCAACTAATAACATCCTTATGAATTAAACATCAACGAAATGCTCACAATGATGATGAAAAGATCCAAATGTTAACTATATTCAGAATTGAACAACAATCGTGCTGAAACTAATATAACAATTGTAAAAAGCATTGATTTCAGATAAGAGGACATGAATGGTAAACTAGTCTAGTGAAAAGGAAGCTATAATATCTCACGCTTGCAATTAACCAATTCAACGATATATTATGAGACACAATAGATAACTGGAAACACAAATTTTGTAAATAACCGTATAGCACAGAAGTAGTAAGAGAACCCCTGGGGCTGGGCCCAAAGCCACTATAAGCCTATTGCTAAGGAATACTTAGAGGTTGTTTATTCAAAAAATTCCAAATTATTCATTAATTCGCAGAACAATACATTAGTACAAAACTTGATGGTTTTGTCTGAATACGTTTATTACCAGAATATTATTCTATAGTCTTGTTCATCTTCAGCATTTTATAGTTTAATGGAGAATTCAAAAGTAGTAACGTATCATTCTCATTATGGGACCTTGTTGCTTCATGGCTATCGCCTGAGCATTACAAGGGTGGGCGTGCCTCTACATCTTCTGCTGATTCATAGGAGCTGATATGATTCTGTTCGCCTTCCTTTTCTGTTGTCGTTTGGTCATCCGATCAATAGTTTGGATGTTTTTCTTCCCTATCAATAAAGACTGTGAGGTCCTTATATTACTAGTATAGTCCCTTATTGTTGTTAGTGAAACCCCCTTATTATTATTGTTGTACCCTTGTAACCCCCATATTGTTATTATTGTGCCCTTAAATTATTATTGTTAGGTCAGCTAGGATTACATTGTGGCCCCATGGACTCCTATATATAGAAAGGAGGTTTTTTCATTTGTATCATCCAAGAATTGTTCATTCATGTAATATATTAGAGGTTTCCCCCTCGAAGTGGCTTATTTCTAAGGCGTTGATATCTCTTCTCTTCTCTTTTTGGAGCTGGTTTCACAACATTTGGTATCAGAGCTTTGGATTCTAGGGTTTCGCTGCACCAAACAGGTCATCATGGAATTTTTGATATAAATTTTTTTCTACGAAGGTTCAGAAGCTGAAATATTTAGAGTGCGAAGCCGACATCCTGAGGAACATCTTTGTAAAATTTCAGAGCTTGGTTCGCAATATTTTCGAAGATATGATCTATGGAAATTAGGTATTTTTTAGGGTCCCGAATTTCATCTCAAAGAGGTGATCGTGGGAAAATATTCATAACTCTCTCTATGTGCATCAAATTGGAATTTTGTAAAAATTGGCTGGAAGTACACGAAATTTAGTTTCATGTATATCAGTTTCAAAGCTAAACGATCAAACAGTGACACGTGGAAAACCGTACAAGTTTGCTCTACTGAACCAGTCCATAATTAGGTCTTTGTGGGAGATTGGACATAAATTTGCCTTGAATAATCCAAATCAGGTCAGATCTGTGGATTCAGAGGGCTACCTCAGGGCCAAATTTCAGATATTTAAGATCTGAAATCATAGAGATAAATCAATTTCAATATCAAGCTCCTCAAAAGCAAGAAAAAGGTGTGTATTTTTTTCGAATTACATAAGTCTCGTTTGAAAAAAAAATTAGTTTTAATTTATTACAAGGGAATGTTGAAGAACAGATATTAGCATTGGGTTCTAAAATTCCCCCTAAAAAGAATTCAACACCCACTAAGCCTTCAGAAGGCTCTACTATGACTCATGAAGACGAAGAAACACAACATGAGATATCAAAATTACAAGAGAAAGTGCACCAAATTTCTCTATCGCAAAGAGAAAAAAAAATGAAATGGAAGTTTTGAAGAAAGGCTTGGAAACTAAGATGGATGGTCTGAAGAAATGCGTGGAAGCTAAGATGAATGGTTTGGAAGCTAAGATGTATGGCATGGAAGTGGACATGGAAGCTAAGATGGATGACATGGAAGCTAAGATCGATGAAAAAATGAAAGACAACATGGAAAACATGAAGAATGATCTAAAAGTAGACATCAAAGGTTTGGCAAATTTGATACAAGAAATGTTTCCTAATGGCAAAAATATAGTAGAGGAAACTCATGATGAGAACAAAATAAATGTTACTCATGATTTCATAAACTCTAATGTTGGATGGAAGAACCACCATATTCCAAAGATGGATATGAAGAAGTTTGATGGCAAGGACCTCATAACATGGATACTACAGATGGAGCAATATTTTGATCTCAATAATGTGCAAAACACACAAAAGGTATGCATTGCAACTTTACATTTAGAACAAAATACATTTGTATAGTATCGATGGCTTTGCTCCCGTAAAAAAATTGTCACTTGGTCAATTTTTACAGAGGAAATGATAGCACAGTATGAGGATACAAAGAGCAACACCTTCTTTAGCCAATTGATAAATCTCAAGCAAAAGGGTTTAGTGGGGAGCACATTGAGGACTTCAAAAAATTGAATATAAGGGTAACTGATATTCTAGAGTAACACAAAATTGATGTCTTCATAGGGACTTTAAAGGATAACATCCAACATGAACTTCACATTTGGGAACCTGATTCATTGGAGAAGGCATTCAGGTTGGAAAGAAAAATTGAATGTAAAATTATGGCGACAATGAAGCCTACCACTCACATCTATAAAGATGGAAGTGTTGCTACTCCTATACTTCCACAACCTACAAGGTTGACACCACAACAATTGGAAGAAAAAAGAGCAAAAGGGCTTTGCTACAGTTGTGATAGAAAATCCACTAAAGGTCATAAGTGCACTGAAAATAAATTATTTTACATAGATTGTGAAGAGGAGGAAGAAAATGAAGAAGAAACTTCAAAAGTAGAGGATATACGCCAGGAAGAAACCCTAGAAGAAGAAGAAATGAGTCCGACCATATCATGTAATGCATTGGCAGGAATTACCACTCCTCAAACTCTCAAGATAGAAGGACATATCAAGAAGAAAAAGGTAATAGTGTTGATTGATTTGGGTAGTACCCATAATTTTATTCATTGTAAGGTAGCCAAGGAATTGATTTGTTTCCCATACCTAGCACTAGAATGTCAAGTGATGGTTGCAAATGGAGGAACTATAAATTGGTCTGGAAAATGCCATAATATCAAGCTAGCCATGGGAGAATATGTATTGAATAGTCCAATGCTTTCCATCCCAATGGGAGCTACTGATGTTGTACTAGGAGTACAATGGTTACAATCTTTGGGGATGGTAGCTTTTAATTTTCAAGAACTTTTCTTGAATTTTTTTTGGAAGGAATGGAAATTGAATTACGGGGTATCGCAGGGAAGCCACGAAAGATAGTAAGCTCTAATTTCATGACAAATATTCTAAAGAAAGAACAACGAGGTGTAATTGCACAATTATGCTCACTAGAAGTTCTGACATCAAAATAATTTATTTCTCCAGATCTCCAAAAAGTCTTGGAAAATCATTCCAAGGTGTTTGATAATCCCAAAGGAATCCCACCTATTCATGATCATGATCATGCTATTCATTTGATTTCAGGAAGTGTTCCTCCAAACATCAGGCCTTACATATATCCTTATGTATGATTTCAGAAATGTTAGAGGATGGTATAATTCAACCTAGTCAAAGTTCTTTCTCTGCTCCAATATTATTGGTGCACAAGAAAGATGGATCATGGCACATGTGTCCAGATTATAGGGAGCTCAATAAGCTCACTATTAAAGATAAATTTCCCATTCCTATGATTGATGAATTATTGGATGAATTATAGGGAGAAATTTATTTTACCAAATTGGATCTTCGTTTAGGATATCATCAAATTAGAATGAAGACTAAAGATATTCTGAAAACAACATTTCGAACTCATGAGGGTCATTACGATTTTTTTTCATGCCTTTTGGCCTTACCAATGCACCTTCTACATTTCAAGGGTTGATGAATTCCATTTTCAAACCATTCCTTAGAATTTTTTTCTAGTATTTTTTGATGATATACTAATCTACAGTAGGTCTTAGAAGGATCATGTTCTACATGTTGACAGGGTGCTCAAACTATTAGAGGAGAAACAATTATATGCAAAAACATCCAAATGTTTCTTTGGAGTACAAGAGGTGGAATATCTAGGTCATATTGTATCTCATGAGGGTATTAAGGTATACCCTAACACAATTAAAGCCATTAAGGAATGGAAAGTCCCCACAACCATAAAGAAGTTGCACTTATTTCTCGAGTTAACAGGGTATTAAAATGTTTGTTAAGAATTATGGGAGAATAGCAGCACCTCTAACAACATTATTGAAGAAAGATGCATTTTCATGGACTCCTGAAGCAACTAAGGCCTTTGAGCATCTTAAAGAGGCAATGTGCCTAGCACCAGTCTTAGCTAAGCCAAACTTCACAAAAACCTTTATTGTGGAATGTGATGCCTCAGGAAATGGAATTGGTGTTTTTTTAATGCAAGAAGGAAGACCCATTGCTTTTGAAAGTCGTTCAATCAAAGGAAAGTATTTATAGAAGGCTATTTATGAGAAGGAAATGTTGGAAATACTACATGAAATAAATAAATGGAGACCTTACCTAATGGGAAGACACTTCAGGGAAATAAGAACTCGACAAGAAATCGACAACAATGAAATCAATCAATTTCAGAGTATCTCATCAAATGGAAGAACTTACCCACAGAAGATTCTACATGGGAGGATGAGAATTTTATACAAAAGCACCTGGAGCTACTCAAGCATTGAGGACAACACCTTTTTGAAGTATAGGAGCATGTTAGGTCCTTATATTACTAGTATAGTCCCTTATTGTTGTTAGTGTAACCCCCTTATTTTTATTGTTGTACCCCTGTAACCCCCATATTGTTATTATTGTGCCCTTAAATTATTATTTTTAGGTCAGCTAGGATTACATTGTGGCCCCACTAGGATTACACTGTGGCCCCATGGACTCCTATATATAGAAAGGAGGTTTTGTCATTTGTATCATCCAATAATTGTTCATTCATGTAATGTATTGGAGGTTGCCCCCTCGAAGTGGCTTATTTCTAAGGCGTTGATATCTCTTCTCTTCTTTTTTTGGAGCTGGTTTCATTTTTTACGTTATCAAACACTCCTTTTATCATTAGTCCACTATGCCTCACTTTTGCATTATTTTCCTTTACTTTATTGTAAGCTTAAGGGAAAATATATAAAAGTACATGATAATTCATGGTAACAATGGGGGTGAAACATACCTTTTTCTTAGCCCAACAGATGGTTTGAAGAAAGGCGTGGAAGCTAAGATGGATGGTATGGAAGAAAAAAATGGAAAGTTTGAATGAAGGTCTGACAAAGTTGATACAAGAAATGATTCCTAATGGTGAAAATATAGTAAAGGAAAATCATGATGAGAGAAAAATAAATGTTAATCGTGATTTCATAAACTCGAATGTTGGATGGAAGACCCACCATATTCCAAAGATCGATATGAGGAATTTTGATGGCAAGGATTCCGTAACATGGATACTACTGATGGAGCAATATTTTGATCTCAATAATGTGAAAAACACACAAAAGGTATGCATTGAAACTTTATATTTAGAAAAAAATACATTCGTATGGTATTGATGGCTTTGCTCCTGTAAAAAAATTGTCACTTGGTCAATTTTTATGGAGGAAATGATAGCACATTATGAGGATACAAAGAGAAACACCTTTTTTAGCCAATTGATAAATCTCAAACAAAAGGGTTAAGTGGTGGATCACATTGAGGACTTCCAAAAATTGAATATAAGGGTAACTGATATTACAGAGGAACACAAGATTGATGTCTTCATAGGGACTTTAAAGGATAACGTCCAACATCATGAAGTTCACATTTGGGAACTCGATTCATTGGAGAATGAATTCAGGTTGGCAAGAAAAATTGAATGTAAAATTATGGTGACAAGGAAGCCTACCACTCACATCTATAAATATGGAAGTGTTGCTACTCCTAGATTTCCACAACCTACAATGTTGACACCACAACAATTGGAAGAAAAAAGAGCAAAAGGGCTTTGCTACAGTTGTGATAGAAAATACACTAAAGGTAATAAGTGTGCTGAGAAGAAATTATTTTACAGAGGTTGTGAAGAGGAGGGAGAAAATGAAAAAGAAACTTCAAAAGAAGAGGATATACACCAAGAACCAACGCTAGAGAAAGAAGAAATGATTCCAACCATATCATGTAATGAATTGGCAGACATTACCACTCCTCAAACTCTCAAGATAGAAGGACACATACAAAAGAAAAGGGTAATATTTTTGATCGATTTAGGTAGTACCCATAATTTTGTTCATTGTAAGGTATCCATGGAATTGAATAGCTTCCTATACCCAGCACCATAATGTCAAGGGGTGGTTGCAAATCAAGGAACTATAAATTTCTCTGAAAAATGCCTTAATATCAAGCTAACCATGGGAGAATATGTATTGAATAGTCCAATTCTTTCCATTCCAATGGGAGGTGTTGATGTTGTATTAAGAGTACATTGGTTACAATCTTTGGGGACGGTAGATTTTAAATTTCAAGAACATTTCTTGAAATTTTTTTCTGAAGCAAAGGAAGTCGAATTACGAGGTATCATAGGGAAGCCAAGAAAGATAGTAAGTTCTAATGTCATGAAAAATCTTCTGAAGAAAGAAAAACGAGGCGTAATTGCACAATTATGCTCACTAGAAGTTCCAACATCAAAACCATCTATTTCTCCAGATTTCCAAAAAGTCTTGGACAATCATTCTAAGGTGTTTGAAACTCCCAAAGGACTCCCACCTACTCGTGATCATGATCATGCTATTCATTTGATTGAAGGAAGTGTTTCTCCAAACATCAAGCCTTACAGATATCCTTATGTCCAAAAGAGAAAAATTGAACGTATGATTGCAGAAATCTTAGAGGCTAGTATTATTCAACCTAGTCAAAGTTCTTTCTCTACTCCAGTAGTATTGGTGCACAATAAGGATGGATCATGGCGCATGTGTTCGTATTATAGGGAGCTCAATAAGCTCACTATTAAAGCTAAATTTCCCATTCTTTTGATTGATGAATTATTGGATGAATTACATGGAGCAAATTATTTTACCAAGTTGGATCTTTGTTCAGGATATTATCAAATTAGAATGAAGACTGAAGATGTTCCAAAAACAACATTTTGAACTCATGAGGGCCATTATGAATTTTTCTTCATGCCTTTTGGCCTTATCAATGCACCTTCTACATTTCTAGGGTTGATGAATTCCATTTTCAAACCCTTCTTTACAAAATTTGTGTTATTATTTTTTGATGATATACTAATCTACAATAGGTCTTGGAAGGATCATGTTCAACATGTTGACATGGTGCTCAAACTATTGGAGGAGAAACAATTATATGCAAAAACCTCCAAATGTTTCTTTGGAGTAAAAGAGGTGGAATATCTAGGTCATATTGTATCTCACGAGGGTGTTAAGGTAGACCCTAACAAAATTAAATCCATTGAGGAATGGAAAGTCCCCACAACCATAAAGTAGTTGCGAGGATTTCTCGGGTTAACAGGGTATTATTACAAGTTTGTTAAGAATTATGGGATAATAGCAGCACCTCTAACAACATTATTGAAGAAAGATTCATTTTCATGGAGTCCTAAAGCAACTAAGGCCTTTGAACATATTAAAGAGGCAATGTGCCTAGCACTGGTCTTAGCTACACCAGACTTGACAAAAACCTTTATTATGGAATGTGATGCCTCAGGAAATGGAATTCGTGTTGTTTTAATGCAATAAGGAAGACCCATTTATTTTGAAAGTCGTCCAATCAAAGGAAATTATTTACAGAAAGATATTTATGAGAAGGAAATGTTGGCAATACTACACGCACTAAAGAAATGGCGACCTTACCTAATGGGAAGACACTTCAAGGTAAAAAATAATCATGATAGTCTTAAACACTTTTTGGAACAAAGAATATCTTCAGAAGAGTAGCAAAAATGGGTCACAAAGATTTTGGGTTATAACTTTGAAATCATCTACAAAAAAGAGAAGTTAAATGTTGTTGTAGATGCACTCTCAAGAAAGGATGAAGAGGTGGAAGCATTTCTTTGTGCCATTTCTATTATCCAACTAGCTTGGATAACTGAAGCAAGGGATGAATGGAAGAAGGACGAAGAAGTGTCGACACTCATTCAAAATTTGCAGCAAGTTCCTAGTACATCTGATACATTTAGTTATAAAAATGATTCCCTATGGTACAAAGGTCGCTTATATCTTTGTAAGAATTACCAACTAAAACAAAATATTCTTTTGAAATTGCACACTTCCCCCTTAGGAGGACACTCTGGATTTTTAAAAACTTACCACAGGGTGAAGAAAGAACTTTTTTGGGATGGCCTTAAATCTGATATTCAAAATTTTGTGGCAGAATGTTTGGTTTGCCAACAAAATAAAGTTGAGGCAATTAAGACCCCAGGTCTTTTACAACCTTTATCCATTCCCAGTCAACGTTGGGAGGATATTTCAATGGATTTTATCACAAGTTTACCTAAGTCTGAAGGAAGGAGTGTCATCATGGTGGTAGTTGATAGACTTACCAAGTATGCACACTTTTGTGCATTATATCATCCATTTAAAGCAAGTAAAATTGCTACTACATTTATGGAAACAATTTAAAAGCTAAATGGAAACCCAAAGATTATTGTAAGTGATAGAGATCCCATTTTTACTGGAATTTTTTGGACGAAATTATCTTCTTTTTTGGGCACTCAACTAGCTCATAACTCATCTTATCATCCTAAATCCGATGGTCAAACCGAGATAGTGAAAAAATGTTTGGAAGGATATCTTCGTTGTTTTGTATCTGCTAAAAAATAACAATGGTTCAAGTGGTTACCTCTGGCTGAATGGTGGTATAACACTTCCTTCCATACTACAGCGAAAGTGACCCCATTTATGGAACTTTATGGATATCATCCAATGTCCATCACATCGTCTTTAAGAAAAAATTCTAAGGTTCAAGTAGTGGAAGATCACATTGAGCATCAACAACAAGTTCTCCAAATCTTAAAGGATAACCCTAATTTGGCACAAAATCGAATGGAACGACAGGAAGATCAACATCACAGCGAGAGAAGTTTTGATGTAGGAGACTGGTTATTTTTACGGCCACAACAATACAAACAAATGTCCCTCAATCAAGCTAAGAAGGATAATAAAGTATCACTAAAGTACTATGGTCCTTACAATGTGTTGCAAAAGATTGGTACTATGACATATAAATTGGAGGTTTCTGCTTCTTTGAAGGAGAGGGGCATGTTAGGTCCCTAGATTACTAGTGTAGTCCCTTATTGTTATTATTGTAACCCCCTTATTATTCTTTTTGTACCCCTGTAACCCCCATATTGTTATTATTGTGCCCTTAAATTATTATTGTTAGGTCGGCTAGGATTATATTGTGACCCCATGGACTCCTATATATAGAAGGATGTTTTCTCTTTTGTATGATCCAATAATTTTTCATTTATGTAATGTAAAGGAGGCACCCCCTCGAAGTGGCTTATTTCTAAGGCGTTGATCTATATTTTATTCTGTTTTTGGAGCTAGTTTCATAACAGACTCAAAGGCCAAGAGATGTGGGAGAATCCAAACACGAATCTATGATAAAAACTTGCAAGGCCCAAAAATCTACGAATATTTGTTAGAGTAGGCAGGGTTGGCCAATCCTGAATTACTTGGACCTTAGTCAGATCCACATAAACACCTCTCTCATCTATGGTGTAACCTATATATTGGAATTGGCTCATGCAAAAGGTGAATATATCCAATTTGGCACATAATTTGTGCAACCATGGGGTTTGAAGGACTTGAGGAATGTGTTACAAGGGTTCTTCTCAAATCTTTTCGAATATGAGGATGTTGTCCAGATAAACAACCACAAATGGGTTGGTGAAGGGCTACAAGATGTCATCCATTAGCCTCATAAAAGTAGTAGGGGCATTTTTCAACCCGAAGGAAATAACCAACCATTAAAAAATTCTTTCGTTGGATTTGAAGGTGGTCTTCCATACATTTGTGTTCTCTATTTGAACCTAGTGATATCCATACATAAGATTGTTATTTCTGAATTACTTGACTCCCTTGAGTTGGTCCAGAAGGTCATCAATCTGTGGGATTGGATACTTGTTCTTGACAGTGATTTTGTTTATTTCTTGATAATCAATGCAAAGCTTCCAGGTCCCATCCTTCTTTTGTACGAGTAAAATATAGCTCCCACAAGGCGAGTAACTTGGTCAGATGTCCCCTTTTTGAAGAAACTCTTGGATTTACCGCTTGATCTCTTCAATTTCCAAAATGGAGCAGCGATATATCGACTTGTTGGTTAGAGGTGCTCCATGAGTCATGTCGATCAAATGCTTAACTTGACAGTGCAAGGGTACCCCTGTGGGTGAGGGGCCGCAATATGTCATCCATTAGCCTCATAAAATTAGCAAGGGGATTTGTTAAACCGAAGGGCATAACCAACCATTCAAAAAGGCCTTCCTTGGATTTGACGGCAGTCTTCCATACATCTGTGGGCTCTATTGGAACCTGGTGATAGCCAGACTTCAAATCGATCTTTTTGAGGTATTTGGACCCCTTGAGTTGGTATAGAAGGTCATCAATACATGGGATTAGATACTTTTTCCTGATAGTGATTTAGTTTAGTTCCCGATAATAAATGTAGTGCCTCTAGGTCCCATCCTTCTTCTGTACAAGTACAATTGAGCTCCTACAAGGCGAGGAACTTGGTCGAATGTGCCCTTTTTGCAAAAACTCCTAGATTTACTGCTTGATCTCTTCAATTTATAGAATGGAGCAATGATATATCGAATCATTGGATAGAGGTGATCCGGGAGTCAAATCGGTAAAATTCTTGACCTGGCAGTGCAAGGGTACCCCTGTGGGTGAGGAGAAGATGTCCCTGTATTTATCCATGACCTTAACCACCTACCTCTTTTGCATGGGAAAACCTTCCCGGACACCATGGATGTGGCCACGATCTTCCCCTTACTTTGAGAGAGAATACAAAAGAAAAAAAAATTCTCAGTCTGGGAGTTGATCCTACTACATTACTTAGTAGAGATCAAAGAGATGGAGGTAGGCAAGGCTACCTTTGGTATTTTGTATAACTTATTATGCAAATAAATAATAACAGTGCAAGGCCTCAACTCATACACGACATGCCATTTCCACAAGTATGGTTGGCCTAATAATAATTCAAAAACTTCAAGAGGAGAAATAGCACACAATACCTCATTCGTGAAGGGCTTGATGTTGTAGGGAAGGTGAAACTATTGGATGACGCAAAAATCTTGTCCTTGGTGAAGGCACCCGGTGGTGTACGATTATGGGTGTGGTGTGGTTGGTAAGACCAAATGTTTCATGACCTCTACTGAAATTAGGTTCTTTTGGCTCCCGTTGTTGACAATGAATTGCAGTGGTGAACCCTTCACCCACATCTGTAAGTGAAACAGGCATTCCCCTCCTCTGGATCTCTGGGTTCCTCCTTTTAGAGTTTAGTGGTGGTTATCATCACAATGGAATCTGGGTCAATGGTTTACTTACCCTTTTCGGTTACCTTTTCACGTTTCGATTCTGAATCAAATCATGTATCTATCTCTTAGTATTATCTCAGCCACCAGTGCTTGCTTTGTGCGACATTCATTCGTGTTGTGAGTGGAATTTTTATGAAACTCACACCACTTATCGGTTTCCTTCTTTTCCTTCCTGTCACCCTTATATTGTGGCTTCAAGGATTTTCCCTGGGGGGTCCTGACCGGGCTCTATCCTTTTCTCTATTTCTTGGGGCGCTTTTCTCTGCTTTTGGTTCGCAGATCCAAAGTCTCACTTCTTCTTCTTGAATTTTTGCTCAATATTGACAACATATCGGTATGTTGCACCAAGTGAGGAGATGTCTAGGAAATCCATCTCCTCTTGAATGTATTTGTGCAAACAACCATGATACTTGAGCACCAGATGTTTCTCAAAAAAATCAATACCCATGTTTGTGCACTAGGTATGGAAAATATTCGTCAGCTCATGCACATCTGGATCGCTTTGTTTCTGCAACGAGTCCATTGTATGTACTTGTCGTCATAACTCCCAAAAAGGCATTATTGTTCCTTGATGGTGTCTTGGAAAGAATTATAAGTGGGTGAATCCGAGAATAATGAGGTTTTCCTCTCATCCTTTTTCTCACAGTATGTTTCCCACTAGTCCTTGACATGGGGGAACTTTTTAGGAGTGTAAAAGTAATCTTTCCCCTATTAGAAAAATCATGAACCGGAAAATATACTTCCAATAGATTTAACCATTTATCTATGACATATGCATCTATCTAGCCTTCAAATGTGGGAATGTAAAATTTGACTTGTTCCTTAAAGGGAGTGGCACCTCTAGAGTGGCTGTTGGATGAAGATGCATTACTTGTGGGAATCCGCTGAAGGATCTGGGAAAAGTTGTCCATCATCGTGTTCCTTTGTCACTTGAGGGCTTCTTCGAGCAATATTTTGAAAGGATCTACTACTCCCTCATCTTTCTTTTCTTCCTTCGTGGGAGGTCGTCAGAGTTTGTGAGGTTGGTCTTACAAAGGTTCAACCAGTTCGATCCCTAACTCCTTATACCTTGATCTCGTTGGGGACATGCAAAGAAAAATAAATAAAGAGTATACCTCTCTGATACCACTAGTCCAGACTTATACAAGAATGTAATAGAATAAATATATAAAAATAAAGACATAGATGTAGCAAAAATAAACTTCATTTTAGTAATATCAAAGAACTGAAAAATGCTTACATATAGAATGGAAATAAACTATCTTGTGTGATGTTGGGTTATCTATGAGAAGAGATGTGGCAGCTACTTGCCTCTAAACTATGTTACCATGAGGCTCGAAGGCCTATTTATCATTGAGAAACAATGGAAAACCCTAAACATCCAAAAACCTAACCCTGGGAGATGAAGTGCCAAAAATATGGGCCCCATTGGGGTAAATTGGTACCTCAACTTCCTGGGGTTGTAAGTTTGGCATACAATCTCCATTTGACACGTACAATACCATGATAGAAAGATATATACGGGGAATATAAATTTCAACTGAAAATTTTAATTAAAGACTCATGTTTGCCTGTTGGCCAAAAAAATGTCGTTTAGGGCCTCAAAACGGGTTCGAAAGTCCAGGACCAGAAAACTGCCAAAATTAGCAAATTGTGCTACAATTAAGGAAACTAAAAAAATAAAAGAAATGATAATGGTGGTCCAAGTGGAATAGGTGGGTGACCACCAATATCCACTTGGATCATTAATGAGCTCTACTTCTTCTATTAAATATCTACCTTTGTCATTTTCTACAACTGATGAAGGGTTTAATGCACCAGTGAGACCTTTCCAAAAAGGGTCACTTCCTTGAACATTTGAAAATACTGATCTGAAGATACAAATCTAGGATGTTATGAAAAAATATCTAGCTTTAGGCACAAGAAAAATTAATTAGTCTGCAAATATTAAGCCCTCTATACAAACGATGTGGCTACTATACTCGGTATTTAATCTTTCAACAATAAAACTCTATATAGAAACTTGATCCTAGAACAATGATGCAAATCCACCATCATCTGATTTATAACAATACTTGATTAGGTGTATACAAGGTATAGCGATGAACAACAAAACCAACTTCTTCAAACAGACTATGATATGACAATATCTGATTCTACCAAACAATTCCTAAACCAAATTTACCTTCAACTTTGAGTAGACAGACCTATGACTAATTTTATGCCTATTTCTTTATCAAAATGATGATATTTTCACAACTAGGTCAATATAAATCTTCCTCTAACCACATTGAGACAAATGCTGAAATTTTATGCCAAGCAGTCTCTTAATTATCATTATTCCACCAATAATTCTCAACAACAATGAACTCTGGTTAGTAGTGCTACAAATCATTTTTAGATGTTACATAGTTAATGCCTTTAGAATGTGCCTTTGATCAAACAATAAATAACACCATTAGCAACCAATGAAGTATGAATATTTTTCTCTCCTTTTGTAATATTCCAAAATAGATAAGATCTACACCATTGGGAATATCTTAAGATATTCCAAAAGTGGAGCTACAACAATACATGAACACAATATTGTAAACACGGCAAATATGATCATGTCATGAGAGAGAAAAATATTCAGCCATCATTCTATTAATGGATCAGCAACAATGTACAAAATATCATGAGGGACATGCCACTCAATCCATAAGAACAAGTCTCCAATGATCAAAGCAATAGATACATGAGATGCTGCAACTATATAGAATCCCAGAGAGCAGTGACTACGTAGTCTATATTAGCATAGTTGCTGTTGAAAATGTACATACATGAAATATGGATAAAGGAAACAAAATAAATGCCCAATAATGAATATATGGGCTCCAATACAAGATTTCTAACAAACTCGGAAAGGATTGCTAGAAATATCGGAAAACATACAATGTGACAAATAACCCTAGGGTTAATGTGCCACTACAAACTGGATCTGATATAAAATGAGGCTATGACAGATCTGAAATACTGATGTCCTCCTCCAATGGTATTTCTAATTATAAGGCTGATCCCTCTACTTAGAAATAGACCCTCCCGATGAGCTCAATGAACCCTCCCAGCAACTGCCTCTAAAAATAACACAAATCTGGACTGAAACTGCACTGTGAGGGATGGTAGATGGTTGGCCTGATGACAAAGATATGAAAATATGCCCGGGAGTCCTTCTTACTGATCCTCCAATGGATAGACAAACTCTCCACTGAAAAACAAGCCCGGAACTGACTCTAAGAGATCCTCCTTTGCTGCACCCTGCAACACAACCCAGCTCTAAACAGAAACTGCACTGTAGCTGAAGGAGGTAGCTTGGAAAAAATTCCAGAATGAGGAAATTTAGCCCAAAGAACCTCTCCTTCCCTGAGGATGAGGTAGGGATTCCCGACCAGGAACACCCTTGTGCTAAACAACACTGCAACCCTGCTAAACAACAAGAGGAAGCAAAGTCTCAACAGACCAAAGCAAATAATAATCTAAGCATGAATACAATGGTTGTCCTCCTCTCCATATATAGCAAGTGCTCCTCTCCACAATGGGTCCCATCCATGTGCCACCTATCCCATGCAAGTTTTCCTCCATTCAAACTGCGCAGTCCATCATGGAGATACAATGTATCTAGACAGTGCATGTGGACTTGGTCAAATATGACTGAATCAACATGATCCAATCCTGTTCACACCCGTAGGTGCTCAATCTAGCTGCTTTATTCTTTCCCTTTTCACATCAGGAATGTTATTTTCTCTTCTAAAGAGGTTAATGGGCCTCCCTACCCATTTTATTCATCTAAGGCCAACTATAATGTTCGTTTTAGCTTGACGCTAAAATTTGGGAACATTACACCTTTGAATAATGAATGGATTCTGTAGATGATGCCAACACTTAGAATTTCACAAATATTCCTTTAATGAGAAACCTCAGAATTCGTGGTTATACTAATTTGGTAAGATTATTAAAATATAACCATACCTTCTACAAATGCTTAAATTATGGTTTATGTACAATTTATAAGAAAAAATGAAAATTCTCCATAATTATCCATTATATCAGGAAAGTAATAGAACCCAAAATAACTTCAAGGATTAGATACATCTGAATTGGTACTACAACATCAAAATGGTTCAAAGATCTTATACTAAAGTTTAAAGTCAATATGTGGTCAAATCCTAGTTTCACCCTCGAGTCAAACCCAATAAAAGTGCCCAAAATAATTTGGTCAAACTAGTCAAATATTCAACCTCCAAAACATTCCTAAAATTTGGTCAAATTAGAGTCAAATTTCCCAAGTGAACACTGGTCAAAGTAGCCCAAAGTAGATTAAAATTTGTCAACTTCAGTCAAACATAAAATGTTCTCTTACTCCTTCACACGTCTGAACTTGACCTATAATTTTAGATATGAATGTGTGATGTGATGGGATGCCAAAATGAGCTCCATTGATTGGAAATCTATATGAGGTCTAGGAGGGTCAATTTCCTTCATGAGGTTGACTTATCTTCTTTAGGTTGACTTGGTCAAGGGTAAAAAATGTGACCTTTCTTTATTGATTTGGTGGGGAAATTTATACCATAGATACCCAATATTCAACACAAATGAGGTTAATCTCATGATCAAGGTCTTCTTGAACACTTGTTTATAATAATAATAATACATATTTTAAACTACCTCGGATATAGAGGCTGAGAAATGTTAAAAAAAGCCAAAATATCATGATTTTTTTTCCTGAACTTGTGCCACAGAGTTTCTCCCTTGGAGGCTGAAAAACCTAACAAAATTTCCTTTTATTTCTTCATAGCATTCTTCATTTTAGCATGGATTAGTCTTAGAACAAAAGAGCCCTAGGTGTTTTAGAAATCTGAAGATCCTCCTGGCCGATAGTCCTTTACAACAATGAGTATACCTTGATCTCAATCTTAGGATATTCTTGAAATTTCCTATGTTGCAGAGGAAAATTATTATATTGCTCTAGATATTGGTTGAAAATAAATGAAAATTGACCCTTAAAAGAGAACTAAGTGAAAACCCTTGTCAAAAGTTAGAAATAAATTATAGGCCCAAATACTACTCACAGATTCAACCTTCCCTAAGATTTTCAATACTTCACAAGGGCATAGAAAAAATAGATAAAACAATTTTTTATTCACTCTAAATGAGAGGAATTTGTCTATATTTATAGAATAAAATAGCCCTTGGTTGAGGCCAACGTATCTTTGGAAGGAAAATATTATATTTGAATTTTTAAAAATGGACCAAAACGCCAATCAAATGAAGGTCGAATTTAACATTTGATTCAAATTTAACTTCTTAATACTCTCAAACAAAATATCTTAGCCATATAATATTTAATTTTATTTTTTATGAACATTTCTTTTGACTTATGAGTTGCTAGCTAATCATATACCGCAATGTCACGGTTGAAAAGTGTAATTAGGTTTAGTCTTCATAATGACACGTGTAATTGTGATTTTATGTAATTGATGTAAAGAATATATATATATATATATATATATATATATATATATTTTGTAATTATAATCTCAAGGGTTGCATGAGAAATGAATTTTATTTTTAGTTAAGGCTCCCATTGTGAACTCTTAGGATTAGTCATAAACTCAAATTGAGTCCATGTCATGTATGAAGGACCTTTATTGGGCATGTTGCATATGTATATGAGTCATTGAAAGAGTCAAAAGACCCTCGAAGACCAAGTTGAAGCACCTCTCGTAAGTCGACCTTAAAAGAAGAAACGAAGCTACACCAAATGACATGTCGGCCTAGTTCTCAGTCAAGCCAGCTTATGTACATGGGGAAACAACTATAAATAGGTAGCTCAACCATCATTTGAGCACAAGAATTTCGGTCAAGCAATATGAAGCAAGGAGAAGTGTGAAAAGGTCAAGGAAGATAGCCTCATAGCCAACGAGAAGAAGGCATTAGGGGAATTTTGAGGTATAAAATGTGCCTCCTAAGGAAATTATAAAATAATAGTGGAAATAATAAAATAAGATTTGATTACATCATCAATTTTTAGAGGGAAAAAAAGAAAAAACTTCTTTTTCAACTCAAATTTTCAACTTATCTCCCAAATTTTTTACTCAATTTTCAAACAGAAGTACTCATTGGATGCAAAATTTGATTTCTCATCCAAGGAGTACCCATGTTTCATAATTTCGATGGATCCTTCTACACGAAAAATGAGAAATACATGAAAAATGTGATTGCAATAATTTTTTTTCATATATTTCTCATTTTTCATGTAGCAGGGTCCATCAAAAGTATGCAACATGGGTACTCCTTGGATGAGGAACTAAATTTTTCATCCAATGAGTACTCCCTCTCGAAATTTGAGTAAAAAATTTGGGAGATAAGTTGAAAATACGAGTTGAAAAAGAAGTTTTTATTATTTTATTAGTTTTTAATATTTTTACCCATTTACTTAAAAAATGTTGAATCATCCCCCATGGTTGACATCATCATCTTGAATGATATTAGTTCTTATAAAGTTTATTTTGGTAGTAAATTTTTCTTAGGAGGCCCATTTTAGACCTCAAAATTCCCCTAATGGAAGGGAAGATCAAGGTTATTTGGCTATGTTTTAGGGTTGATATCCATCACATGTGTGAAGAGAAATATCATCTGCTGCATGAAAAGTAAAATTTATCTTAGTCATCATAGGAGGCCAAATTAAGAAAAAAGTCCAATCAATAATGTAGGCCGAGTTGAAGGAGAATAAGTCTCCATCGTAAGCGAAGAAATCAAGGGTGTAAAATTATTGGTAATGCTTTCTATGCACTGCAAGAAGGATTCCTGAAAGAGGTAGAGAATTGTAGGAAGTCAGAATTTGAAGGGTAGCCAAGAAGGTGGGGAAAGTTAACAATTTGACCATCATTGACTGAAGGAAGGGAAGGTCGAGCTAAGAAGCCGTGTGACTTGGTCTTGGAGAGGTGAATAGGTCAAGGGTCTTAGTCTTGGTATTTGTCAATTGAAGTCTCTATAAGAAAAAATTTTTTTTTTTGTTTTTCCTTTCAAGTGGGAGAGGTTTTGGGCCTGGATGATCGCCTATATTATGTGTCCCTTGTATATTTATTATTTATGCTTTGGTAGTTTTTTGGTGAAGAAGATCAAAATAATAATCTAAGCTTATCTAAAGAAGCAAAAAACATTCGTAAGAAATTATCATTAGAAGATAAATCACCTAATTGTTATGCCCTAGATTTCTCAACAATCACCGCCTTTTGGGGATATTGACCACAATAAGGAGCTTTGACCTTCCGAAGGCTCCATCAAATCGGAACATGAAAAGTGACATAAGATATTCCATAAGTCACAGAAGATAGTTGTCTCAAATAACTAACATGTCATTGAATACTGGTCCCTTAAATAACTCACATATCAAGTAATTATGGTCCCTTAATCAATTTTCATATCAAAAAGGAAGGTGCCTCAGAGAACTTGCAGAGTCATAGAGAATATTCCTAAGAAAAAATTACAATGTTACAGAGAAGATGCCTCATAAAAACTCACACTATTACAAAGAGGATTCCTCAGAGAAACTCACATTGGCACAGAGAAAATATGCTATACAAAGCTTGCTTTATTTAAGAAGTATGTTCCTCATATTCCATGACACTAACCCTAATTACTCTTCCACATATTATCACCGAATTTATTTCCAAATGGTGGAGGATAGGTGGAAATATATAGTTGTTTCTTCATGTGAAGATACACGTCCTTTGGGCAGGCCAACTTGTCTTTTTGGAGGGTCGACTTGGAAACTTGAAGGGATAAATGACACTTAAAAAAATTCAAAATTTCTTCTTTTCATAAAGGTCACAAAGAACATTCCCTTTTGTTAATCAAGGTTGTCATTAATGTCAATATGTCTTTGAATGAGATTTCAATATTCTTAAGATGACTGGTTCCAGATGATGATGTCTTGCCCTAAGAAGTTTCCAAGTGTCTGATTGGTGATCTAGTCCCTAAATACAAGCCCATGATGTGAAGAAATATGCTTAATGAAGCCATACTTGTGATGATGTTATACTATTATATGACCACACTTAATGATGGTATTTGATGATGATTGGAAGACTAAGTGATGACATGATTGATGATTGAAAGAGACCTTCCTAATGATATTTTCTATAACATATCACTGCACCACTATGTAATACACTTATTGATGATGTCCTACCATGATCATATGACGAAGGTGTTAAATGGTAAAGAAGCCAAAACCATCAAGAAGCTTATCTTCCCTACCTCAAATTCTACACTAATTAATGACCAGTCACATTAAAAAATGTTTTTTACTACCTTAGAGGCAACCTCTCAATTTGATACCTATGCCATATTTTAGAGCATATTTTTTCCTTTCCAATGAGCTATTACTTGGCCCAAAAATCCAAGTGGTTTGGGATATATGAATTTTTCAAGTTAAGGAAATAAATCTATCCTTGAGCTGACCTGTACTAGGCTATTCATGTTGGCCCTTCTCCCAATAGTCGCGTCTTTTTAGATGGACAAAACACTATAAATATGTGGGAATAATCTTCATTTCAAAATCAAACTTTCAGATTTTTTCTTTGAAATTTCAGTGATTAATTACAATGATATACCACAGGAAAAACAGAGATAGAAAGGCCAAGGAGATCAGAGATTAAAAATTGGCTTGGGCTAATTTTTTTAATATTCTTTCTAGCTTAGATTAAGGACATTAAAATAGTGAACTTGAGTTCAGATTGGAGAGAGAATTAACTGGTGGAATATAATACTTGTGAACAATCAACAGTAAGGGCAGTGTGGGGAGATTAAGGCTTGACCTGTAAGCACATACATTAAAAGGCTCGAATTTGTGATTAGTACTTCAGACTATTAGCTGTAAAAGAGGATGAAATTCTGTAATTGTCCTTCTTGGAGCATACCCTTAGTCACTTGAAGCAGAAATAACAACCTATGTGGAAAGAAGTAGATACTAACTAATAACAAAATTTTGTGGTAAAGATTTCAAATTTCAATGTGGACCAACCCTCTTACATATTAGAAGAAAAAAAAAGTTTTGAGCATAGTCTGAAGTCCTTTTACAATATTTTTGAGCATTCTCATTGATCAATACTTGAAGATACCTTGAAGGCAACTTGAAGCACTATTGAAGGAAGAATTGAAAGTGTTATGGAAGTCAATCTTGGAAGAAACTTGGAGAACTATTAAATAATATCTTGTAACCACTACTGAAGACTTCTTTAGAAGCACCATTGAAGGCACTCTTGGAATATTGATTATTGTTGAAACAAGAATCATCTTTGGAGCATAGTTTGGTGTATACTTCTTGGTGGAATTGATATACATCTTGAAGCAGATTTGGATTTGTCTTGAGATATTATTGAACACATCTTGAAGCACCTATTCAAGAACTTGTGAAGAAATACCTTTTTGGGAAAGTAAATTGAAGAATCCCTTGAGAAGTTCTTGAAGAAGTCCTTGAAGAAGTTTAGAGAAGGTGCAGAACTTGGAGACATCTTGAAGGAACCCCTGGAGATCATGATACATCATTGATGTCATGATGAAGTAACCTTGGAGATCTTTGTTTTGGGTAATATGGAGAACAATGGATACACCTTCATGTGAAGAAAAAGGTTGTCATTGATAAAGTAACGTGGAGACTAAGTGAAGGTATTGTTGAACATAGGCAGGGCTCCTTGAAGAATACATTGTGAGCTGTGAACAAAAATCAAACTTATCTTGACAAATTGAAGTTGAGGGTTGGAGCCCTAGAGGTTGGAGCCTCATAGAACCAAGGTTGGTGCCTTGGAAGATAGGGTTGGAGCCCTAGAGGATAGGAGTCCTCAAGAAACTAGATTTAAGCTTGTACCAGAGATAGGGTTGGAGCCCTAGAGTTTGGTGCCTCAAAATTGAAAAGGTTGGAGCCTTGGGAAGTCCAAGTTGGTGCTTGGAATAATAAATTTTGGAGCCTTGGAAGTCCAATTTGGTGCTTGGAAAATATAGGTTGGAGCTTGGGAGATTGAAGATCAGTGTCTTCATCTAGGGTTGGAGCCCTACATATATTGTAGTTGATTTATTGAAAATTAATAAAATCATTTATTCTTATTGTAATTTTGTGTTCTAAATATAAGTGATATAACTGGTAAAATTAACAATTTAAAAGAAATAACGATTCACCCCCCTCTCAGTATTTCCAAAACCTTTTACATTTTCTTTTGACCAAAACAAAGCATGAAGAACATACAAGGAAAAAAATATATTTTTTATTCTTTTTTTTTTTACAGGAAATAGATATTGATACAAGTACAATGAAAATTATGAAGATTGGCCTTAGTTACATTTTCAACAAATCATGCATTTTACCAAACACTTGCAACTACCCTACACTATGGATAGATGAGGGAAGTGAAAAACTATACATTCTTTGAATAATAACAACATTGAATTGATTAATCACATCATCACTTTAGGATTTCAATGTGTGGTTTATAGTATATATATTATTTATTAGGCTCCCTAGATGGAAGAAATTATTTTCTAGCTACCACCTTGTGGAAATGAGACATTTTAACATTGAAATATTTGGATCATTTATTTTAGTTGTTCTACTCACTATTAGATTTATGGACACCTGAAAATTTTCACATGCAATACAAAGAAGCATACATGGACTCCGAGGAAATTTTGGGTAGCAATAAAATGTTCGTGAAAAAATATTTGGATTTAGTTATGGTTCTTTCTTTCCTCTTGATAAGATTGCAAGAAAAAGTGAAACCTTCAAAAGAAAATCTTGGCATGAAAAGCTTAAAATCATGAAAGTTCATTAATGATAAATATCTTATGCAACTAAAGTCAAGAAAATTGCATCCCTTTTTTCTCTTTACAATATGATATTCATTAATTTTATGAAAGGTGTAAGTTATCTTGCATGTAGGGGTTATTTTTATTAAGTTATTAGCTCTAGATATCCTTTAACAAACTCACTCATTTTATCATTACGGATAATGTACTTCGGCATATAAGAACTAGGGATTAAAATCTCCTTTAACTTAAGCATAATCATTGCTAAAATTTATTGAAACAAAATGCGAATGAAGAAAATATTTTAAAGAAACATGTCACTTCATTATTAAATCTGAATCCTTCATCCTTGGCTCTTTTTTGTATTGAAATCCTTGTCATGCATGAAAAAAAAATAAACCATAAACATTGAGAGTTAAATGATTTTCAAAAAGTACGAACCACCTTGTTCAACATTTCATATTTTTTAACACATCAAGGAAACCTTCTTGAAACAAATGTTCATTGTGTTTAAATTAAGAAAAAATGTTCTGATAGTAAAGGACTAGAATTCCATAAATATGCATGACTTATTTTTGCAATTTATTCACTTATGAGAGCTTTGGTTAAAAAGTAATCAAATCAACAAGTCTTCAATGCATTAGAATGATCCATTGGTTCAAGAAAAAAATATTCCATTCTTACTTCTAAATTTTCCTAAAAGTATTTGTTTTGATATTTAATTTTTAAAACCAAGTACCAAGAGGAAAACAAAATTTAATTTTTAGGTTAAATGATTTTTTCCACTAGAGTTTTAGATAAGAATAATGTTCCTTACAAGCATATGATTTATCAAAGGTAGAAAAGAAAGAACCCGAGGAAATTTGATATGAATGGAAATTCAAGTAAATAAAACAACGAACATGAGTTTAATATAGCTAAAGGTTATTAAGGATAAGTTCATTAACAATTCTTCGAATGTAAATTAGATTCCTCATTCAATTCACAATAGATTTAACAAGTGATTTCAAACTTCTTCTTCACTCACTTACCTACAATAAAATTTTGAAAACCAATAAGATTCATTCTAAAAATCATCCTTTCAAGTCTATAGCAAAGTGAAAGGAAACATTCACTATTCAAGAAGAATACAATTTCAATAATTACACTCAAATTATGATTTTAATGCAAGTTATATCATTTTAGAATTAATAATATTCATGAAATATTACACCAGTTACTCTGTCATTGAAAACAAGAGGATGTAATATTCAATTATTGTAAGAAAAATAAACATAAAAAAACACAAGTTGGTTTAAATTTCTTCTTGTCACAAAACATTGTCAATACAAGGATCAAAGCAAAGCTATTTATTCCACCATGATGCTTGTTATTTTTCATAAGCATAAGCAATCAATGGCCAAGCATTGAAGCATAAAAATTCCATGATATTTCTCTAACTTCATCAAGAAAAGTAAAGCAATCAACCCTTTTTCCAACATTCTCATTATTTTTTAGCACTTCTATAGTGATTACGACAATGGATGTCATTTTTTTTATATGAATGCAATATTCCAAACAACCAAGATCTCAACACCCTCACTCAAGGAGTGAGAATTCTTATCTATGGTGAATTGAGCCTATATGAAGATAAAAATTAGTAGGAATTTGTGAAAACATGAAAATGAAACACCATGAACCAAAACATCCTGCATATAGCATTTTTTTTTCAAATGAATTGATATCAATGGCCTATGGGGCATTGTGCCAATTATTGGCTTGAATATCTAGCAAATGCTTAAAATCAATGATTTATTTAGCAAACCCTTAAAATCAATGATTTATCTAGCAAACCCTTAAAATCAATAATTTCACTTTTAGATTGGAAGACACTATCTAGAAAATAAAACTCAACGATTACCAAGAACTTGATTTATCATCTTCCAACAACAAATTATACCTCTAAAACATTGAAAAATTGAATTTAAATAGTTTCTTAGTAATTTCAAAATTTCCTTCACATACCAATGATCATAAAAAATCATTAGACTTCCGACACTTTTATTTTTTCCAAACACCAAACTTTCATTTTCTCCAAAACACCAAACTAAAGGATACAATATATTTTTTAAAGCCTTACATAATAAAAACTACCATGCAATTTCAACTTTAAAATCCAACTAAATGAAATCCTTGTGGATAAAAATAAATAAATTACATGGCAAATTGATGACCTTTGCGGTTAATAAAACCATAAATTATATTTATGACTTTGAATCACTAAAACATCTTTTGTAACACATATAAAACCCATTAAATATTTCTAATGGGTGGTTAAACTCCCCATTCTACCATCGGATCCACTCATTTCATATTATAGGAGTTTAAATTGTATAACTAACAATTTTTTTTAATGCACATTCTTGTACCTACATGTTTCTAAAACCAATTCCATTAGTTGTACTGAATTTAACTTCTAGTATTTAAAAAAAAAATTGGTTGGACACCTAAATATATGCAAAAGGCCCTTGGAGGCTTTGGAGGCTAAAATAGTTCACATGTGGAGAGACCTTTATTTAAATAAAAAAAAGCATGTAATTTTCATTTTCAATATATGATATTCAATTAGAAAAGATTGAATAAATGATATCATTATATAGGAGAATAATAGATTGAATAAATGATACCATTATATAGGAGAATAATTTTTATTAGTGAATGTGGTTTTTTTGGTTCTAAACATATTTGCGAGGAAAATATGCTCAAAAATATAAATTTATTTTTAAATGTCTTTGGGTGATGATAAATAATTTTAACAAGATTATGCATGATAAGATGATATTTTTCTCTAAGGAAGACATGGTATTATGACATATCAACATTTCGTAATTGTTACTTTCCCTCTCATATGCTCATATCAACATTTTTCCCTTAGGTTTTGTTGCTAAATCATACAATAATATAACAAAATATTTTGTGTTTCCTTAGAACGATATTATGTAGTTATATGTGGGAAAACATAAAACGAGTGGCTTTGAGATCCAAAAATCACATGCAAGTCACAATGCTACCTTATGTCACTTGCAAACAAAATAACTTCACATGCCTTTTTGGAAATAAAATCTATCTACTTGGGCATGTAAATGTGGACTTCATTGGAATTTCTCATTTCCTTATCATAAACAACTTGATGTCATATATATGTTCATCTGAACATATTCATGTCCCAGGCTTTGTGACATGCCTCATTTTAATATGCACACATGCTTTGCAGTGGTCGTGCATTAATACAATTGTCTCACATATGTTACCTAACATATGATTGCTCTCTCATGGAGTTAAAAATGAAGAAGACATTTCCCATCTCAAATATCATTACAAGTATGCATAACTACCTTTACATTACAAGAATCAAGAAATTTAGAATCAAGTTTATCTAGGTGGATATCAATATTCTCCCACCTTTTCCACTGTTTCAATTTTTCTCTATCTTCTTAACAATTTTTCTATGCCATTTTCAGGTCCTAAACTTCTAGGATCTTTTTGAGGCCCTAAAAAATAATATTAGAAATTTGGTGGCCTAGGTATTTCCATGGAATTCAATGCCCCCACTTAAAAATTTTAGTCCTAATATCTTTCCAAAGAGCTATTGTGCACCCCAAATGAATATTGTATGAAAGCATTGTGCCCCAAGGAAGTTGATGTAACAACTAACCACCTTGGGACCCACAAACATTTTTGACATTTCATATTATAGGGTTAGGTTTTTAGTCCTATACAATTCTTTTTATATCTTATAAGGATGTTCTTTTTGCCTCTTGTGAATTATTTTGCAAATGTGCATAATTGGCATCTCTATCCATTTTGAAATAGAAACCACCATTCTAACCAGTTTGTGATATATGGTATTTTACTCTTTCATTTATTAATAAAATTAGTTTTTCAACATATTCCCATGCTTCCTATTATATTTTTGAATGTGTGCTTCATTTTCTTTCCTTCCTTTAATTTTATTCCTGGTACAATCTATATCAGTGGCATCAGAGAAATATAATCCTTGTTATTTATTGGTGCATATCCCTAGTGAGATCATGGTACAAAGAGTTGGGTATTAAGCTAGTTTGACTTGGAAACAATTTCTCTTTGCAACCCAAGTGGTATCTTATGTAATAATATAAAATAGATGTTAGTGTGAGATATTCTATCAAGTTGTTTGTCTAGGAAGCACTCACATGATAAAGAAATGAGATGATGGAAAATTTTCCTCAAATCCTTTCATAATCTCCAACAAAAACTAAGGTAGCCTCAACTAGCATGAAATTTGGAGGTGTGACACTATTCATGGTACAAGTTAACTTCGATATCCACATATTTGAAGGCCAAATATATTTTTGTGCTTTGGAGAATTGGTTAAATATATCAATGGGTTATTCCTTAGTTCAAAATTGTTCAGACGTTGAGAAGGTAACCTTTGCACTCCTAAAACCTCTTCCCCGTGTCAAGAATTGGTGGGAAGGTTAATAGGAGAGACACAACAAGATGATTATGGGATATTAAATGCAAGCCCCACCTGAGATATTTTTTTAATGCCCTTATGACCAATCATTGAGATGGATAACCCTACAATAGGAAAGAGACTAGACTATGTGAGAGTACACTAATATTTTCCATACCTTATACTCAAAGATGGGTATTAGAGACTTTGAGCGACACTTGGTTTTGAGGTATCGTAATTGTATACTCAAGTACATCCAAATGGATATGGATTTCTTGGAAATATCCATACTAAGAGTTACTTATCTATATGTTGTCAAAATTGAACAAAAACTGAAGGCGTCCCAAACTCACAAAACAAGGGATATAGCGAGGGATCTAATATTAACCAACCCAAGTCTTAGACAAATAAAGGTAATGGGAATTTGTAAAAGGACATTGGAAAGTGGCGTAAATTCCCAAAAATACCCTTTTAGAACATTGATGAATGCTTCTCAAAACAATAATTTTTGATAAAGTTTAAAGAAAAGGAAATAAATTATGGTTTTGATCATAATTTAAGGTAGGATAAAGTAAATAAAATCATTAATGCAAAACCTAGTGCTACCATTTCCACCATAAAGATAAAACTTGAAGTGCTAAAGGATATTGAAGAGGGGCAGGCACCTCTTCCATATTTAGATGTGGGTGATCATGTGAGTGAAAATAACCTAATATTAGCTAAGGTCATCAAGAGATTGAATTTTACAGTAGTATCACACCCCCAACCATACACCATTTGTTGGTTGAGCCATGGACAAGACATCATGTCTGCTAACAGTGTCACCTATCATATGATATCAAGCCAATGAAGGATTAGGTTTTGTGTGATGTTTCACAACATTAAGTTTGTGATGTTCTTTTAGGAAAACCTTAAATGTTAAAACACCATGTTGTTTATGAGTTTCATCCTCATAGTGCCATCATTAATCTCAAAAGTCAGCTCTACAAGATACTAGAGGTAGTACCAACTACTACAATTTCATTAATCTTAATAAAATAGTGCCAAAAGGTAATATCTCAAGTTTCAAATTTTGTTCTCTTCATGGTTCAACCATACAGTGAATGGAAGGTAAATACAACCACCACAAACTCTACAAGAGGCTTATCTACAAAACATAAGTAAGAAGACAAAATTGTAGAGACACACAAATATCTTCACTCCACCTATGGGGTTCCTTTTCATTTCCAGGTCAAACACTCAATTGAATTGATATGCGGAAATCTTTTACCTAATCACCAAATAAATAGATGCCCTATCTCAGAGGATGAGGAATTAAACAATGATATTCATGACATCATTCAAAAGGGCCACATTTGACTGAGCTCCTCACCTTGAGGGATTCCAATGTGTTGGTGAAGAAGAAGGATGGGACATGGAGACTCTATATTGATTATAAATCTTTGAAAAAAATCACTATGAAGAAAAGATACGTAATCCCCATGATTGAAAATATTTTTGACCAACTTAAGGGTTCCAAATTATTAATTAGTAAAATTGATCTAAGTTAGGCTACCACTAGGATCAAATTGAACAAACTAATGTATGGAGGATATAATTCAAATATAAAAAAAGATTTTTTTAGTGGTTTTTCATGTCCTTCGACTTGACTAGTTCTCTAGAAATGTTCATGATGATGATGGATTATATCCTACAACCATTCATAAACTCTTTTGTGGTTGTATATTTGGATGAGATGCTCATATTCAATAGAAAATGGGTGGAACATTTGAAAAACATTCAATAGGTCTTGAGGACCTTGAGAAAAAACAAGTTGTATGCCAATATGGAGAAGTGATTGTTTGGCATGAAAATAATTCAATATTTGGGATACATTGTGGATAAAAATAGGTTGAATGTGGACCTATCCAAGATCCAATTCATTCAATATTGACTAGCGCCAACAACTCTTACATAACTCCATAAATTCTTATGCCTTGCTAACTTTTACCAAAGGTTTGTGTTGGGGTTCTCTCATATCACTTGGCCCTTAAGTTAAATGACCAAGAGTGCAGAAAAATAAAATATTTCATGGTTTTAGTCACAAAAGTAAGTATTCGAGGATATGAAGCACTTCCTTTTCTTTTAAGAAATCCTCATCATTCCATACCTACAACACCCATTTAAGATTTATATAGATACCCCTAACTCATTTTTCAAGGACATACAGTGGCCTATCAAAGTGAAACACTCTCTCATATTGTTTAGAGAGACCATTGTTATGACATGGAGATGTAATCCATCATGCTAACCTACCAAACTTTATGGAAGCATTATATTACGGGGGAATAGGAAATCATCTGTTGGCATTGTAGTGTTTGACATTGATGTCAACAGGTTCATGGTGCTACTTGTCATGTGCATATGTGTTTGGCTTGGTGGTCCTAGTGGTTGGAATTGATGTCAGTAGTATGATGTCACTCTTGTTGGCATGTATTGGTCTCATGATGATGATGATGGTGTTCCTACATGTATAGGATGTTGTTACAGGTTGATCATACAAATCTCCATGTGATGGTGATGGTTGATGGAACACTAATTGAGTTGTAAACTAGTTATTCATTAGGTCTTCGTGTCTATGATTATGAGGATGACTTGTTGTAGTGATGTGATGGCTTGATGCTAGTGCTACGGATTCTCACAGGTCTGTTAGAGGTATTGAACCTTGTTCATATGGTTGTTGGAGAGTGGAGGACTTGCTGTCACTATTGCAAACCTTGCTTGTTGACCTTGTAGGTCAACTTGGAAGTGACACTTGGGAGGAATGTTTGATATAATTGGAGATGTTTCAAAGGATATGTTAGAGGTTTGGAGGCTAGTACATATGCTGGAGAAGGTGATCCAATAGGCGGTAGAGGTTTTGAGCTAAAGGCATGGTGTTTTCCCTCATATTTATCCACGATCGCATGGAGCCAATCCTATGGGAATGGATAGAAGGCTCCAGTCGCTGGCAAAGTAGCCTATGGGAGAATTTATAGGTCTTAGTAGCATGGAGCCAGTGTTATGCATGTGACTGAGTGATTTGTTGATATTTTCTCTGCATTCTTCGCACTTTTCAAAAGGAAATTAGAAAGAAATTCCTACAGGCTTCTAGAATTGTTTGAAAAGATCATAAATGGCTTGAAAAATTCCTCTCATGATGTGAATGCATTTTGTGCACAAGTAGTGACCTTAGTGAATTTATTTGGTCCAATTTTTGCACCTTTGATCCTAGCCCCAAGCTCAATTTATCCCTACAGGTTTTATATACTTGATCTTGGAGCTATGTGATGGTTGATTGTGAGTTGAAGTAATGTGTAAGTGAGTGAGAAGGTTGTGTTACCACTCCACCGAATCTCTAAGGCTAAGAAAGAGTCCAAACAGAGGTAACCACAGACCAATTTTTTAGCTTGGTAGCTAGCCCTACCAAACCAGAGAGGGCTCTCTCCACAAAATCACAGCCAAGAGGGCTGGATGAATCAAGGTTTTAGGCTAGGCATGAGTACAGGGGTTTGTTTGATTGATTTGGGTTGCTGAATGAGGATTAGGTCAAAGAGGCTAGGTCAGGGAAAATAATATTAGGGTTGCAGAGTTTCAATGGGGCAAGGTAGGTAGAAAACCTAACACTTTAGGGTTTCAGGGTGAGATGGATTAGACTGGCGAGGAGCTAGAAAGAGCAAGGAAAATCATGCATTCTTTCTCAACTGAAGAAAATGAACAAATTATGAAGGTTTTCCCAAAACAGAGCATGAAAGATGTATTATGCCTATCAAATTTAAAACCAGCATATCATAGAAATGAAATGGACCATGAAACAAAACATTCATACATAATGATACATAAGAATAACAATGCTAAATTTCCATACCACAGGTACACCAAAAAAGTAGTTGCAGCCTTTTCATTAATTTCCTGCCAAATACTGATTACACTAGAGTCTACGATCAATAAAACAACATCCAACCCGGGAAATGAGTCAAAAAGTACAAGATATAGAAAAAAAATAAATTTCTCTCACCCTCAGGGGTCGAATCCATGAGTGGAGGAGCAGTTCCACCAAAAACTGAACTAATACCTAGAGTGTAGGGAGGTCAAATTGACTCATCCCTCACTTTTTGGAAACTGATTCATTACATCATCATCAAAAGTTTTCATGTAATGTATTTACCCTAGGTAAGTGTAAAAACACCATAATTACATTTACATCATTAATTTACAGAGTTTAAACATCATTTTCTCAAGTGAAACTAGAAAAAATTTAGAAAATTGGGAAATATCAGCAAACTAAAAAAATTTGTCAAAAGCGCAGCGCCAAGGTCAAAAGTGCATCGTCATCTTCAGCTCCATGTTTGAGGGGGTTCTCGATGTAAAAATTGATCTCATGATAGCTCATTGGAAACAATTTCCAATATAGTTCCCAGATCTATGCTTGGTTTCCAAAATGGTGCTAAAATTACCCTCTAAAGACTGATTTTCCCAAGACTGGTCAAAAGCGTAGCACCAGCCTTCAAAACAGGGCAGAAATGTCATTTTTTGAGTGTTTTTTGACCTTTTGACTGCCCCTTTGACCCAAAAAATCTTAGAAAATTTGTTTTCCTGACTTTAAATTTCCTTCTGAATCCAATGGTACCTTCAATTTTTCCATTGGAGGTCCCTAGGAAAAGCGCAACGCTTGCCAAAAACCCAAAAAATTTCCAAAATTTTCAAAAATTGCTCAAAATTCTTCAAATGTTCTTCTGTGGGATCATGATGAGGTGTATTAGGAAATGAGAGATGCTTCAAAAATAATATCAATAATTTACCCTTCATTTTTCTTGGTTAGGGTTTCAAGTTTTGATTTGGCCTTTTGGAGCTTTGACCTTGCAATTTGTTTTTTCTTGAAGTAACGTTTTGACCTCTTTCTCAATATGTCATTTTCCTTGTTTTCCTTCTCGAGGAGCTTCTCAAGATGTTGGTTGGCCCTATCAAGCCATTTCTCTCGGTTCTCATTGACCATTATAGAAAATTGTTCTTTCAAAGTTAGCTCATTAGCAATCTCAAACTCCTTTTTCCTCTCTAGTTCTAGAGCTCTTTTCAGTCCTCTAGTCCTAGGTCTTCTTCTTGGAACTTGTTCTTCTGCCTCATTTGTTTCACCATACCTTTCATAAGCCTCAACAAGTAATGCATTTTCCTTTTTTTCTTCTCTTTTTTCCTTGAGAAGTTGAATCTCCATGATGGCCTGCTTAGTTTTGAGTTGTTCATTTTATTGCTCATAATATGAAATGAAAAAATTAGATCTCTCTAAGTTAATATGAAGCTCCCTGATTTGGGAATCCTTCTCCTTGATAATCATTTTGGAGGCCTCATGATTCTCATCCAAGTCAACAAGATCAAAATCATTCTCTATCTCATGGAGTTCATCCTCCTCATGAATGGTTTCCTCATGTACAACTTCCTCTGCCATATTTTTTTTGCCCTTTTGTACCTGCTTTGTTGGTGAAGAAGGCAGGGTGCCTCCCACAATCTGTGGGGAAAACACCTACCTATACCCTCTCTAAATGTCTTTGCCAATATTCTAATTTTACCCTCTTTAGGATTTTTGACCTCAACTCTGCTGGGTGACTCATCCTTCTCATAAAATGCTGATGATGGTGGTGATGGTGATGGAGTATGTGAAGTGGACTGAGGTGGAGGCATAGATGTAGCAGGGTGAGATGAAGAAGGCACATCTTGAGCATGTGGAGCAGTGAAGATGTCATTTGCAATGAATTTATCCCATGAGATGCCCAAATGATCAAGGTGGTGGAGTACAATTATTTTGATCAATGAGTGGTGGAAGAGGCTATTCATTTGCTGGTGATAGTCTCTCTTTTGCACAATGAAGGCCATTTTATCTATGCTCCTCAATATAAAGTATGGATATTGAGCATTATTACTCTTTTGAAGTGCATCATCACTCTAATTTGGTATATGTAGAGCCTAGAAAACCTCCCTTCACAAGAGAAGTACTTCATGATGATTTTCATCATGGGTGCATACTTATCAAGAAGGTAGTTGAAAGGGAAGACCTTGCTCCTTTCATTTATGTATCTTGGTTTGATGAATGGTTCATAGTATTGATCCTCTAAATGCTTGGATTTAAACCATTTGTCTCCCATGTTTGGAATCCCTGTGGTAGTAGTAACGAAAGATGTAGATATTATGAAGGTCACACCTGCAAGGGTCAATTGATTATCTCTTAGGTTTGAAATAAAAACTATACTCAACATGGGATGATGTTGTACCCTTTGAATCATGTTGAAAAAATAAAGGCAACCTACATACTCAAAACAACTGAAAATCATGGGAGAGGCCCTCAATTCATTTGTGTTGGTGGGCTCCAACATTAGCATTCTTCCTCCTTTGTGAGGCCTTCTCTGTTCTCTACCCTCCTCTCTCTATCTACCCTCCTCTTCCATATAATATCTGTCTTCCTCCATAGTGTTTGGTGGCCTAGAAACACTAGGGATGAGGTAGATGGGAATGGGGAGTGCAAATAGGTATAGGGAATAGGGATGAGTCTAGAAAAATTTAGGGATATATGGGAAGGGATTACAAAAATTTGGGAGGTGATGGGAGGTGACGAGTCTAGAAAAATTTAGGAAGATAGGGGAAGGGATTATGGAACTTTTGGAGGTCAAAATGTCAAGGGAATTGGAAATGAGAATTTAATTACAGGTTTAGGGAAGTGGCTGCCTAGGAATGTAGAAGCCTAGGACTTAGGGTTTTTTGGGAAAGGGGCTTAGGGATTAGGAAATGATAGTGTAAGGGTAGGGATAGGGTTTTTAGATGTGTGGTAAGGAAATGTAGGGTATTAGGTTACCAAATTTTTGGAATTAGGAATAAAAACTAGGGTTTCACTTAGGAACAAATGCCAATTTCACTTAGAATCTAAAAAACTAAATCATTCTTCAGGAGTGCAAGGAGGCCATAAATTGAGTGTAATTACTTGAAATAATATGTAACAATCATTTTCTAAGAGTTTGAGAGATTTTTGCGGTGATTTGGTGAGTTTTGGTGCATGGAGATGTCATTGAGAAAAAGCGCATCACATCGGGAAAATGCGTAGCACCTTACCCAGAAACACAGCACCACTGGGAGAAAAGTGCAACGTTGCTTTCTCTAAGCATAGAACCACTGCTCTAAGTGCAACACCACCCTCTGAAAGCGTAATGCCACTAAAACCTTGGCCTCTGACCCTGCAAATCGATTTGTCCAGCTAGGGGAGTGCAAGCTCGATGGATCAAATGACAAATGAGCTTCTTTGTGATGTCTTGGTGGTATTTATACTTCATCATTTGAATGAGTTGGGCCTTGAGACCCATTTTTTCTTTCTTCACTTTCACTTTAAACTTTGAATTTTTACCTTGGCACTTAACTTTTTCTCTGACAAATTGATCATCTGATGACTTTGAGAACTCTTTGATTTGACATTTTTGATGCTTTGGCATGTTGGAAGTCTGATTTAGTAGCTTGGGAATCATGATACTTATTACATTTTGATGACATAAAATTACATAATGAAAATTAAAAATTACATCTGAAAACCAAAATTGCATGCTGAAATAAGAATTTTTCTTCAAAAATCATCTTCATATGGTGAAGATAGGTTATTGGATCACCCTTTACTTGTTGGTCTTATGTAGTGAAATGAAGTTTTATTGGACCATGGAAACCCTAATGACCTAATTAAACCTTGAAAAACCCCAAAATACCTAATGATACCTTGAAGGAATGAATTTAAAAATGACATGAATGATATTGAATTTATGGATGTTGTACAGTCAGTAAGGTATGAAACTATGCTAGAAAGTAATCAAATTTGAGGAAGAGTGATGTTTTTTGGACTAGGGATACCAATAATGACTAATTTTTTACATGACCTAGTGGAATGATACAAAATTTCTGAGTGGGACCCTTAAAATGATATGAAAAGAGGATTTTTGATCACCAATGGCAGGATGAAAATACTGACACTAACATTGGACTTGTTGGTGATTATAGCTCTGAAAGTGGTGTCAAAAACACCATAGAACAGAAAGCCTTATCCATTGGGCCAATAGGGTCAAAAACTCAAACTAATAAACATGATTGAAAACTGATAACTCAGATGAAATAGACTGACTCAAGACAAAATCAAATGACTGAAAATTTACTCAATACTGACTTACTTGACTGAAAACTAAACCTTTGAAAATGGCAGAAAATCAGTGAAGCTCCATGGCCTTGACTTCGGGCTCCGAACTCCAGTGATTTTAACTTCACACTTGTAGAAAATGTAACTGATATTTACAATGAAATGGAAAACTGATTGAAAAATTTGCTTAAGAAAAGATAGTTTTTAAGGAGCCTACCATTGACTGGTCCTCCTAAACACTCTTGTCCATTCATCTGTTCAAGAAAATAAGCATTATGTCCCCGACATGCTGAAATCTGATATGGCCCTTTTCATAAATTCTCAAATTTTCAATGCTTACCCTTATCCTCATTTCTGGCATCCTAGCGGAGTACTACATACCCAACCTTGAAGTTGTCTTCCTTTATTTTCCGCTCATATATCTTCTTTATCTTGTTATGGAGTTTTGAAGTATTCTGAAATACCTCATCTCTCGTCTGTTGAAGGTGTATCATTTGATTAATTCGGCAATGTATGTCATTTTCCTTAGTACCTGCTTCTTGCAACAATTTCATTTCCGAGACTACTAATGATGAAGGAAACACAATATCGACACCATACACAACTTGAAAAGGAGACATTCCAACAAAATTCTTACTACTCACCCGGTCTGCCCACAATCATTGATCAAATTTTTATGCCAATTCTTTTTATTTTTCTCTAACATTTTCTTAATGATATTGATCAAGGATTTATTGAAGGACTCTGCCAATCCATTACCTTACGGGTAGTAGGCTGTAGAGTGTCCCAACTTAATGTTATATCTATCACAAAACTTAGTCATCTTCTTATACTTGAATGATGTCGCGTTATCTGTGATAATCTTAGTAGGACAACCAAAATGGGACAAAATATTAGTTTCTAAAAACTGAATGATGACAAAATATCTTGCTTTCCTGGTTAGGATCGCTTTGAACCACTTTTTAAAGTAATCTGTGGCTGTTAATATCCACTTATGATGTGTGGATGATGCTCAGTGAATCTCGCCTATGAAATCTAGGCCCCACTACTGAAATTGTGCATGTACTGAAATAGGTTAAAGAGGTAATGGGAGAAGCTTTCTCTTACCCTGAAAAACTTGACATTCGTGGCAACTCATTACTATTTTTTAGACATCTGCAAAGAGTTTCGGCCAATAATATCCCGCTCTCAATATTTTATTGGTCATGGTATTCCAATATTGGTGGTCCCCACAATCTCCTTTGTGGAAGTCATTCATCACTTAGATTCTTCTTCAACCTAATAGTTCAGCAACACACCTCTGGGATCCTTCCAATAAAGTGCATTGTCCAATATGAAATACTTGGAATATTTGAGCTTCAAAGACCTGCCTTGACTCTTAGTCATGCCTAGAGGAGGGTTTAGGTGTTGCAAAACATAAACAATATCAAAACATAGTGGAGATGGAAAATGATATCAGATACCTGACTGAGATTCACTTCTTCTTCATTATCGGGCAAGGCTGAAATCAAGTTCATGTCTAGAACGTGGAGGTTTGACTTAGGCATGAGCTTGGCTAAGCCTTGACCTTTGATCGACTTGGTGGGATTGATCTCAAGATCATATTCTAGTAATGCTGCTATGCATCTCCCTCTCCTACCTTCAGGGTATGTCTGCATGATAACTTTCTTTACAACTGCATTAGGTACATAGGCAAGAGTATGTGAAAGTAGTATGTAAACTATGAAATATTTTAGTGCTTTAACCAAATCCAAAGCCTGTTTCTCTATGATGTTGTACCAAAGAGCTTCATCTCTGATATTGCGACTTAAAAATGAAATTGGTAGCTCAATTTTATCCCTTTTCTACATCAATACTGCTGCCATGGTATGCTCAGAAGAAAATGAGAATATTATGAAATCAATTGTATAATCAGGACTTATCAAAACATGGGTAGTGGTAAAGGCATTTACTGAGTTGAAAGACTTTCGGACATCTTCAGACTGCTAGAACCCTGTAATTTACAGTATCACAAGGTGACTATGTACTTTCTCTTTGTAAATTTTTCATATTGTACATAGATGTCAATATTCAAAATATTTTTCAAAGAAAGAATCAAAGGAAGCAAAGGCAACAGAGAAGCAATTAAGGCAGAAAAATAACAAAGTCAGAGTCGTGAACGTGATTGGGTCAACTCGTGCATGTTTGGCTCGAGTCGTGAATGCTAAGTGGGTCAAGTCATGAATGCGGGGCAAGTCGTGAGCGTGGGAAAAGTAGTGAACGAGTCAAAGTATTCCACGAAAAACTAAGAAATGAACGAGCATGATCAGGAGTTCATAAATTTTTCTCAAAATTCAAAATTACAGGATTGGGTTGAAACCAGGATGGTTGCGTATATCTCATCTCCTTGATTCTGGCACCGTAAACAGTTTGAAAAACTAATTTCGTATGAGGGAGATATCATGTTCTGATAGAAATGCCAAACAGGGAAAATTGCAATATGTTTGATTGGGATGCACAGTCAGCAAGGTGGAATTACACTCAGCAAAAGGAATATTCTAAGGAATATTGATTTCCTTAGAACCAATCAATGTGTGAAAAGTGTTGCTTCATTATTTGTTGAATGAGGCTGTACATTTATGTCTTGGGCCAATAATAGGGTGACACGTGGCCAGCCTTGAGGCTGCCATGTGTCCTCGAAATGACATGATAAAATTTTGGGTAAGGTCCATAGGGCTCGACCCCGCGACCTCCGGCAGAGCATGCACATGCCACACTGCCTGAGCTACACATAGTTCTTAACCATCATAGTTTTCGGGCTTAATTTAAAGTTCATTACAGTACAGTTTGGGGGTTGGGGACCGCCAGCAGTCCCAACCTGCCAGTGGTCCCCGTTGGTGTTCACATGGCATTAAACCAAATGTTACAACCCGACGGCTTAACCGAAAGCATTCTTTGCAACCATGTTCACATGGCCATGTAATGTAACACATCCCATGTGGTTAATGTTACAACACTTCAATCAGATTTTAAAACCTTATTCACAATTGCATGCTCGAGTTCCGCCGATGGTTGCAGTTTGGAATCTGTGGTTTGGGGTTGGCATGTGGCCACACCAACCAATAAATTTAAATGTAATGGTTATTTCAGCAGAGATTTGGAGTGTGCCTAAATTTTAGGCGGAATCCACTAATTTAACTCCAGATAAGTGGAGTCCTCCACTTTTAGTGGAGTTTTTCTAGGTGTAAATGGGAAAAAGAGTAGGAGACTCAATTTTCACCCATTCTGAGTGAATGAAGAGTCATTTTTGACTAATTGGAGCATTCTTGAGCCATTGGTGTAGAGAAAACATCCATTATAGGCATGTAACTACATGTAATAGCAAAATTTTGAGCATAATGAAATATGGACATGCCATTGGGAGCTGGACCAACGGATGTAGCCTAGGAGGGGTGAACTTCTTCATCATTTATGTTGTGTAAATTATATTTGGTGACTTATTTCTCTATTTTACACTATTTTTCAGTGTTATTTGTGATTATTTCATGCTTCTAATTCACTAAAATCATCTACAATTCATGGTTAAAATCCTCAATCCTTAAGCAAAATAATGAGACAAGTATGCACATGTTTATAAACTGAAAAGGCACTTAGCATAGAAAAAATAATACAACCATTTCAGATCATATTAGTATTAGAGCTATAGTTTATTCTCTGTTGTTGTTTAGTGAAAATAATTTTTTAAATGTTTGCAAGTTTTTAGATGCTTACTAGGCTCAAGCTCAAAAGAGGAGAAGGAAAATTGGTGGGAGCAGAAGGGTCTCAAGAAGATCCAAAGCAAAGGAGAGCAAGATTGGCACAATCTCCACCACCTAGTTCAACTCCTAAGGAAGCAGAAGCTACATTAAGTATGCCTCATGAGGAAGGCGAAATCCATGAAGAAGTTGATCCTAGAGAGGAGGAAAGAGTGTTCGGGAAATCATTCCTTGACATGACTGATATGGTTAGAATCCTTTATCAAGAAAGGAATGAGAGACTAGAAGGAGAAGGATCCAAACTTCAAAAGGAGGGACAGGGATCTTCAGGAGGTCACAAAGATGAAGATAAGTCAAATAAGGGAAATGAAGGAAATGGAGGCAATGGAGAGCCATCATCCTCACCCTTATCATCATCATCCTCTACTTCTTCTTCAGTACATCAGACACAAAAGTCAAAGAGCACTGGTAAAAGTCCTTTTTTAAAACTTGATGTTAAGTTTGAATTGCCAATGTTTAATGGTGAAGTCAATGCAGAAAAGCTTGATAATTAGATTAAGCAATTGGAGGTCTATTTGAGAATCTAGAACCTTCAAGATGATGATACCAAAATCCAATTAGCTTCATTGAGAATGGAAGGTGCAGCACTTGTTTGGTGGGAAGCCAAGACAAAGGAGGAGATCAAAAAACATGGTAATATTATTCTATCATGGTCAGATTTCATTACTGCTATAAAACAACAGTTTTATCCATTAGCTCGTATGTAGAAAGCCATAATGAAATGGAAAAACTATAGGCAATTGAAGGGACAAAATGTGCAAGAATACACCCAAGAATTTAGGAGAAGAGATCTCTTATTAGGGGTAGATTTGTAGAGCCAATATACTTTTATCAAGTAAATAGGAGGCTTACATAGCTACCTAAAACATACTATTCTCATGTTTAACCCCACCAGTCTAGATGAAGTATGTGTTCAGGCCACACATCTAGAAGCTAGAGGGAAACAAATTTCTGAAAAGGGTAGAAAGAAACCTTTTAAGGGTAAAAACAAAGAAAATACCTCAAAAGGTAAAATAAAAAATAATGCATCTGTTAAGAAAGAGGGAGAAAAATTAGTTTGCAAACATTGTTCAAAAGAAGGCCATGATGAAACTCATTATTGGAAATTACATCCTGAAATGAGGCCAACGAAACCCAATAACAAAGGGAAACAAAAAATTGCAGCTACAACTCAACATGATTTAGGAGATGATTCAGGTGATGAATCTAATATTACAGCCATGGGATTGAAGAAAATGAAGGGAAAAGAAATATAAACTAAACCCAGTACTATTACATCAAACTATCACATAAACACTCCAAATGAAGAAGAAAGAATAGTATTGTTTCATGTGAGGGTCATATCCAAGCATACCAAGATTTACATATTGCTTGACAGTGGGTCACAATCAAACTTAATCTTTGAAGACTTGGTCAAGAAACTTAATCTTGAGACCATACCACATCCAAAACCATATCCATTAGGTTGGGATTTTAAGGATGAAAATTTACAGGTTTCAAAGAAATGTATATTGCGGTTTGCAATCACTGCAAATTTTGTTGACACAGTTGAATTAGATGTGGTTCCGCTTGACATAACAGGTATTGTGTTGGGGAGTCCTTACTTGTATGACAGGAAAGAAATATTCCATCGCCATGAGAACAAGTATCATATTTTCAAATATGGCAAGGAGTACATTGTAATATCACATCGCAAGAAGACAAAATTGCTATGGTAAATGCTAGACACATAAAGAGGCTGGTAAATTAAAGTAAGAATTTTGTTCTTCTTATGATTAAGCCTAAATATGATGTTAATCATGAACCATTTGAGGGATGTGATCCTAATTTGAAATCATATTTATATGATGTAGTTAATGCACATCATGAGATGTTTCAGGAGATAACAGGATTATCTCCAAAAAGAGAGATTCAACATGAGATGCAGTTGCAGCAAGATAGTCTTCCAAACATTGGTATGTATCACATGTCGATAATGGATAATTCTGAAATAAAGAGGCAAATAAAAGAGATGTTGGACAAAGGAATCATAAGACTAAGCACCTCGCCATGCGGTTCACCCATAGTCTTAATACCAAAGAAAGATGGGACATGGCACATGTGTGTATACTTCCGAGCTTTGAACAAGATTACGGTAAAGAACCTTTACCCAATCCCAAGAATAAATGATTTGCTTGATCAATTGAAAGAAGCAAATTTTTTCACTAAGTTAGATTTACAAAGTGGATATCATCAAGTAAGAATTGCAGGAAGTGATCTATGGAAAACTGCATTCAAAACCAAACAAGGACTCTTTGAGTGGTTAGTTATGCTATTTGGTTTGTGTAATATGTCATCATGCGTGTTATGGATAGTGTTTTGTGTCCATTCCTTGATGAATTTGTGATTGTGTACTTATATGACATATTGTTTTTTAGCAAAACAAAAGAAGAACATGTCTTGCATGTGAATAGAGTGCTTGATACTTCGAAGAAAGAGAAATTGTTTCTTAAGATGTCAAAGTGTGAGTTTGGAAAGACTTATTTGGTCTATTTAGGACATATTGTAGGAAGAGGAGAGTTGAGAATTGATCCTTCTAAAGTGGAAGCCATTGTGAATTTTCCCACAGCCAAAAAAATAACCGAGGTAAGAAGTTTCTTAGGTGCAGCTCAATATTGGAGAAAGTTTATTGCTAACTTTTTTGCCATAGCAGCTCCTATGCATGCAATGAAAAGTGTGAAGAAATGATTCCAATGGGGAGCCAAAAAACAACAAGCTTTCGAAGCTTTAAAAGACAAGATGAGTTCAGCTCTAGTCCTTGCATTACCAAAATTGAGACAGCTATTCGAGATTCAAACCGATGCTAGTGATTATGCCATGGGTGCAGCACTTTTGCAGCATGGTAAGCCTATCACTTTTCATTCTGAAACTTTTAATGGTGTTGTAGCTAATTATCCTACATATGAAAAAGAAATATATGCATTGGTACAAAGTGTCAAGAAGTGGAAACACTACTTGATGGGTAAAGAGACTATTGTGCATACCGATCACCAACCATTACAGTACTTGTAGTCACAAACAAAATTGCAGTAATCAAGACATTTCAAGTGGATGGGATTTATTCAACGGATTCACTTGGTTATAAGGTACAAGAAAGTTATTTTCAATAAAGTTGTTGATATGCTTTCAAGACCAATCATTAGTGCATCTACTTTACTCAAAAATTATTTTGTTGTACATGATAGTTACATAGAACAATATGCACATGACATTGATTTTCAAGATGGTATGCTAGTTTGAGTGAAGGGAATAAAGTTGAAGAAAAAGATTATCACATGCACAAAAATTTGTTGTTTCATTTTTTGGGGTAAGAAAAACAGTGGCACATCTACACAGGTATTTCTATTGGCCTCGCATGATAGATAGTGTGCCATGTTTTATAAGAGGATGTTCTATGTGTGCAACAAGCAAGCCTAGTAATAGGAAGCTTGGGTCGTACACGCCACTACTGGTACCATCAAGGCCATGGGAAAGTGTCTCCATGGACTTTGTTGGAGGTCTACCTGTGTCAAGAAGACAACATGATTATCTTTATGTAGTTGTGTATAGATTCAATAAATTGTGTATACTTATGCCATGTAAGAAAAACTTTACTGCTGAACAAACTGCTAAAATTTATTTTCAGCATGTTTGGGTTCATTTTGGATTGCCAACTTCTATTGTTAGTGACAGGGATTCCAGGTTCATTGGGAATTTTTGGTCAAATCTATGGAGAATAATGGACACAAATTTGAAAAAGAGTATTGCTTTTCATTTGCAAACCGATGGACAAAACGAGGTGGTGAACAGAACTGTTGTGCATGTATTGAGAGGATATTGCAGGAAACATCTTAATTTGTGGGATGAACAACTACATTACATTCAGCACGCTTACAACCGGGCAAAGCACTCTCTGACACAAACATCACCTTTTGAAGTATGCTTTGGTTATTTACAAAAATCGCCATTAGACTTCATCTTTGGGGGGGATGTTGCAATTGATGGTCATAGTGATATTGACAAGGCTCGAAATTTCATTGAGAAAATTCAGATTATACATCAACAAGTTCAAGAATAGCTTGAAAAAATTCAAAGCAAGTACAAAGAGAGGCATGAAAAACATAGAGTTGATCACAAGTTTCAAGAGGGAGATGAGGTATGGTTGCCCATTAGCAAATAAAGGATGAAAGAGGAAGGTAAAAATCTCAAACCCATTCGCTATGGTCCATTCAAGATTATAAAGCAGGTTGGTAATAATGCATTTCAACTTGACTTACCTTCTTATATGCAAATGTATTCAGTTGTTGATGCTGAAAAATTACGTTGGTATGAGCCACCTTTGATCGATGATCAAGGAAGTGATGTTCAACTACCTTCTATTGAATATTTCTCACTAGAATTTCTGGATGAGCTCAAGGAAGATACAATTCTTGACAGGAGGACAAGAGCATCCAAGAGGGGAAGTGTTGACTACCTTTGAGTTGGGCTCAAAGGAAATAAACCAAGCAAGGAAAAATGGATGGAGGTTGGAAAGGTGATGGAGTTGTACCCTCATATACTGAATAGGTAATCAAGTATTTTGGGGTCCAAAATCTTCCCAATGGGGAGGAGTGATGAGGGGTTCATAAATTTTGCTCAAATTTTAAATTTACAGGATTTGGTTGAAACTAGTATGGTTACGTAGATCTCGTCTTCTTGATTCAATCGTCGTAAATATTTCAAAAAACTATTGTTGTATGAGGGAGATATCATGTTCTGATCAAAATGCCAAATAGGTAAAATTGCGACAGGTTTGACTGAGATGCACAGTCAGCACGGTGGAGGTCCAGTCAACGAAAGGAATATTCTGAGGAATATCCTTTCCTCAGAACCAATTAATGTGTGACAAGTGTCACTTCATTATTTGTTGAATGTGGTTTTACTCTTATGTTTTGGGCCAAACATAGGGTGACACGTGGTCAGCCCTAAGGCCGCCAGGTGTCCTCGAAATGGCATGATAAAATTTTAGGTGAGGTCCACAGGGCTCGACCTTGTGACCTTTGGTAGAGTACACACATGCTACACCACCCGAGCTACACGTAGTTCTTAACCATCATAGTTTTCAGGTTTAATTTAAAGTTCATTACAATACAGTTTGGGGGTTGGGGACCGCCAGAGGTCCCAACTTGCCAGCGGTCCCCGTTGGTGTTCACATGGCATTAAACCAAATGTTAAAACCTGACAGATTAACCAAAAACATTCTTTGCAACCATGTTCTCATGGCCACGTAATGGAACACCTCCCGCGCAGTTAATGTTACAACACTTCAACTGGATTTTAAACCTTATTCACAGTTACATGCCCGAGTTCCACCGACGGTTGCGGCTTGGAATCTGTGGTTTGGGGTTGGCATGTGGCCACCCCAACCACTAACTTTAAATGTAATGGTTATTTTGGCAGATATTTGGAGCGCGCCTAAATTTTGGGTGGCATCCACTAATTTAACTCCAGATAAGTGTAGTCCTCCACTTTTAGTGGATTTTTTCTAGGTGTAACTGGGAAAAAGAGTAGGAGACTCAATTTTCGCCCATTCTGAGTGAATGAAGAGTCATTTTTGACTAATTGTATCATTTTGGAGCCATTGGTGGAGAGAAAACAGCCATTAGAGGCTTGTAACTACATGTAATAGAAAATTTTTGAGCATAATGAAAGATGGACATGCCATTGGGAGCTGGACCAATAGATGTAGCCGAGGAGGGGTGAACTGCTTCATCATGTCTAGTGTGTAAATTATATGTTGTGACTTATTTCTCTATTTTACACTATTGTTCAGTGTTATTTGTGCTTATTTCATGCTTCTAATTCACTAAAATAATCTACAATTCATGGTTAAAATCCTCAATCCTTAAGAAAACTAATGAGACAAGTATGCACATGTTTTTAAAATGAAAAGACACTTAGCACAACAAAAATAATACAGTCATTTCAGATCAGAGCACAACTAAAGAAACGAAATCGGTAAACCACAATAAAGGAGCAGCGAGGATCGTTGGATATGAGGATTGATCGACGGTGGGGATTAAATCACAATTCACATATCGATGAGTTTTGCATTTATAAGTTAAGAAATAGCAAGTTAAACCATGTAAGTTGTGATGTGATAAATCATAAAAATGTGAAAGGCGAAGTGCGGGCGATGACGTGGCAAGCTAACGTTGCAGGTGACGTGGCAAACTGACATGGCAGATGACGTGGCCCAGACCCCACATACCACAGTTAGTTTATGATGAAGTGGTGATGACATGGCATTGATGTGGCAATGACATGGAAAGGTGACGTGGCACGATGATGTGGACCTGGCCCGCGTACCACACATCGCAAATTGCATGGGATAAGTTTATGGTTAAATGTTAAAATATGCGAAGTGAAATGGAGGCCCGGATGTGATGTAGTTTTAAAGGCGAAATCCAAAGGATTTCAAATTTGTATGCAGAGCCTTTTCTGTGTTAAATCGCATTGGAGGAGGAAATGGAGATCACAACGTGAAATCTATGGAACATGAAGTGTGATGTGCGATGCTAGGTGGGACCCGAATGCAATCGCAAATCGCAAATCTTAAAAGATAAGTTGCAAAGGTAAAATGTTAAAACCGCAAAGTACAATGTGTGATGTTAGGTGGCACCCGATCGCAATCGCAAATCAAAAAATTTAAAGGACAAACACGGGAGGTAAGTTTTATAATCGTCGAAGTACGATTTGAAATGCGGTGGGGCTCGATCGCAAATTGTGCATCACAAGTTTTAAAGTTTAAGTGCTAAGGAGAAGTGAAGTCTTGCGTCGTTCGAAGTGTGTTGTTGGCACAGATGCGATGTATTTAAGAGAAAAGGCCTAAATATTTTCAAGTTCGGGTAGATGCGGTTTGTGCGTTGTTTTGTGAAGAAAAGGGGCTAAGCACAACAGCAAGACTCGGCCACCCGTTCAAAGGGTTTTCCACCATTTACCCAAGAGAAGGAAAGTTCTGCCAATTGTTAAAGGAACAAAGGGTCTATGTTTTAAAAAGCCACCAAAGCTACCAAGACTGAAGTTTCGTTAACAAAGGGGGCATGAGTAGTAAGGGTCGAGTCAGGCAAGTTTTTTTTACAAAATTGTTATGTTATAATGGAACAAAAGGAAAAGGAAGCAAACCCATCGGCAGAGTCACTAATCCATGAAAATTAACTAGCGTTACACTGGATTTAATTACCAAATGCAAATTTTCTGAAAATCAGGGCCAGATGTCACAACACCATTGGTTACCTCTTTGTGACCATCACAACCACCTCCAAGCTTATTTTTTTTATCTTACGAAGAGTCATTGAAGATTTTGGATCTACGAAGAGTTGCCCAGAATTAATTCCAGAGGCGGTATTGTTGTCAGTGATTTCTGTTCAGGCCTTGCATGGCCACACTTGTCCATTTTTTGCTAAATTGTAATCAATGAAAGGTTGCCAAGTAAGGTAGGGCAACCGACTTAGTTTTTAGATAAATACTACCTGCCTTAGCAGTATCAAGGGTTGGAAAATTGGACCCTGCTGAAACTTGCATTGTAATAACTATTGGAGCACTGTAACTGTTTGAGCTGGACATCAACAATAAGAGACTGTTCACAGGATTCTTGAGCTATGTTAATGGTGATGTTTTTCCTTTGTATTTTAATGTTTTGCATCAATTTATCTGATTTCAAAACATAAAATTTAGATTAATATTTGCTAAGAGAGCACCTTAATTTTGTTTGTGTTTGTTATCTTAATGTTTTCCTTTGAGACCTGAATGCAAAATTCAGAGACTGCCTACTCTGAATTTAAGTTGAACCTTAATCTCCTCCTCCTTTCCCATTTCACACTGCTAGTAAGATCCAGTCTACATAGTTAGCTTTCCCTGTGAATGCCCTTGAAAAGTTGATGCACAATTCAACATTTTATTACTCCATAGCCCAATGGATTAGTTTTCACAGATCTGCTTGTCCAACCACGCAGTAAATCTAACAAACAACCCTCATAATTTCTATAATTAGGCTAATATTAGCACTTATGATTATCAAGGTCAAATCTTAAAAATAGAGAGAGCCCTCTTTGATTCTAAGAAGGATAGTTCTTGGACTCCAAAGTGGTTTGATGTTGCCCTCTGTCATTTGTTCTTTCCAATCTTACAAATTACGGAGTGATAACACAGACCAATTCACATCATTATCTTTCTTCAACATATTTGTCAATTCTCTAAGATGCTCAACCAAATTAGGAATGAATCTATGTAAGAAATTCATCTTACCATTGAATGCTTCTGTTTCCTTTTTTATACAAGGGAAATCAATCTGTTGAATTTCTTGAAAACGAGAAGGGTCAATCCGGATCCCATCCTTGGAGATGATGTGACCAAGAAGTTTTCCCTCCTCCATGGAAAAATGGATTTTCTTTGGGTTGAGAGAGATTCTAAACTTCTTGCATCTCTCGAAAACAATTCTTAAATGGTGCAAATGTTCATCATCATAATGTGAATACACTGTCAAGTCATCTAAATAAACAACCAAGAAAACATTTGTTTCATTGGTGAATGCTATGTCCATGGCCCGTTGAAATGTGGCCCCTGCAATTTTAAAACCAAGTGGCATCTTTGCATATTTAAACGTGCCCCAAGGTGTAGTAAATGTTGTATTGTTCTGATCACCCTTGTGCACCAAAATCTGGTTGTATCTTGAATAGCCATCCAACAGTGACATCCAGAAAGAACCAACAACTCTTTGAAGGATGTGATCTATCTTACAAAGTGGATAGTTGCCCTTGAGAGACACTTTGTTCAAGTTTCTGAAATCTATGCATAGCCGGATTTCTCTAGTATTCTTTCTCACTAGAACCAAATTTGAAACCCAATCAGTGAATCTGATATGAACAATAACACCAGACTTGAAAATTCTGTTTACCTCTTTTTCAATTGATGGAAGCAATCTGAGATTTATCCTTCTCAACTTTTTCTGCAAGGGATTTTGATCGGATTTAATCGGAATAGTGTGTTGAATTATGTTCTTGTCATGCACCTTTAAATCTACATATTCCCATGCGAAAACATTAGAAAATTCAGAAATTTATTTAACATATTCAACCTTTACCTCAGGAGATAAGGACTTGGATACTTTAACCATATTTGGTTTATCTTCTGTCCCGATGTTTACATCTTCAACACCCTTTTCCATAGGAACCAATGGAGGCTTTCTTGCTACGTCATATTGGAAAAAAAAATCTTCCAAAGGTATGAGACCTTTTGGAATATTGTCATTTTTCAACTGTAGTATATCCACCTAAGTTGCTTCTATGTCCTGGTCATCTTTATCACAAATTTCATCTATGGAACAATTATCAAATTCTGCCTCACCTTGGAGAAAGTTATTTACCTGCTTATCATCCCAGAATACTTGCCAATACCGCAAGTTATCAGGAACAATGGGCCGATGTTTCACATGAATCTCAAAATTCCTGTTTGAATAGATGGGGATCTTAAAATTACTTGTAGTTGTAGCCAATGAATCTGCCATGAGATTTTGACTCCTTGGCACAACTGTAAGTATATACTCCTGAAAGTTTTTCAAAATATCTAATACAAAATTCCTATATTGACTCATTCAAGGATGGTTAACTTGATATTCACCTTTAACTTTCTTGATCACAAGTTCTGAATCACCACACACAACAATCATTCTTGCTCCCAATTCAATATCTTTAGGCCAGTAATCAGTGCTTGATACTCTGCCTCATTGTTAGTGCAATCAAAAGCTAACTTGTATATCACTAGCACATTTGGCCCAATTTTTGATGGCCAAAATGTCGCTCTTGCGACACATAGGCATCCTAAGAGTGACACTTTGAGGCAGGGCAAAAAGTGGTTTCTCTTAACGTCGCAATTTCGACACTTCAGTTAAGTGTCGGAAGAGTGACATATTTTCCGATGTTTCCAGACGGTCGTTGCTCTTCCGACGTTACCTACTGAGCATCACTATGCCGACGTTAGAAAGAGCGTCTATATTCCGATGAAACCATATCGTTGCTATTCTGACGTTCCATAACTGTCGCTATTCCAACGTTCAATAACCGTCGCTATTCCGATGTTCCAAACCATCACCATTCCAACGTTTTTTACTGTTAGTCACTCTACCGACGGTTTTCAGAATTTGTCAGAAGTTCGACGTCTTGTATACTTTGTCGCAAGTCTGACAGTTGTAAGTGGATAGCAAGCGTTAGAATACCGATGGAAAAAAACGTATATCGAAAAAAAAAATAGGTGCAGTATTCCAGCTCAAGGAATACCAATGATATTCGAGCATCTCCCCTTCTTTTAATTCCAATAGTCGATTCAATTTGTTCTTTCATGGTGTTTTGAAGGGAAATCTAGATCTCTCACACTCGAGAGTGATAATTTAGGACCATTTGCGAATTTGATTCTAAAATTTGCATGAAATATTTAAGTTTCCATTAATAATCTCACTACAGTTTGGCCCTGTCAAAATTTTTGCAATTTCTAATCGAAATAACCAGTGAGCATATGGATCAATTTCTTAGAGTCAAAATCTTTCTAGTGCATTGTCAATTATACATCTATAGTAACATGAAAGAGGCCATTGAAGCCAAACATTCAAAGCTGGACACATGCACTCTACATCTGATGAAAAACAGATAGTTGCTGAGCAGGTTGCTAATATAGACACAAGCACATCTTTGAAACATGTTCTAAACAACTTTAGTTGCACTTCCTGATGTCTGGACTCAGGAAACACCACACCCTTTTGCAAATTTCAAATCACATTTCAACAGGTTTGTCCAAGAGCAACCCAGGTAGGGAAGCATTACAGGAGTTATTACAAATCACCAAGATGAACCCATCTTCATAATGGAGACTCCATAAATAATGTGGCTATAACTTCAGCCATCAACACTTTACACTCACAGTGAATATCTGACAACTTGTTCTTCAACTGGTTTCCCAAATCATTACAAAATCTATTCAACGTACTCTTTAGCCCTTTTACAACCAGCCCAAGAAATTAAAATGGAAATTGGAACCTGTGTTGAAATAAAATTCACGATCTGATGGAATTATTTAGTCACGTACATGTAATGGATGTAAACCTCTAATGCATGCAATAGTGTTATAGATCAACTTGCCAACTGAGATGCTAGTTCTCCAAGAACTGAAAGATCCATCCAAGGCTATTGAGACTCAAGAGAATGAAATTCCAGATAATGTCAATAGTGGTATTTTTTATTTGTTCATTCCATCCTGTCCACCTGATTCACCTCACTCAAATATGAATCATGATCTTACCAGCTCCCTAGATTAATTACCAACATTTTCCATTTTTTTGGTAGTTCTTTAACATATAGCCAAGCTGTTGTTAACATTTCTAAATACACCATCAACATCTCAAATACATTTATGAAATTACAACAATAGGTAGCAATGCATTTCATTATGACACTCTTTCATTTAGCATTAGCAACCTTGCAAACACAATGGCATACATATGTTGACACTCTTAGCCATTCACCTCTAGAATAATAGCATTGTTATAAGCATATAAAAATACAAACACAACAAGTACACAAATCTTGAACATCTTATCTATGTGTAGCAATAAAATCGATTCATCACACCATTTTTTTTTCAATACACTCTATAGGTATCCACAAATATTGTTATTGATCTCCAAATTCTCCAAATTGATCTACTATTGGTGTACAATTCATCTACAAGATATACAATTGTAGTCTATTCACACTAATCACATAATCTCTCTATAGACTACACAACTTAGAAAACATATGATCTCACTACAATCTGACTTCAGTACCAAGGCCACATGACATCCAACCTGCATACAGACTTCATCATTATGCTAACACACAACACTCTCCATTCTTCACTCCATATACAAGTAGCATCATATCAATACTAAAGCAAAGATATCAAAGTTCCAAGACCTAGGAGCTCCGCTTCTTTTATATTAGTCGACCTTGTGATATCCATCCTTTCAAGTTGTGCAAGGCCACAAAGCCCTTCTATTTTGGTTAGTGCACCACAATACTTTAAATGCAGAATTATTAGTGATGTTGGCAATGCTCCAACCTCCACCAAATTTCTACAATGCATAATTATTTTTTGTTCCTGTTTATGTTTGGGTGATCCACTATTCCTTGAATGGATTAGTTTTGACCATTCTTATGTTATTTTTCCAACACCCTTTTGTTGAGGTTGGGCCTAACATCATTGTTCTATTAGATGTGTTCTATAGGTTTGAAACCCATCGGTTGCATTTACAGGATTGGAAGGCTATGCTTGAAATTCCTCCAAGGGAGTTAACACAAGAGGATTGTAAAGAGGGAAATGAAACCTACAACTATCATTTCATACTGCTACCTCTAAAGAAGTCCTATTTTTTGCCTCAAAGGGAGGCCTCTATACATTGTTATACCTGCATTCATTTAATACATGGTGCATGTGGGAAGGGTCATCAAGTGTATACCCAATTATAAACCATTAAATAGGGTGATTACTCTTTTAGTACATACAAGAGAGGTATTATGATAGAACAAAACCAATAACATGAAAATCTTAATCTCATATCCGAGTGTACACATAATTGACATTCCTATTATGATCTACCATCCATGAAGTTTTCCTTGTGAAATAAACATCAAAAGCACCATGGAAATGCCAAGTCACAAAGTAATTAACATGTCCAATAATATTACCATATCAAGAATGGAACGTCTTTGTACTAGTGCTTAGTATGGTTACACACTCAAGTGATGGCAATCTCATATAAAGACCAACTATATATGAAAATCACACAAATTATACCAATTAGTCTTATGCTACCATTACAGTGTAAAAGACTCCATGACTCAACTATCTTTTGCACATTTTAAAGGAAAAATGCACAACTAATTTCAGTTGGTTAACATAAACACCAAAGTTGGATAAGTCCACTAGTTTGGTGGTCAATGGGAAATAAGTTGGTGATGGTAATAGTGTTGAGCCACTAGATTTGAAGTTTAGTGATGGCCATTTCCTTGTTACTATTGCAAGATATACTTCCCAGTAATTAAAACATGGCTCCATTTCCTTGCTATTGTAGCAAGGCACACTGCCTAATAATTAAAACACAACCCCATTTCTTTGTTGTTGTAGCAAGGCAAATTTCCTAGTCATTAAAACATGACTCCATTTTCTTTTTGTTGTAGCAAGACAAACTTCCCAACAATAAAACATGACTAAAAAGATTTGATAACATCACCTTGTACCCTTTACTAAGGTAAATAACAATATCAGGTATATCCATAAAGGATACCTCTGGAAATAATACGTGTCTATTATTTATAATATTATGTCCATTAAAAAATACACCGCATTTAATGTTAAATTTAGACTAATACTTGACATCATGCCCAAGCATGAATACACCATGGCAACAACTTGACATCATGCCCAACTGGGATAGCCTATTTTCATTTATTATCAGTTTGTATAAATGCTTCTAACAACGTAATTCATAACAATATCACACGATGGCTACATAATTAGGAAGCTACAATTATTTCACACTGTCTTAGGTTTCTTTTGGATTTGTAGCTACAATCAATCATTTTCCATTGCAAGTAGTTTCCAGATTGTTAGAAACTTCATTTTTACTTGCAAATAAGTGTTAGGTTCTTTTTGTAGTTACCAACATATTTCCCAAGATTCACCACCCATGGATCTATTGATCTAGTGTGTTTCCACACTTGTGGGTGGCCTACAAAGGGACTTTTGCTTGGTGGTTTTCTGCATTTTTACCACTTTTACAGGTCAAAATCAGGACATCAACATACTCATCTACTTTCAGCCACTTATCAAAGGGTAATTCAAGGAATTCTTGGTATCTATCACTCTCCTTTGGTGTTATAATAGCTAAATTTTTAGAGGCTCGAGTTATTTTTTGCTTTCTGGTCTACGTTTTTATGTAGCTCATTTTATTACTTTATATCAGTAAAATTAATAGTTAACTCCTATCTTCATCTTAGACATCAATACTTAGCATTAGTCTACTTATAGCTTGGGTGAAGTTTTTTGTGTGTAGATTAGGGAAGTATTCCATAGCATTTAGTAAGAGTTGGATTAAAGAGTGGGATTTGTGCCAAGGTGACATTTGGCACTTATCCCATATGGTACCGCCTTACTGCCTCAAGAAGACCTTGTCACGACTGCTAAATTGGTGGTAATGGTGAGTAGTACACACTTTGAGTTTGAATTTTAGTAAAGCAAGTTTCAAGCTGGGGTGAATTTTTTTTCGGCATCAATTTAGGAAAACTAAATTACTTTAATAAGTTATTATTCATGTAAAAAATTCTTGATTAACACAAGCCATGGAAATATGGAGAATATCAAGCAAGCATATCATCAGCTAGGGAAACTAAATGACTTTAATCAAATGTTTTTAGTCAAAAATGTATTGATAAAGTAGCAAAATGGCACAAAGTTGTTAAGAATGTTACTCTCATATTGTGGAAACAAGTGGATTTCACATATAAAACACTATGATACTAGTAGGATATATTATCAACAGTCACCACATATGGCATGAGATTCCACTGGTGATTTTTGATACAATGGATTGGTTGTAGTATGCTATATATGGATTCTTCGCTAGATTGTGGTTACACACACCTTCATTCCTTTTTTGGATATGATGCTCACGCTTGATGGTGTTGTACAACATCATGGTCAAGGGGAATGTGATATTCCCAATTAGCATATAGCCTCGGAATCCCAATTTGATGTTGCTGGTAGTTTTGGGGATACGAGGGAGTTTTTCACATTGCCTCTTCCTTTGAAACCCCTTGACTTGAACACAAAGTCATTTGTTAGAATTTTTTGAAGGCCATTTGCAAGCAGATTTTCAAGGTTTTAAGGAGAATTTCAAGTGATTTAACAGGCTAGTTGTAATATTTTGGCCTTAAGGTGATTTTTAGCTGGCAAAAGATTTGGTCAACTAACAATTCTTATTTTCTTAAATTTATTTATCTTAGGATATTTTATTCAAGTGCTTGGGTGTCTTGGGAGTGCCATGGAGCCATCTAGAACCAACATTGAACCATTTGAAGGAATTTATAATGGGTTTTGATGGGTATAACAGGAAAAATAGAGGCTATATCCCATGGCTGTGGTGCGTAGTAGCTAACAGTGAGGTGATTATGCTTGTATTAACATAGAGATCCACATTCAAAACCTCTTGAGTGGGTGTAGATGAGGCCAGGTGCAAATCCTGATTGGTTTTGATGGAATAGGGATGCCCATCATAGCATGGCCACTTAACTCAAAAACAAATATATGTTACTATAATCATAATGTCCGAAAAAAATTGGGACTGCATTTTGATACATAGGATTTCACATTTCTTTTTTCCCTCAAATTCCCATCTTTGAATTTCTAGGTCAGTTTGGTTAAGGCTTGAAATTTTCTTCAAAACCATTATCAAAAATCTTAGACACCGTTGGCAATTTAGGATAAATTTAGAGGGTTCTTGGGTAAGATGTAAATCATACAATGATAATTACTCTGGGGGTATAAACCATCTTGTATGCTACGTGTCTACACTTTCTGACAACAATCTAATTGTTTGTCCCAATAAGACATCTGAAATCATGATATAGAGATGCAAAAAAGAAGAAGGAAAGAGGCATGCAACAAATATTGGGAGAGGCCTTGGAAATTTAGCCTCATGAGAAGAGCTAAATGAAGTTGCATTCTCCATAAAAGGAACAAAACACAAAAACAGGATGGTTTTCCAGTGGTTCTCTTCCAAAAAATATGGCAACATAAAAAACATTTTTTATGAGATAAAAAAATCAAGGTAGTCTGGTAAGATATTTAAAGGCTACTCTCCTCATTTTCATTCTAAAAAAGATCATGTCAGTAAATTTGTATCTTACTGACCAATCTAGTTGTGAAACTCTATTTATGGAATCATATTCAAAGTCATTACTACCAGACTTTGGCCTCTGTTGAACCTTCTCATATCAAAAGATCAAGGATAGATGTACATGGAAGCCACATTTCTGAAATAGTGCAGGAAACCATACACAGACAAAGAAAGGCACAGGGGTATGTCAATGAAAATAGACCTAGCAAAGAACTTCCACTCTAATCACTTTCTGGAGTTGAAAGGTAACATTATGATCCAACCTCCATACATAAGGACTAGATACATGACCTTGGTTTCAAGTTGGCTCTCAAAGACTCTAGATTGACACAAATCACCATATCCTGCAGTAAAACAATATTTTCCACTTATGCCATTGACAAAGCATCCCATCTTTCAATGTCCAATCTCAAGAGATAGATTCACCTATTCATGACTTGGCAAGCTCCCTTTCAAATTTTTTCTACTACCCTAATGAAAGAGAAATAAATTCACACATTCATGACTTGGGATGCTCCCTTTCCACCTTTTCTACAACACTGAAAAATCATGCCTTTCTCTCCTCATAAGGGAAGTATTTAGACACAAAAATCAATGTGTACTTGTATCAACCTAACCACATGATGTCAAGAGGATCACTTCATACTTCTCAGTTGTTGCATCTATTTGGGGCAGCAAGAAAAAATCAAATATCTACCATTCTTCAAATTCCGCCCTAAAAATAAGCCCTAAAGAGAAAAACCTCATACTTCCAGATTGTCCCACCTAACCGGGGAAGGAAGTGACAAGGAAAGATTTATGATTTTTCAAATTCTAGATGGATGTAAACACTTTGTAATGTAGTGACAAGCAAAAGTTTTAATTCTTTGAATTCTAGATGGATGCAATCACTTTGTAATTCCAAGTTGAGAGCCTTCCTCTACTTGGAATATCCTCTATCAGGGGTAACCTTCACACCTCTACCTTATATCAACACTGACGAAGTTAGAAATCCCATTGGCCCATCCTATTTATCTGTCAAGTTTGAAGCATAAGGAAAAATACTGGACACTGTTATTATACAATAAGCTGAAATGTAAAATGAACTACAAGACAAGGATATTTATCCTCAGTGGGGAGGATGAACCCAATTCTACCAATCCTATCAGATATCCCTCTATCAAAGCAATATTCTAATGCAAACATCTCAAGAAATAGAAAAACTAGTCTATGATTTTACCCATCCACCAGTCAGTTCACAAAGCACCTTAGATTCATGTTGGAAGGAAAAATAGTAGTAAAAAGGCAGAGAGAATTGTAGGTAGATGGTGGTATTTGTCTGATTTTCATTAATGCCTTGTAAGGGAAACATATTCTATCATCCTATGATGTAATTGATATTTGTGGTATAACTTTTAAAGACTCTTAACTATGAGCATTGAGAAGCTTAAAAATCCCTTTAGAAAGCTAAAAACATTGATACCATCTATGTCACATGGTTCACCGAAATTCAAAATTGAGGCTTAAAATTCAACAAAACTAAATAAAATTCTTAGGTTTTATTAGGTTCTTCAAACCTCATGACCGAACCTCAAGTTGAATTCAAGTTGAATTTGAAGTTGAAGGAAAAATTGGGTTTTTTTTATCGGTTTTCTCGTTTTTTATAAATAATAAAGTAAATTTTTTCTAACCCTAGATCCCTTGACTTAGAATCCTTTTTTCACTTTTTTGTTCACTCTTCACTCAACCAACTTGTCTCCATTTCCCATGTCACTGACCCTCTTTCCATTACTGCTGACCCTGGATCCTAATAACCTTATTCGACCATGTGATTGCTTTATGGAAATTCTAGTCTTAATTCTCTTCTGTGTGGAATTTGACCCTCCATTACCATTTCCATATGGACCATATACCTTCCAGGTTGATGGTTCACTACCCACAAAGACTTATTTTGTTTGCGATTTGCCACCCTTTTTGTGCCCAAACTCGAGGGGATTTGATATGGCTCACAACTCAAGCTGTGGCCTATAGTCTGTGCCACACCCACAATTCAAGCTATAACCTGTAGCATCTGCCATGGCCCATGGGGTTTGTATATAGGACCAGTCACCATTGTAGTCAGACTCTATAGATAATGAAAAATGTATATAGATGAGCCTCATTGCAAACTTCATTTGAACCTCATCAAAAAATTTTGAATTCAAACTGAACCTAATTGTTGTTGAACCCAACCTCATATTTGAATTATTTGACTTAGGATACCACAAAGAGGTTGAAATATTTGAACTATTTTAATTAGGACACTCAGGCTCCAGTGGAACCTGCACTGGACTTGGTGGGTATTGTCACTCGATCCCTTCCTTCTATTCATGATACTCTTGATCTGTTATTAAATGTTATTCAATCGCCCGGTCCTTCCAGACCCCTAGTAAATGAGCCATTGTGCATAAAAAATATTTCCATAATGATTAAAATATAAAGTTATAACATACCAGCTCATACTCGAACAAAAAATTTATATCAATATTATTCTTTTGTATCTTCTTGATCTTCATCCAAATGATCGACATCTATACCAACATCTGATTCATAAACAACGTTGAAATGATCGATCATGTCATCATCATCATCAATTATGTCATTTTCAATAATATCCTCATTGACATCATCATCAATAATATTTCTGAAAAACTATTGACGAGACACACACAAAGATGATATTTATTTTTAGTTTCTAACATTTTGAAAGAAATGACATAAGACCTTGTTTCCATGACAATGCATTAGAGGTCAAGTCGGCGATAGTAACACCTTCTTCTACCCTTAGAATGGTCTATGAGGCAGACAGGGGTGTTACAATTTCCTATTGTCTTACCTATATTGGATAATGGATTCCACCCATATCAATGAGATTGGGGTTGTGGCTTCACTTCTTCCTTCTTCTTGGTTATTTAAAAAAAATGATTCTAGTCATTCCCTAATCATGGTTTGATTCATGAATGAATGTAGCAATTTTAACTTCTTGTAAACACAATATCTTAATAACAGGAGCAACATTTATTACTTTCAAAATCATGGTTGTAATAAGGGTTTGTGAGCTCTTGCATGTTGCATGATACCATCTTCATTTTATTTTTATGAAAGAAGTCCACTCTCTTCTTCCCTTCACCTATGCAAATTTGGCATGAAAACATATTTGCAGGTAGATCAATATTGGAATCATCATATATTCATGCATATAGTTATCATAAGAAGAAGTATTGAAATGACACTCTTCCAGTTTGAGGAAGTTGTGACATTTTGGAAAAATTATTGAAGATAGTATCCTTTATAAATTCTAATGATGGGACTTGTTATCAATCAAAGTTGTGAACAAGTCAGGACCATTGATAGTATGATGCAATTTGTATCTCTATGTCAATCTATCGGGGTAGTATGGTGCCATTTTTAGATCTAGCTCTTTTTTCTCACCTCAAGTTTGATCTACCTACAATGGCACCCTACTTAGAGATAACATAAGGATCTAGGTTTTATGCATGCATGAATAAGACCAGTCCTTATACTTATTTTTCAACCCAAGGTCAAGTGTTGGAACTTGGGATATGATGTCACTTGTAGCATACCCCTATGTGTAATTGTGATTTTTTTTGTTCCTGTTTATGCTTGGGTGATCAACTATTCCTTGAATGGCTTAGTTTTGACCATTCTTATGTTATTTTTCCAACACCCTTTTGCTGAGGTTGGGCCTAACATCATTGTTTTATTATATGTGTTCTATAGGTTTGAAACCCTTCGGTTGCATTTACAAGACTGGAAGGCTATGCTTGAAATTCCCCCAAGGGAGTCAACACAAGAGGATTGTAAAGAAGGAAATGAAACCTACAACTATCATTTCATACTGCTACCTCTAGAGAAGTCCTATTTTTGTCCTCAAAGGGAGGCCTCTATACGTTGCTATACTTGCATTCATTTAATACATGGTGCATGTGGGAAGGGTCATCATGTGTATACCCAATTATAAACCATTAAATAGGGTGATTACTCTTGTAGTAAATACAAGAGAGGTATTATGATAGAACAAAACCAATAACATGACAACCTTAATCGCATATATGAGTGTACACATAATTGACATTCCTATTATGATCTACCATCCATGAAGCTTTCCTTGTGAAATAAACATCAAAAGCACCATGGAAATGTCAAGTCACAAAGGAATTAACATGTCCAAGAATCTTACCATATCAAGAATGGAACGTCTTTGTACTAGTGCTTAGCATGGTTACACACTAAAGTGATGGAAATATCTTATATAAAGACCAACTATATATGAAAATCACACAAATTATACCAATTAGTCTTATGCTACCATTATAGTGTAAAATACTCCATGACTAATTAAGTAGAAGTAAACGATTGAACCTCTAAGTTTGCCCAGTGATCACAAGTGCTAAAAAATGTTTATCTGGCCAAATGTCTTGGTATTGGACCTTGTGCCAACTCAATAGTTGTAAATAAGGACAAAAAACAACAACTTTCTACACTCATAATAGGAAAGCAGAGATAGAAATCACCGGCCTTTAAGATATGAAAAAAATAACTAAGAATCTGACAATTTTGATGCAAATAATTTGTATGACACAACATTTATCCAGGTTGCTCTGCTAATGAACTAACAAGAATAACAACTGGTTACCCAGATGGCTTCATGGATGGGATTTAACCCATATCCAATCTTTTAGATAAAGTTTTGGGTGAATAAACAAATGATTTCTTGACTTGGATGAACATTTAAGGGGATGTTAAATGATGAACCAACAAAGTGATGATGAACCAGTAGAGTGATGATGAACCAATAAAGTGATGATGAAATAGCAGAGCGACCACCAAGAATGGGTCCCAAAGACTATGGATGGAGAGGATATTGTAATCATATACCAGTTTGTGTTGAACGAGGTGATAAAAAACTCTTTATTAAGTAACCCATATTTGAAGGGAGATGTTGGAGGAACAAACATCATGCCATCTCCAGTACCTAACATTTTGCACTACAATTCCCATACACTTTGCTATGAACCCCACCCCTACTAACCCCTGCTCTTGAAAATTATGAAACATTTTAGTTTAAGTTGCAGCGTCAATGTTTCTTGAAAAAAAGTTGAAAGAAAGAAAACATTATTTTAATTTTCAATGGTAGCCAAAACCAGTTAATGTGACGATTTAAGTAGAAGTAAAAAATTGAACCTTGAAGCTTTCCCAGTGATCACAAGTGTTGAAAAATGTTTATCTGGCTAAGTATCTTGGTGTTGGACCTAGTGCTCAATATTTGTAGATAAGGACAACAGACAACAACTTTCTACTCTCGTAACAGGAAAAGCAGAGATAGAAATCACCAACCTTTAAGATATGAAAAGAAAACCTAAGAAACTGACAATTTTGATGAAAATAAATTTGGATGACACAACCTGTATCCAAGTTACTCTCCTAATGAACCAACAAGCATAACAACTAATTACCCAGATGGCTTCATGAATGGGAGTTAACCCATATCCAATCTTTCAGATAAATTTTTGGGTGAATAAACAAGGGATTTATTGACTTGGATGAACATTTAAGGGGATGTTCAATTATATTTGCGTAAGTAAGTTTACAGCCAAAACACCATGTTGTGTAGTTAAATTTGAAATGTAAGTGATGATGAACTAGTTGAGTGGCCACCAAGAATACGTCCCAGAGACTGCAGATGGAGAAGATATTGTAATCAACTACAAGTTTGTGTTGAACGAGGTGATATTATATCCAGGTATAAGTTAAATGAAAGATATTCTATCCGGGTATAAGTTCATGTTAGATGCATCTTATAATTCATTGTGCTTTCCTAGAACAGAGACTTCTTCAATGTGGGTTTTCTGCAGATCAAACTTTGTTCAAATAATGCTTTATCAACTGTTTAAATTTTAAAGAGGGTACAATAGAAAACAAAACAAAATGATAAGATAATTTATAAGGAGGTAAAATTTATTGAGTTGAGGCTTTTGAAAATGAGCCTAAGGAGGTAAAGTGTATTGATTTAAGGCTTCTAAAAATGAGAGTTCTTGTTTTAGAGACTGATTTCTGTAATTTTGAATTCATGGGAAAATTAACAGTCACTCATTTACATTATTTAGAATAAACAGTTAAAGGTACTGGCCAAGCATTGTGAGTTACAGTGCTCTCGTTGGTGCATTCTTGAGCGTTGATGATCCTAAGCTAGCCTCTAAAACAATTGACAAGATATTTAAAAGAACTTAGATCCCTGTCAACTAAGCTTTCTTTGATAAATGGTCAACACAATTATCATGCAATGATGTGTTCATAGGGAACATGTTTTTTGTCTACGCTACATCAAGACATGCATGCAAAATAGAAGTAAGTGAGCCATGTAGATGTGGGATACATCATTCATGAAGAGTATCTAACAAGCCATATTTATAAATTTTTTAGAAACTTTGGAGTGCAAACAAGCATGGTTACAGAGTACTGCAAACGATCTAACTCACATTAAAAGAGAAAGATTAGTCCTATGGTCTAACTCGCATTAGAAATCAAATCCTTACCAAGAAAAAATTATCTAGATTTGTCATTCATACCTAGCACCTAAACCAATGGAAGTCCCTCATGGGCATGTTTTTTGCAGTGATTCTTATTATTAACTAATAAATATATAATTAAAAATAAAAATGAAATGTAGTTAGCTACCTCTTGAGTGGGTTTAGTGGCCTCTGGAAGATTCTCCTCTTGCATGGAGTCTTGAGTGGGTTTAGTAGCCTCTGGAAGCTTATCCTCTGGCATGGAGCCTTAATCCTGCTGGTTTGAGTCCACGTCAATTTCCTCTGCATCCAATCTCCTTACTTTGGGACTCACAGAGGCCTGGATTCCATGCCAATTCGAAGTATTTTTTAGGGTTTCTAGAATTTTTAGGTACAACAGGATCAACACAATCCATCTGTGCCAGAGCATCTGGCTGGTGACCTCCTATGGTTTTAGGACATTTGATTTTCTTGTGGAAGTCAACTCATTTCTTCTCTCTTTTTCGCTTATTTTCTTCGTTGATTTTGGGGTTGAAAATGCACTTGTCATCTTCATTAGTGTAGCCATTATCGCCCACACCTTTGGCTTTGTCTACCTCTATGGAATCCTGAACATACAGGATCTTGAGTGCCTCATTGCTCTTGTCGATATGTATTTTGAAGTTGTGAAGAGAGATGGAGGGCTTGGGATGGGCTGTCGCCCAACAATGTGGGTAATCTTGAGCAGATTCTTTCTGTAGAAGGAAATAAATCACTGGATCAAAGGAAATCGGGATTCGATGTATCAGAGTAGATTATTTCTATAGAAGGAAATAAATCACCAGACTTCAACCAAATGTATCAGAGCAGAACTGCAACAAGCACTCGGGATCAATTTCTTGACTTACCACATCCTTCCTCCAAACCTGCGACAGTATGGCCGCATCCTTCCTCCAAACCTACGATAGTATGGCCACATCCTTCCTCCAAACCTGAGATAGTATGGCCACATCCTTCCTCCTTCCTTGGACAAACCATGCAACAGGAGGGAAATTAACGAGGGAATTAAAACTTTTGATATTTGAAATTTTTTGACATTTTGAAATGAAATACGTGTGTTTTTTTAAGGCCACTCAAATTCCATTAAATGAAATGTGTAAGTATTTTTCTTTGGGTTAATAAGGGGTTTGGGTAAATAAGTGGTATTGTTGATTATAAATTATTATTAATCAGGTTAGATCTAAGACATTTATTTAAATGATTAATTATATAAAATCATTGAATTTCTATTTCATAAATTATTACTTGAGAGGATTTTGGTTGATTTTTAAATCTAATTATGTGATATTAAAGATGAATTATGGTAACTTAAAAATAAGTTTTATTTGGTTAAAATGGAAGTAGTAATGTTATGGTATGAATGATTATTTTCAATGAAATGTTTGGTTTAATAAGGATAACTCATCTATGGACATTTTCCATGATGTTTAAGATGGAGTCAATATAGGAAAGGTGATACTTAAAGGGCTCCCACATGCTTTAGAAATTTATATCTATTGTTTTATAAAAATTAGAGGTGGAAAAATATCCTAAGCTCTAGAGCTAAGTTTGTTCCAACTTAGCTATATCTTGAACAACAAATTGTTGTTGACTTCAAGGATATGATAGAAATTTCGTGGGTTTTAGGGTAGTCTTGTCATGAAATAAATGTAATGTAGTTACTAGGTAGGTAGGGAGAACCATTTTGGTGGAACTTGGCCATAAATGGGACATCTATCCATGCATATTTTTTTAAGAACAAATACACCTAGTGGATTATCATTGTTGGGGAATCACTTTAGGATCTAGGCTACTGTGCACACACTAACTAAAGGGATATTAGTGAAACCCACAAAAGTATTATAGGTGCTTTTATAGAAATAGGTGTTCTTGTGTTCTCATTGGTTAGATATGGGCAAATGACAATAAAGTAAGAGAAGTTATAGGTGCTTTTATATAAATAGGTGTTCTTGTGCTCTCATTGGTTAGGTATGGGAAAATGATAATTGGGTGTATCAGTGGAAGGGGGTGGGGGGAGGGTTTAGAGGTATTAGGAAGTATACAATTAGGTATTTAATAAACATAGGTAGCCTTAATAGGAAATATGTATTAGGAGGGGGATTCAAGAAAATCATTTTGGGAGATCTTTATCAATATCTATGGAAATTGAGGGTATTATTTAAAATCAAATAAATGCATGTGCTATGTCACGAGTTTAAAAGTGAAGGACTTGTGAGATGACTAGATCAACCTACTCCTACAATTGATGTGGTTGACAATGAATGGTTATCTTCTCAAGAAGATGTTGCTTGTTTCTTTATATTGTTATGTTTACAAATAATATAACTTGAATTCTTCATTAAAATTATTTTTTTTTACCACCAATCCACATATTTTATCTTAAGACTTGCCAATAAAAGCTTCTCTTACGACATTATTATGTATATTTTTTTCGTTTGTTAGCTATTCGAGAATTGTGGGACTTGCAACATTATTTTATATATAATTTTTGGTTTACTGGCTATCAGTGACTTGCGAGACTATCTTGTTGTCTAATAAACTACAACCCAGGGGATAAGCTATCAAAGTTATTTGGGGTTTGCAAGACTAGCTTGTAGCTGTCTAATAAAACATGAATCACGGGAATATAAGATATTAAAAGCATTTGAGATTCATAGCATCCCAGGCCACACCAACCCTCAACGTGGATAGATTTTCGGTGTCCTAGATTTCACAAGTATGGTGATCATTTGGTTAGAGACTTCCCTCTAGGAATTACCTGGAGGCGTCATCAAAGGGTAGTCTACAGGAATGATTATCGGACTCATGTAGTTGATCAGTCAGAAGGTGGTGAGCAGGAACAGATGGAAGAGGTGGTTCTTTAGCAGGAAGAGGGGCTTACCCCAATGGAAGGGATGGAGGAACATATTGAAAAACTGTAGATCCCTCTTGTTAGTGAAATATTGAACCAAGCACCAGACACTTAGGCTCTAGTGGAAACTACACTAGACTTGGTGGGTATTTTCACTCGATCCCTTCCTTCTATTCATGATACTCTTGATCTGTTATTAAATGTTATTCAATCACCCGGTCCTTCCAGGCCCCTAGTAAATGAGCCATTGTGCGTAAAAAATATTTCTATAATGATTAAAATATAAAGTTATAACATACCAACTCATACTCGAACAGAACATTTGTATCAATATTCTTCTTCTGTATCTTCTTGATCTTCATCCAACTGATCAACATCTATACCAACATCTGATTCAGAAACGGTGTTGAAATGATCGACCATGTCATCATCATCATCAATTATGTCATTTTCAATAATATCCTCATCGAAATCATCATCAATAATATCGCTGAAAAACTATTGATGAGATGCACACAAAGATGATGTTTATTTTCAGTTTCTAATCTTTTGAAAGAAATGACATAATACCTCATTTCCATGACAATGCATTGGAGGTCGGGTCAGTGATATTAACACCTTATTCTACCCTTAGAATGGTTTATGAGGTAGATGGGGGTGTTACAATTTCCTATTGTCTTACCTATATTGGATAATGGATTCCACCCATATCAATGAGATTGGGGTTGTGGCTTCACTTCTTCCTTCTTCTTGGTTATTTAAAAAAAATGATTCTAGTCATTCCCTAATCATGGTTTGATTCATGAATGAATGTAGCAATTTTAACTTCTTGTAAACACAATATCTTAATAATAGAAGAAACATTTATTACTTTCAAAATCATGGTTGTAATAAGGGTTTGTGAGCTCTTTCATGTTGAGTCATTTTTGACTAATTTTATCATTTTGGAGCCATTGGTGCAGAGAAAACAGCCATTAGAGGCCTGTAACTACATGTAATAGCAAAATTTTGAGCATAATGAAAGATGGGCATGCCATTGGGAGCTGGACCAACAGATGTAGCCAAGGAGGGGTGAATTGCTTCATCATGCCTAGTGTGTAAGTTATATTTTGTGACTTATTTCTCTATTTTACATCGTTGTTAAATGTTATTTGTGCTTATTTCATGCTTCTAATTCACTAAAATCATCTACAATTCATGGTTAAAATCCTCAATCCTTAAGCAAACTAATGAGACAAGCATGCACATGTTTATAAACTGAAAAGACACTTAGCACAACAAAACTAATACATTCATTTCAGATCAGAGCACAACCAAAGAAACAAAGTCGGAAAACCACAACAAAGGAGCATCGAGGACCATTGGATCTGAGGTTTGATCGATGGTGGGGATTAAATCACATTTCGCATATCAGTGAGTTTTGCATTTATAAGTTAAGAAATCGCAAGTTAAACCATGTAATTTTTTATGTGATAAGTCATAAAAATGTTAAAGGAAAAGTGCAGGTGATGACGTGGCAAGATAACGTGGCAGGTGACATGGCAAACTGACGTGGCAGATGACGTGGCCCAGACACCACATACCATAGTTAGTTTATGATGACGTGGTGATGACATAGAAGTGATGTGGAAATGATGTGGTAAGGTGATGTGGCACGATGATGTGGACCCGGCCCGCATACCGAACATTGCAGATCGCATGGGATAAGTTTATGGTTAAACATTTAAAGATGTGAAGTAAAATGGAGGCTCAGATGCAATGTAGTTTCAAAGGAGAAATCCAAAGGATTTCAAATCCGTATGCAGAGCCTTTTCTTTGTTAAACCACATTGGAGGAAGGAAGGGAGATTAAAACATGAAATCTATGGAATGCGAAGTGCGATGTGTGATGCCAGGTGGGACCCGAACGCAATTGCAAATCGTAAATCTTAAAAGATAAGTTGAAAAGGTAAAATTTTAAAACCGTGAAGTGCAATGTGCGATGTCAGGTGGGACCCAATCACAATCGCAAATCGCAAACTTTAAAGGACAAACACGGGGGGTAAGTTTTGTAATTTCCAAATTACAATGTGCGATGCGGTGGGGTCTGATTGCAAATTGCGCATCGCAAGTTTTAAAGTTTAATTGCTAAGGAGAAGTTAAGTCTTGCGTCATGAAAAGTGCGATGTTGGCGCAGATGCGATGTATTTAAGAGAAAAGGCCTAAATATTTTCAAGTTCAGGCGGATGCGATTTGTGCGTTGTTTTGTGAAGAAAAGGGGCTAAGCACAACAACAAGACTCGACCACCCGTTCAAATGGTTTTCCACCATTTACCTGAGAGAAGGAAAGTTCTGCCAATTGTTAAAGGAACAAAGGGTATATGTTTTAAAAAGCCACCAAAGATGCCAAGACTTAAGTGTCATTCAAAAAGGGGGCACGAGTAGTAAGGGTCGAGTCGGGCAATGCAATTTTACAAAATTGTTATGTTATAATGGAAAAAACGAAAAAGGAAGCAAACTCATTAGCAGAGTCACTAATCCATGAAAAGTAACTAGCGTTGCACTAGATTTAATTACCAAACGCAGTTTTTTGAAAAGCAGGGCCGGATGTCAGAGCCACCATTGGTTACCTCTTCGTGACCATCAGAACCACCTCCAAGCTTATTTTTTTATCTTATGAAGAGCCATTGAAGCGTTTGGATCTACGAAGAGTTGCCCGGAATTAATTCCAAAGGTCGTGTTGTTGTCAATGATTTCTGTTCAGGCCTTGCATGGCCACACTTTTCCATTTTATAGCTAAATTGTAATCAATGAAAGGTTTCCAAGTAAGGTATGGCAAATGACTTAGTTTTTAGATAAATACTACCTGCCTTAGCAGTATCAAGGGTTGGAAAATTGGACCCTGCTGAAAATTGCATTGTAAGAACTATTGGAACAATGTAACTATTTGAGTTGGGCATCAATAATAAGAGACCATTCACAAGATTCTTGAGCTATGTTAATGGTGACGTTTTTCCTCTGTGTTAATTTTTTTCCGCTGTCTTTTAATACTGTGCATCAATTTATCTGATTTCAAAACAGAAAATTTAGATTAAGATTTGCTAAGAGAGCACCTTAATTTTGTCTGTGTTTGTTATCTTAATGTTTTCCTTTGAGACCTAAATGCAGAATTCAGAGACTGCCTACTCTGAATTTAAGTTCAACCTTAATCTCCTCCTCCTTTCCCATTTCACACTACTAGTAAGATCCAATCTACATAGTTAGCTTTCCCTGTGAATACCCTTGAAAAGTTGATGCACAATTCAGCCTTTTATGACTCCATAGCCAAATGGATTAGTTTTTACAGATCTGTCTGTCCAAACACGCAATCAATCAAAAAAACAACCCTCATAATTTATATAACTAGGCTAATATTAGCACTTATGATTATCAAGGTTAAATCATAAAAATAGAGAGAGCCCTCTCTGAGTCTAGGAAGGATAGTTCATGGAATCCAAAGTGGTTTGATGTTATCCTTTGTCATTTTTTCTTTCCAATCTTACAAATTACGGAGTGATAACACAGACCCATTCACATCATTGCCTTTCTTAAACATATTTGTCAATTCTCTAAGATGCTCAACCAAATTAGGAATGAATCTACGTAAGAAATGCATCTTACCATTGAATGCTTGTATTTCCTTTTTGCTGTGAGGGAAATCAATATGTTGAATTGCTTGAACACGAGAAGGGTCAATCCAGATACCATCCTTGGAGATGATGTGACCGAGATGTTTTCCCTCCTCCATGTAAAAAATGTTTTTCTTTGGGTTGAGATAGACTCTAAACTTCTTGCATCTCTTGAAAACAATTCTTAAATGGTGCAAATGTTCATCATCATAATGTGAATATACTGTCAAGTCATGTAAATAAACAACCAAGAAAACATCTTTTTCATTGGTGAATTATATTTCCATGGCCCGTTGAAATGTGGCCCCTGCATTTTTCAAACCAAATGGCATTTTTGCATATTTAAACATGCCCCAAGTTGTAGTAAATGTTGTCTTGTCCTAATAAACCTCATGCACCAAAATCTGGTTGTATCCTGAATAGCTATCCAATAGTGACATTTGGAAAGAACCAACAACTCTTTGAAGGATGTGATCTATCTTAGGAAGTGGATAGTTGTCCTTGAGAGACAGTTTGTTCAAGTTCCTGAAATCTATGCAGAGCTAGATTTCTCTAGTCTTCTTTCTCACTAAGACCAAATTCGAAACCCAATCAGAGAATCTGATATGAAATAACACCAGACTTTAAAATTATGTTTACCTCTTTTTCAATTGATGGAAGCAATCTGGGATTGATCCTTCTCAACTTTTTCTGCAAGGGATTTTGATCGGACTTAATCAGAATAGTGCTTTGAATGATGTTCTTGTCATGCACTTTTAAATCTACATATTCCTATGTGAAAACATTAGAAAATTCAGAAAGTTATTTAACATATTCAACCTTTACCTCGAGAGATAAGGACTTGGATAGTTTAACCATATTTGGTTTATCTGTTGTCCCGATGTTTACATCTTCAATACCCTTTTCCATAGGAACCAATGGAGGCTTTCTTGTTACATCATATTGGACAAACAATTCTTCCAAAGGTATGAGACCTTTTGGAATATTGTCATTTTTCAACTATAGTATATCCACCTGAGTTGCTTCTATATCTTGGTCATATTTATCACAAATTTCATCTATGGAACAATTCTCAAATTATGCCTCACCTTGGAGAAATTTATTTACCTGCTTACCATCCCAGAATACTTGTCAACACTGCAAGTTATCAAAAACAATGGGCCGATGTTTCACATGAATCTCAAACTTCCTGTTTGAATAGATGGGGATCTTAAAATTACTTGTAGCTGTAGCCAATGAATCTTCCATGAGATTTTGACTCCTTGGCATAACTGTAAGTATATACTCTTGAATTTTTTTCAAAATATCTAGTACAACATTCCTATATTGACTCATTCAAGGATGGTTAGCTTGATATTCACCTTTAACTTTCTTGATCACAAGTTCTAAATCACCATACAAAACAATCCTTCTTTCTCCCAATTTCTTCAAAATCTTTAGGCCAGCAATAATTTCTTCATACTCTGCCTCATTGTTAGTGCAATCAAAAGCTAAAGTGTTATATGATCATAGTCTAACATTTGTAGGAACCTTACTCTACTAATGAAAAGGGATGTGGATCCAAATTCCACTTCCTGCCTCGTCTTTCCCCAAGGCACCATCAAATTCCAAGGACCATAGGCCATTTTCATCCTCCAAGTGTTGAAACTATGATTTCTATTTTGGCTCAATTTTTTGAACTGTTTCTTCATGAATTTTTGGAATTTCTTCTGTTTTATCTAATGGCTTTTCTGAATTTTTCTCTGCTTCATCTGATGGTTGTTCTGATGAGCTCGACATATTCTCTTTTTCCTATGCTATAACTTCTCTGATGCAATTATGAATCTCTGGAACATATTCTACTTCTACAAGCTGGTTATCTAGATCGTTTAAGCCGTTATCATTAAACAAAATAAATGGCTCTAAATCTATATGTACAACATTTATCGGATGATTTTTGGGATTTTATTTGCTTGTGATCATATATTTCATCTTTGTTTCAGAGTACAATTTTCTCAATTTTCCAAAAATAGGGATAGTTTCATAAGAAAATTCTAATTTCAATGTGCCTCTTAAATTTTCCCCCGAAGATCTTGATAGAAACATGCCAAACAGTGGCGGTATGTCAGCTACCACCACATCCATTAGAACATTCTTTGCCGAAAACTGCTCTAGGGAGACTACCAAATATTTAATAAGGCCAATATAATGGACTCTACCTGAATCGAAGGAGTATAAGTCATGATAGAGATGAGTGATATCAAGGCCTAGCTTTTCCATAATGGATTTTGGCATTAGATTATGGGAGGCTCCGGAGTCTAACATGGAATTGTGTAAAATGCATTGGTGGATTCTTAGACTCAAGTAGAAAGGAGGAACCTCACTATCTTCTAACTGACCATCAATGGTAGAACCAAAAATGAGTTCGGGCTGATCATCTTCGATATTTACCATGTCAGACAAAGGATCTACTATAAGCATCTTGGAAACATGAGACTTATACTAGTTATTCTTAACAATCTTGGTGAAAGGAATAAACACTTTATATTTTCGTTATTCATTAAGAGCGAAGGCCTCAAAAGGAATGAAATTTCAGTTTCTAGATCGAAAGGAGTGGATTTGTCTACCTCTTTAATGATTATGCCTTGTTTTCCATCATGGTTGTTTGATGGAGCTTCTTTCTTCTGATTTTCCTTTTCCTTATTTGTTGAACTTATGGATGGTTGATTTACCTTGTTCTGATTTGTGACTGTAAGTTATTTTCCTTTACTTTGATTACATGGAAGATTCTACTTTGTTTGATTATCTTTCTACTGAGATGCTCTCTTTTGAATGGTATTAACCGACACATCTTTGTTCCTCAATGACAGCTGCCTATTTTGTTGACTAAGTGCATTCAAGTACCCCCGCTGATAATCATCTGATTCAGTCTCCAATTAATGATCATTGGCAAGAATGAAATAATTATTCTTAGGCTCATATTTCTTTTCAAAATACTCATTAGGGGAATTTTTAGGTCTAAAATGGGCCTCCTAAGGAAATAATAAGATAATAGCTAAACCAATAAAATAATATTTATTTGCAATTCAGTTTTTGCACCACAATCCATGTAACCATAGTTAAATTCAATTCAAAATTTTTACCAAAATAAAATTAATAAAAAAATTGTATTGACGTGACTATAAATAAGAATGAGCTTTTCAAGAAAAAGTCATTATCATTCAACAACTAATGCATTTATCCTTTTTATGTAAATAACTTAAAATAAAATATAAATATAAATTTATAAATTCTTAATATATTATATGCTATTAATTAAAATTTATATTATTTAAATTGTATAATGACATGTACTTAATATACTATATAAAAATAACATAATATAATATAATATAATATAATAAATTTATAGGGATATGCATTGTTTCTTTCAAGAAATATGAAAAGACAATAATATATTTTTATTCAAAAAGTGTGAAATGACATTTATTATGAGTACTTTACTTTGACTTTAAAAGTACTTAGAGCATTACCATGGTTAACCATGAGTTTTTATCCACCATTGAGAATGTGACAAGTAAGTACATTGAATCTTTATTGAATCTACAATGCCATTCTAAAACTATTACAGGATGTCATCCTGAAATGTGATTGGTTCTACAAAGTGAATTTTGATTTTACATTTTCCTTAGAAGGCCCATTTTAGACCTCAAAATTCCCTGTCTTCATCTTCTAGAAAAAACATGTGCAAATCATCAAAATTGGAAGAGATTTTACTCAACAATTGTGGCTCTCTGTCTTTCTGACTCTTCTTTAACATATTGGTACAAAGGATGTCCCATCTGTCACGTTGCTGGGGTGTGATTGCTCTCGGAGCTCGTTGTTCTCTACTTGATCCTTAACCGAGGCTTGTTGTTGGCCTCTATAGTTAGGATTTTGACCTCACACTTCAAGATGGACATATCCACAACCATCCTTTCAATAGTCCTTATCAATGTATCCATCTTAGTATCGGAACATGTGGATGGTTCATCTTTAATAGTTACTTTTCTCTCATTTCTAGCTCTAGCTCTTTTCATTAGCAGATTTGCTTCAATGTTGACTGCGTTCTTTTTCATATCTTCCAATGTAGTTGGATTTATTTCCCTTAGTTGGTAGGACATGTCAAGATCAAATGCATCTGGATAATGTATGAGAGCTAAGCCTAGAGGAGGCTTGATCTCAATGGGAGTTGCATTATAAACTTTATTGAAGTGAGTATTGAAATATGGGATTGATTCATTAGGATTTATCTTTATGTTATCAGATTCACAAAGCAACATTAAATGGATTTTTTTTACCTCCCATCGAGCTATAAATGCATCAACTAGTTGGTCCAGAGTGGTAATGGATTTAGCAGTCAAGGATCTAAACCAAACTTTGACATCTCCAGAGAAGCTCTGGGCTATAATTCTCATTTTTGCATTGTCAGCATTAACTTCCTCCAAGTCTATGAAATCACTGACCTTAACAATGTGTTGTTTTGCAGATATGGTATAATTTTCATTAAAAAAAATGAGTATTTGGCCATAACCCTGAGGTAAGTCATTCAATTGAGTAGTAAGATAAGTGGGGAAAATATAGCCATGATTCTTACTGAGTGAAGTGATGGGTTGAAAATGGGGTGGGTTGGTTGAATAGGTAGTGGTACACTAGTTGTAGGTACTGAAGTTGTAGGTATAAATGATAAGGTCGAGGGTGAAGATAAAAAAACAAAAATTGATTGAGGTTGAGTTGAGACGGGTATTGACTCTTGATGGTAGAATTAGATCTAGTATTTGATGTCAACGTTTGATTCAGGTTTAATCTCTTCAAAAATAATTTTTTCTTCAATTTTAAGAGAGCTAAGATCTAATTTAGATAATGACTTGACCTTAGAGACTCTTAAAGGATCAAAGACTATGTCGGATAAAGAGGTTCCAGACTTAGATCTAAACAATGGCAATTCAAATTTTAGATCATGTGGTATATCTTCAAGAGAGAGTACTTTAGTAGGTAGTGAAGTAGATCTTACCAATTGGATTGGTCCCAACTGAACCTCTTTAGTTTGATATCTATGCCTCCAGAAAATCTTCTCTGGATCTTCGATTGGATCAGCTGGATTAGGATTGAAATTTTCTCTGGTATATCTTCTTGAAGCCAACTCTACAATATTGGCACTGCAATTATCCAATCAACCTTTCCTGAAACTTAACCCGATCATCCAAAGGATAGAATTACAATGGTTCTTGTCATACACGTAGGGAAAATAAATCTTTCGTTCTCTGGCAACGACGCCAGTATGTTATCACTCCACTAGATCTCTAAGGCTGAGAAAGAGTCCAAACAGAGGTAACCACAGACCAATATTTTAGCTTGGTAGCAAGCCCTACTAAAACAGAGAGGGCTATCTCCACAAAATCACAGCCAAGAGGGCTAGATGAATTAGGATTTTAGGCTAGGTATGAGTATAGGGGTGTTTTTTATCGATTTGGGTTGCCCAATGAGGATTAGGTCAAAGAGGCTAGGTCAGGGAAAATAATATTAGGGTTGTAGAGATTCAATGGGGCAAGGTAGGTAGAAAACCTAACACTTTAGGATTTGAGAGTTAGAGGGATCAGAATGATGAGGATCTAGAAAGAGAAAGGCAAAGCATGTATTCTTTCTAAAATGAAGAAAATGAAAAAATTATGAAGGTTTTCCCAAAACAGAGCATGAAAGATGTATTCTACCTATCAACTTGAAAACCAACATATTATAGAAATGAAATGGATCATGAAACAAAAAAATCATACATAATGAGACATAAGAAGAAAAATGATAAATTTCCATACCACAAGTATCCCAAAAAAATAGCTGCAACCTTTTCATTAATTTCCTGCCAAGTACTGATTACACTAGAGTCTCTGATCAATGCAACAACATCCAACCCAAGAAATGAGTAAAAAATTACAAGATATAGACAAAAAAACAAATTATATCATCCTCATGGGTCGAATCCCTGAGTGGATGAGTAGTTCCACCAAAAAATGAACTAATACCTAGAGTGTAGGGAGATCAAACTGATTGATCCCTCACTTTTTGGAAACTGATTCATTACATCATCATCAAAAAATTTCATCTAAACCCTAGGTAAGTGTAAAAACACCATAATTACATTTAAATCATTAATTTACAGAGGTAAAACATCATTTTCCCAAGTGAAACTGGAAAAATTTGAGAAAATTGGGAAATATCAACAAACTAAAAAAATTTGTCAAAAGCGCAGCGCCAAGGTCAAAAGCGAGCGCCATATTCAATGCCACTTTTGAGGGAGTTCCTGGTGTCCACATTGAGCTAATGATAACTCATTGGAAAACCTGTCCAGTCTAGTTTCTAGATCAATGTTTGGAATCCAAAATGGTGCTGAATATAAACTTCAAAAACTGATTCTCCCATGACTGGTCAAAAGCACAGCGCCAACCTCTAAGACAAGGCAGAAATGTCATTTTTTGAGTGTTTTTTGACCTTTTGACTGCCTCTTTGACCCAAAAAATCCTAGAAATTTTTTTTTCCTGATTTTATATTTCGTTATGAATCCAATGGTACCTTTATTTTTTCCATTGGAGGTCCCTAGGCGCTGCGCTTTTGTTAGTGTCATTGTGCAAAATTGCCAAAAACACAAAAAATTCCAAAATTTTAAAAAATTGCTCAAAATTCTTCAAATTTTCTTCGGTGGCATGCTGATGAGGTGTATTAGGCAATGAGATATGCTTCAGCAAGAATATCAAGATTTCCCCCTTCATTTTTCTTGGTTAGGGTTTCAAGTCTTGATTTGGCCTTTTGGAGCTTTGAGCTTGCAATTTGATTTTTCTTGACGTAATGTTTTTCCCTCTTTCTCAATATGTCATTTTCCTTGTTTACCTTCTCTAGGAGTTTCTCAAGATGTTGGTTTTCCCTATTGAGCCAATGCTCCTGGTTCTCATTGACCATGATAGCAAACTGTTCATTCAAAGTTAGCTCATTAGCAAGCTCAACCTCCTTTTGCCTCTCTAACTCTAGAGATATTTTCAGCCCTCTAGTCCTATGTCTTCTTCCTGGAACTTGTTATTCTGCCTCATTTGTTTCACCATACATTTCATAAGCCTCATCAAGCAAGGAATTTTCCTTTTTTTCTTCTCTTTTTTCCTTGAGAAGCTGAATCTCCATGATGGTCTGCTTGCTTTTGAGTTGTTCATTTTCTTTATCATAATATGAAATGAAAAACTTAGATCTCTCTAAGTTAATCTGAAGCTCCCAAATTTTGGCATCCTTCTCCTTGATAATAAATTTGGAGTCCTCATAATCATGCTGCTTATCCAAGTCAACAAGGTCAAAATCAGTCTTTGTCTCATGGAGGTCATCCTCCTCATGAATGGTTTCCTCATGTACATCTTCCTCTACCATCTTTAGTTTTCCCTTATGTACCTTCTTTGTTGGTGAAGAACGCAGGACCCCTCCCACAATCTGTGGGGCAAAACACTACCTACCTTCCTCTACGATATGTCTTTGCCAATATATTGATTTCACCCTCTTTAGGCTTTTTGACCTCAAATATGCTAGGTGACTCCTCCTTCTCATAAAATGGTGATGATGGTGGTGATGGTGATGGAGTGTGTAAAGTGGGCTGAGGTGGAGGCATAGATGTAGCAGGGTGAGATGAAGAAGGCACATCTTGAACATGTGGAGATTGTGGAGGTGGAGGCATAGATGTAGCAGGGTGAGATGAAGAAGGCACATCTTGAACATGTGGAGATTGTGGAGCAGTGAAGATGTCATTTGCAATGAAGCTATCCCATTAGATGCCCAATTGATCAAGGTGGTTGAGTACAATGATTTTTATCAATGAGTGGTGGAAGAGGTATTCATATACTGGTGATAGTCTCTCTTTTTCACAATGAAGGACATTTTATCTATGCTCATGAATAGAAAGAATGGGATATTGAGCAATCTTACTCTTGTGAAGTGCATCAACAGTCTAATGTGGTATGTGTAGAGCCTATAAAACCTACCTTCATAAGAGACGTACTTCATGATTATTTTCATCATGGGTGCATACCTATCAAGAAGGTATATGAAAGCGAAGAACGTCCTCCTTTCATTTATGTATCTTGGTTTGATGAATGGTTCATAGTATTGATCCTCGAAATCCTTGGATTTAAATAATTTCTCTCCCATGTTTGGAATACCTATGGAAGCAACAATGGCAGATGTAGATATATTGAAGGTCACACCTCCAAGGGTCACCTAATTATCTCTGAGGTTTGAAATGAAAACTCTACTCAACATGTGATGATGTTGGAACCTTTGAATCATGTTGCAAAAGCAAGGCAACCTACATACTCAAAATAACTTATAGTCATGGGATAGGCCCTCAATTCGTTTGTGTTGGTGGGCTCTAGCCTTAGGATTCTTCCTCCTTTGTGAGGCCTTCTATATTCTCTATCCTCCTCTCTCTATCTACCCTCCTCTTCCATATAATCTTTGTCTTCCTCCATTTTGTTTGGTGGCCTAGAAACCCTAGGTATGAGGTGGATGGGAATGGGGAGTGAAGATAGGTCTAGGGAATATGGATGAGTTTAGACAAATTTAGGGATATAGGGGAAGGGATTATGGAACTTTGGGAGGTGATGGGAGGTCAAAATTTCAAGGGAATTAGAAGTGAGAATTTAATTACAAGTTTAGGGAAGTGGCTGTCTAGGAATGTAGAAGCCTAGGACTTAGGGTTTTTAGGGAAAGGGACTTAGGGATTAGGAAATGGTAGTGTAAGGGTAGGGATAGGGTTTTTAGATGTGTTGGAAGGAAATGAAGGTATTAGGGTATCAAATTTTGGGAATTAGGAATAGGGCTTTACTTAGGAACAAATGCCAATTTCACTTAGAATCTAAAACACTATGAAATCATTCTTTAGGAGTGCAAGGAGGCAAAAAATTGAGTTTAATTACTTGCAATAATGTGTAAAAAGAATTTTTTGAGAGTTTGAGAGATTTTTGAGGTGATTTGGTGAGTTTTGGTGCCTGGATATGTCACTGAGAAAAAGCGCAGTGCATTGAGCGAAAGCGCAACACCTTGCTCAAAAGTGCAACGCCAGTGGTAGAAAATCGTAGTGTTTCCTACTCTAAGAGCAACGCCCTTGACTTAAGCATAGTGCCACCCTTTGAAAGTGCAACGCCACTTAAAAACTTAGCATCTAACCCTGCAAATCGATTTTTCCATCTAGGGGAGTGGAAGCTCAATGGATGAAATGAAAAATGAACTTATTTGTGATGTATTGGTGGTCTTTATACTTCATCATTTGAATGATTTGGGCCTTGGGACCCACTTTTTCTTTCTTCACTTTCACTTTAAACTATGAATTTTTACCTTTGCACTTGACTTTTTCTTTGACAAATTGATCATTTGATGACTTTGAGAACTCTTTGATTTGACATTTTTGATGCTTTGGCATGTTGGAAATCTGAGTTAGAAGCTTGGGAATCATGATACTTATTACATTTTGATGACATAAAATTACATAATGAAAATTAAAAATTACATCTGAAAACCAAAATTACATGCTGAAACAAGAATTTTTCTTCACAAATCATCTTCATATGGTGAAGAGATGTTATTGGATCACCCTTTACTTGCTGGTCTTATGAAGTGAAATGAAGTTTTTTTGGACCATGGAAACCCTAATTACCTAATGAAACCTTGAAAATCCATAAAAGGCCTAATGAGACCTTGAAGGACTGAATTTCAAAATGACATGACTGATATTGACTTTATGGATGGTGTACAGTCAACAAGGTATGAAACTATGCCAGCAAGTAATCAAATTTGAGGAAGAGTGATGTTTTTTGGACTAGGGCTACCATCAGTGACTAATTTTTTGCATGGCCTAGTGGAATGATAAAAAATTTCTGAGTGGGACCCTTAAAATGATATGAAAAGAGGATTTTTTATCATTGAGGGCAAGATGCAAATACTGACACTAGCATGTTGTAGAGAAGTAGTGTATGCTTCAGACCTATTAGAGAGCATAGATAATTCAGTGAATCAGTATTATTTGTTGCATAATGAACAGATATGAATATTACTACAAAATATATTATAATTTAAGCTACTATAGTAGACATCGTTTGAAGAGTTTTGTATGTTGCTGTAATTGTTGGTGATCCTATCACATTTGTTTTGAAGGAGCTGATATTAAATTTGGTGCACATCTTTAGTGTTTTTTTTGCTAATTGTAGTATGCAACATTTACATTTGGATTTGAGGGTTTGATATATGTTTGTATTGAGATTTTTTTGGAAAAATTTTTTGCTATTTGGAGAAAACCTGTTTTGTGGAGTTTATTATTATTTTGATGATGATAGCTTGTTGCTGAGAGCATGCATGTAGAGTTGATTTCTTGTTGAGCATAGAGTCTTGGATATAGTTTGAAAATAGATGAAACAAGGTTTTCATAGTGGTAGAGAAGCAATGACTTCATGAGAGAGGATTAGTGATAACGAAGCTTTAGTGAAAGGAACAAGTTTCTCATCTAATGGTAGTTGGATAGTCCAATCAGAGTTGGGTGAGGATCATTGATCATGGTGGCCTTCAACAGATGGTAGTCCGTAGAGAATAAAGTCTTCTGATCTGATCAGTAGTATCAAGTATCCTAACCGATGGGTGTTGGAATATTGTATATGAGGTCGAGTCTCCATGTTGATGGGAGTCAACTAGCTATGTAAAATACCAATTTATTGAATAACATAAATTTATAGCAGAGTATCTACAACAAGGGTGGTTTTTATCCCAGAAGGGTTTCCACTAGAGATATTGTGTCTCATGTGTGATTGATGTTATGTGCATGCTTATTGTTTTATAGCTTCTTATGGTTTTCAATTATGCCAATGTGATGCACATGTGTTAATGAATTTCTAGTGACATACGAGTGATTCAATAATTGAAGTTTAAATTGGTAAAAATCATATACAGATTATATTATTGATTCACCCTCCCCCTCTCAGTATTTCTCAAATGTTTCCAAAAATTGGTATCAGAGAGGGGATCTTGGTTGCAGCTTTATCATTGGAGAGAATATCCGGGCTATTGGCAAAAAATGATTTATTTCTATTATTATTATTATTATTATTATTTATTTTATTTTTTGGAATGGTTATCCTCACTATTGCAAATTTCAAGGTATGACACAAAAATGATAAATCTCAATTATTATCTTGTGGATATTACATTTTGAGATTAGTATGTGAAGGTTGTGGAAAAGATCCAATTGCAGATGAGATTTTTCAGCAAGATGCAGAAGCATGATGCATAATCTACAAAAATATTGATGATGATGATATGAAGAGATTAGTGGGTTTAAAACGTGCCAGAGACATGTGGGACAAGCTAGAATCCATATTTGGTGATGGCACTAGAAAAAACAAGGAAAATGAGAAGAAGAGGAACATGAATAAAACAAGAAAAAGAACAAGAAGAGGGGCCTTCAGAAACAAGAATCTTAGCCACAAGAGTCTTATTCTTCTAGTGCACATTATTCAACAGATGATGAGAAGATATCATAAAGTCATGGATCCAAAGGTACAAATACTAATGATTTTATGTTGAGTTATAATTTTGATTCAGATTTAGATAATGTTGAAAGACGTAATGAAGATGAGGATAATATTAGGAGTATTCGAGCTAATATTTCTATACTAACAACTGCATGCAATGATCAAGAAAAATTGTTGCAGATTTGTGATGATAAGGAGTTCAAGCTCAGGGAAGAGTTTTTCAGCTTAAATATTAATTTGGCAGAATGTGAAAGAGTTAAGGAAGCCATGAGGAATCAGTACAAAGAGAAGGGATATTAATGTGAGAAAATAGAAGATGAAGTGGTTTCCTTGAGAAAGCAGTGACAGATGGAGAATATCACAATATCCTTGGATAATTTGTTTGAGATCCAAAGATCACCATTGGATAAATCTAGACATGGAATTAAAAAGGGTGAGTCTATTTTGCATGTAGGTAAAAACACCAAAGAAGAAACCAGGAAACATGTTAGCAAAAAAGAACCAGTAGTAGAAAAACAGGCATAATCAATAGCAGATCAAGAAGAAAAACCAAAAAAAGAGAAGAAAATATCAAGAAGCTCCTACATTCAAAAACCTTTTTCTCCTAGAGATAAACGTGACAGATATGTAAAGTTTCAAAGGAAGCAAAGTCATTTTGTTCCTCTTGTGCATAATGTAGAATGTTACAACTATCACAAGTTTGGACATATTGTAGAAAATTGCTATAGAAGAACATATAGTCCAAATCAACAGAGATCCCAAAAATATCAACAAGAAAGGAGAATGACTAACAAGTATACTTGTGATTTTTATGGCTATTACTCATGTCATTTGTTTGTCCACAAATCAATAGACTGCAGGTCTAATTGTTAGAGGACAGACACATTTCATGCAAGGTTTATGCCTGGCATGAGCAGGATAGGAGATGATCCTCTTGGCCATGTGGAGTGATATATTTTCCATAGATTTGGACATATGGAAAGAGATTGTTTGTTGCCCCGTTACTCAGGGAAAAACCATCAAAAGAAACAAAAACAAAAAGGATCTAGCAAAAAACCAATGAAGCAAGTGAAGGAAGAAAAGCAGCAAGTCAAAGAGGAGAGGAAGCAGCCCAAGACTGTGTGGAAGAAAAAGGAGTAGCATCTCTTCAACCAGTGAGGATCATTCCCTCCTGTGGTCCATGATTATTTTCGGCATACTTATATAGGACTGTGGAATTCATTAGAGGTGCATAAAATCAGGGGGAGAGTATGATGGAGTTTGGAGCAACATATGATGATTTCATTTCAGCCTCATGCACACTTAGGTCGACAAGATCAACCTGTCTATTGGAAGTATATTGAGCTCAGGGGGAGCTATCCATGGTATGGATTTACATGTGATATTCAACATTTTATTCATAGTTTTTCACTTAGTCTTTTGTGGGATATTTATAAGTGTTTTCATGAGTGAAAAGGTGCACATTTTTAAGCCATGTATATGCTTTTGGTTTCCACGAACAACCGGTTGAAAATATGTGCAACCATGAATAGATTTTCATCATGACTCCAGGATGTATACAAATAACATGTGACATGGACCAACCATATATGAGTTGTTGTATGATGATTACTACTACCATGTATTTATTATTGTATCACCATTATGTATTGGTTATGAGTCTAATCAATAGTTTGTTGAGTCATATTGATGATAGGATTGTTGTGGAGGAGTATTATGGAGTATTTTTGCAACCATATGTATCGACTAATGATGATGTAAAAATTATGATGTATTATGTATTTGAGTCATTTGTCCATAGGATATGATAATAGAAACTATGTATTTCATTGATGTATTCATGTATAATGCTCATGGATCCATGTAGTTGTAGTGTACTATCTTTTGGGTCATTTAGATATGAGTCATGAGGTCATGTTATGGTCATATGAGAGTATGTATGAGGTCTTGTATCATTTCTACAACCATGTATATATCATTTTATAGATCATATGGTAATGGTCATGTGGAGTCTTGATCCACATAATGCTTTTATTTTTCAAAGGAAGCATTGTTTGCAGCATAAGCGATCATTTCAGCCCAACAATTGGTATCTCTACAACTTGGAGATGGAATGTGTACAGGGGGAGCATTATTTATTCCTATTTATTTCAGCCATACATTTTTGGAATTATGATCCATTTGGAGGTGTTAATGTTATGCCTCATACTATGATATGACATTGGGGTTCTTGGCCTCATGTGGATGTTACTATATTTTATGATGATGCGCATATGATGTTGCTATGTGGAGGAGTTATGTATTAATTCCCATATGCATATAGTTTCATATACTTAATACTGCTCATAGTTTTTATTATGGTGAAGTTGCATATGATGATGTTTGTGGTTGCCTTATGATGACATTTTCTACTTGTTGATAGTAGTTGTTGGTTGATTTTTTGCTCTGGATGATGATTGGTATATATGATGCTTGATGCTTATATGGAGGCATGGATGATATTTGATGCCTTATATTTCAGCCATGTGGAGATGTACTCCTCCACTCTTTGTGCTTCAATTCTTTCTGACCATTCATATGGAGTTGACCCTTTGTCATTGATGTCAAAGGGGGAGAGAATTTGGATGGATAGAGATAAACTTGAGAGTTTCAGTTTCTGTGGAGATCAACAACACATGTTGTCGAGGTTGACATCAATGCCAAATGGGGAGTTTGTTGGAATTGTAGTGTTTGGAATTAATGTCAACAAGTTCATGGTGCTACTTCTCATGTGCATATGTGTTTGTCTTGGTGGTCCTAGTGGTTTGCATTAATGTAAAAAATAAGATGTCACTCGTGTTGGAATGTGTTGGTCTCATGATGATGATGATGGTGCTACTACATGTAGAGGGTTTTGCTACAAGTTGATCATACATATCTCCATGTGATGGTAATGGTTGATGGAAAAATAGTTGAGTTGTAAATTGGGTCTTCATTAGGTCTTCATGTGTATTCTGATGAGGATGACTTGTGTTAGTGATGTGATGGATTGATGATTTTGCTACGGAGTCTTGCAGATATTACAGAGGTGTTGCAACTTGTTCAGATGGTTGTTGGAGAGTGGAGGTGTTGGAGCAGGGTACCCTAACCGAAGTTTTGGTACAATTTTGTAATAGTTTAGTCTAGCGCAGGGGCTTTGGGGTGGGTCAAAGCCCCCAATGAATTGTAATGGGTCAAAGGGTTAACCAAGAGTCCGCGAACCACATTTTTCGGACCATAGAGTAGCATAGGCTAGTATGATATAAATAGATGGATAAATCAAGTCTAGAATTAGGCTAATTTTAGATTAAGCTTGGATACGAATACGTGGATTTGTTCTGTGAATTGTCTAGTTAAGGGCTCCTACTGGCTATGTGCGCAGAGACCCTAAGTCCTGCTGTGTACGGATCCCACTAGCTATGTGCACGGGATGAGAAGGAGAGTTTGTAAGAGGAATATGAATATGAATGAATGAGAAGAATGTTTTCTGATATCTGAGTATTTATGTATTATTATTATGGGCTGCACTATGTGTCATTTCTGAGATAATGTATGTTTCTGAATATTAATGGTTTTATTGATGTGCACGTGGATGTGATGCTATAGAAGGAAATGAATGCATAGATCTAGTTGTAATCGTCTTGTTACATCTTATTATTGGGTTGTTACATCTGATTTTGGGCTTCGATTGGGTTATCTCGCCAATCTACTGTTAAGGGTTTTTGGGTTAGGGCTTCTCCAACGCAGGTTTTTTAGATCTGAGGGGACCCACTTTAAATAAATTTCTCTCTCTCAGGGTGCAGAAACCTGGTCCCGACACCCTCCCATACTACTTCGAGTGAAACCTTGACCTACACAAGCAGGCCATTGCCGAAAGGGCTAGTAGTATAGGGGTTTGTTGGTAAACCTTAAATATGAACATGGGTCAAGACCCTTTAAACCAAAAAATGGTTCCATTGCCGGGACCAGGAGAATTTTGAGAGAGAGATTGGGTAATGCCACGGGGTCATTAGCAGCCATTGAAGCTTGAACTTGAGGACTAGTTTGAAAAATAGATTCAGGAGTTTTCCCTAAAAAAGAATAGAAGTAAGAAGTTGTCTGTTGAAGAGTGGAAGAACAAGTACACTTCTACAGAGGTGCACAAAATATTCTTCATAACGTTCACACATGAGCTACAGGAGTGGATGGAAAGGTTTCCAGAGTTCCAAACTTGTTGGAAAGACGATCAGGTCATACAGTGGACCCCTGAGTTGATCCAACAATTGAAGAAGGTTGATAACAAGATCACTCGGACTGTAGATCACTCGGTTGATAGTGTATTGGGAGGATTTGTAACTGAGTTTGCAGTCGATTAGTTTGTGTCCTATTCTGAATCTGAGTAAAGGTTTTTCAAAGGATTGAGAGACAAGTTCTTGAAAACATTGTTGTTGTTGATTAATATGCTATTGTGTGAAAAGGGTGTCCTGTGCAGTCACACCGAGTGAATGACCACTGACCAGAGAGGAAGAAAAAACGAAGTGGTAAATACTACTGGGTTAATCAAGAAGGGGATATATCGATATACCTCTAAGGGATTCGAAGCACTTCAACCAAGGCGGGGTTGCGCACGCAGAGACTAGACCCCCGGCTATGCCACAGTCGAACTCGTGCAAGTGTAAGAATTATCCTATTCCACCTCTGCCACCACCTGCAGAAGATATGGCTGCGAAAATGAAGTTACCCACCTTTAAGGGTGTGGGGGATGAGGATATGGATCGATTCTCATTTGTAGCAGAGTCTGTATGGACTGCAAAAAATATTAATAATGATGTTGTAAAGAGAGTGCAGCTGTCAATAGCCTTCGAAGGAAGGGCTTTGGATTGGTTCATGGGATATATTGGTCAGCATGCTAATCCCATGATACAAGAGATTAAGGATGCCTTGAAGCAGCAGTTCCGAAAGCATAAGTCCTATGCTTAATGCGTCATAGAGTTGAAATATATTAAGTAGGGACCTACAAAGTCTGTTTGGGAATATGACCAACAAATGAAGAAAGTCATCAACGATGGAGGATTTTTCTACGAGGACAAACATCATAAAGAGTGGTTCATCGCCATGCTATTAACACATCTGTGCGGACCTATGGGTCAGCATAAGATCGATTCGTAGGAAGAGGCCCTGGAGATTGCCATGAAGTTGGAAGCTGCACCAAGGGATGATGCTCAATTTGGGGCGCTGCAAATCTAAAACCAGCTAGAAGTGATGCACTTATAAATTCAGGATCTGAGAAGGGATTGAGGAAAAGAAGCCAGCACGGATGTCTAGTGCATACGTTGCAGGGTATCAGGCCACACTAAATATCAATTCCCTTTGTTATCGGATTATATGCAAGTTGGGGGACCAAGTCCACTTCGCCCTAGAGATATAGCTAAACCAAGTACCCCCACGCTGTGTTTTGCTAACTATCGGGTATCAGGAAGACATGATACAGATCATTGCCTGCGATTAGGTGCCTATGTCCTAGAAATAAAGCAATAGTGGTGTAGATTCTGCTCATCAGTGGGTCACGATGATCACAATTGCCGAATGTTCAACCTGATGATAGATAGGGGAAACCTATACAGGGTACAGGATGACCCTTCTTTTCCAATTTATCCCTCTGGGCAAGGAGGATCCCTTTCAAGAGGATGGGGAGGAGGAAGAGGCAGAGGCGTAGGTCGAGGATGAGGGCAACTAATTTTCTACAACTATGGTGATGTGGGAAATTATGAAAGAGACTGTCGGAACCCTGCACACCAATCTTGCAGGTATTGCAGAATGTTTGATTACGTAATTGAAGATTTTCCTATGCTGATAGAAAATATGCAAGAGAAAAAGCAGACGCCGACACAGAATGTACAACGAGTTAAGGCAGAACCACAGGATGATGGGCCAAGTATCAATGTAATTACACGCAGTGGCATTTCCACTGGAGGAGCTGAGGAAAAAGCTACGCCTAAACCACTGATCATGAAGGCTTCTGAAAAAAATGAAAGCCTAGATATGAAAAAGGAGAAAGAGACCTTCATTGAATCTAGGAAGGATTTTGCCAAGGATGAAGCATCCACCTCAAGGACTTCAGAGGATACCAAATTCGATGAAGCATTTAAGTTGTTCCTTTAGGCATGTATGAAGCTACTACGCAATTAGAAGGTGGTGGAGAATCTTCAAGCATTAATAGACAAATGTGAAGAAAAGGTAGCCCCACAAACGGAGGTTAAAACCATGAAAAATATTTATAAGAACAAGAAAAACTCTGGTCGGGAGATGCGTATGACTGCGCAGATTGGATATTATGAAATGGATCGAGTCATCCTTGATTTAGGATCAGATGCCAATTTCCTTCCCAAGAAAACCTGGCAAAGGATGGGAGAACCCAAGTCGGAGTGGTCCACTATTCAGTTACGAATGGCTAACCAACATAAGATCATTCCACTAGGCAGGTTGTCAAAGGTTGTGGTAGACATTGTTGGAGTTAAAGTCTATGCAGTTTTTGAGGTAATCCAAATTGTGGATGATGAGGACCCTTATCCTACACTCTTAGGTTTGGACTGGGCTATTGACATGGGAGGTATCATTAATATGAAAAGGAGAAGCATGATCTTTGAGAATGAGGGTATGCGGGTAATAGTCCCCCTAGATCCAGCGGAAGATGAACGATATACAGAGCCAGTGCGTGAGGAGGAGGATGTTGATCACATTTACAAACTAACTGCCTAGGATGATTATTAATGGATCAACCCCATAGCCAATGGCATGTTGTGTTGGGAGAAAGAAAATTTGTGTCTCTCAGACTCAGACAGTGATATAGAAAATTGGCAGAATCAGGTGCATGAGGTATCTATGCCGCGATGCCTTAAGATCACAAAGAGCTTTCAATGCATCTCCGGAGAGGTAAGAGAACTACCCTACTTTGATGTTTATGGTAGTGTTATGGAATTTCTTAAAGCATTCGAAGTCGATGTCCCCGAAGAACGGAGATTTTGGGCACTTGACTTGGCTATGCGCACGGCCCCTGCACGGTGGTGGGAAACCCATAAGGGGGAATTCCAGGACTAGGAGGAGTGTCGAAAAATGATGATCCTATGATTTGAACCTCCATTTAACCCACCCATGGAAATCTTCTCTAGATGGGGAGACCTGCGCAAGCACTTGGCTATGTGGATGGAAGTATGGAATGAATGGGTCCATATGTTTATTCACGCCTTAGGACCAATCCCTGCCACCTGGTATTTATATGCAGAGCTGCACCAGTGCACTCACCACTGGGGTACAATGACAGAGCATTTCATGGTGAAGTTTAGGTTAGTAGGAGGGACAGAGAAAATGGATGAAGCCCTGCAAGATATAGATGCTCTTGTCTTTGATGAATCCTTACCTCGGAAATAATATGTTGCGCCAGCTTGGGATGCGCAGATGCAGGATATTGTTAACTGCAAAATTTTTTCAGAAGAAGACTACGATGAGGATCCCAAAAATATCACCATCCCCGAGTCAGAAGGCAAGCGTGCAGTTGCAAGACCTCTATTGCAGGCGGAAGATGTGACTAAACCATCAAAATTAAAGGAACTCAACATTGGAATGGAAGGGCAACCCAGGATGGCCAAAATTTGGGATTACTAGGATGACAATACGGTTGGAAAGATCATAAAGTTGCTGACCGAATATCAGGACCTGTTCCCTACAAATTTATCTGAGCTAAAGGGAATCGTGGGAGATATGGGTGTTATGAGGATCACCTTGAAGCCAGATGCATGGCTTGTCAAGCAGCGGCCCTATCAGATGAACCCTAAGTATAAGTAGAAAGTTAAGGAGGAAATAGATAAGATGGTGGTTGCAGGTATCATTGAGCCAGTAGAAAAGTCAGATTGGGTAAGCCCTATGGAGGTCTAGGAAAATAAAACCAAAGGGGAGATAAGGATCTGCATAGATTTTCACAAGTTGAATGATGCCTGTGTACACGATATTTTCCCTACGTCGTTCTCTGATGAGATTCTGGATAACGTAGGAGGTCAAGAAGCATACTCATTCACCAATGGGTTTTTAGGATACCATCAGATTAGGATCACACTGGAGGATCACAACAAGACAACCTTCGTGACTGAGTGGAGATCCTATCAGTACACTATCATACCCTTTGGACTTAAAAGTTCCCCTGCCATTTTCTCGCGCGTAGTTCTAGCAGTATTCAAAGATTCATAAGTTTCTGTAGGTCTATTTTGATGATTGGACAATTTTTGGATTAGTAAAGAAGCATGTGTCGAACTTGCACATGCTTTTGGATGCCTGTAGGAAGCACTAGATTTCATTAAACATCAAGAAATTCATATTCTGCATACCATTTGGGATTTTGTTGGGGCACATTGTATGTCAGCAGGGATTGATGGTTGACCTAACCAAGATTGCAGTTATAATTAATTTAGTAGTCCCCACCACTGAGAAACAGTTGCGTTCCATATTAGGGCACATCGACTACTATAGTAAGTTTATTCAAGGGTATGCCCTGATCACTTCACCAATGGAGAAGCTGCTAAAGAAGGATGTATCACTTTTCTGGGATGAGGAGTGTCAGAAGAGTTTTGAGCTACTGAAGGAAAAGATGGTCAATGTGCCTATTCTCATATTTCTAGATTGGGTGAAGGTATTTCATGTACATGTGGATGCATCAGGGGTAGCCCTAGGAGCTATCTTTGCATAGCCAGGATATGGAGGCATTGATCACCCGGTTGTGTTTTCCAGCAGGAAACTCTCTAGCACAGAGCGCAACCACTCTAATACTGAACGAGAAGGACTAGAAATGGTGTATACCCTATAGAAATACATGAGCTATCTATTGGGAGGACACTTCAAGATGTTCACTGATAATTCAACCTTAAAATACCTGGTCAATAAGCCTGTGTTGGGGGGGAATATTTGTAGATGGTTACTGCTATTTCAGGAGTATGATTTTGAAATTATTGTGAAGCCTGGGAGGCTGAATGTTGGACCTGATCACTTGTCTCAGATTGAGAGTGGGGAAGATCCAACTAATCTAGAAGAAGGGTTACTAGATGCACAAATTTTTGCTATCAAGGTGGTTGATGAGAACTTTGCAGATATTATTCATTTCTTGGCCATGGGGATGGCACCTATTGACTATTTAGTGCAATAGAAAAAGGATTTTATGGCCCACGCAAATTATTTCACGATAATTGTTAGCTAATTATACAAGTTGGGAGCATATGAGGTATTGCGGAGATATGTATTAGAACATGAGAGACAAGCTATCTTTGCTGAAGCCCATGGAGGGGTAGTAGGAGGCCACTATGTACGAAAAGAAACTGTGCAGAAGGTGTTGAGGGTTAGGTTGTGGTGGCCCACATTGCATACCGACGTCCACACATACTGCTGAGACTGTGACGCATGCCAATAGATAGGGAAACCTTCGCGCATAGATGAGATGCCCCTGCAACCGCAGGTGGCTTTACAGGCATTCGAAAAATGGGCCATAAACTCTGTAGGACACATCAATCCCCCAGGAAAGAAGACAAGTGCATGTTACATCATTACTGCAACTGATTATGTAACCATATGGGCGGAAGTGAAGGTTGTGAAGCATTGTACTACATATATCACTGCGCATTTCATATTTGAGCATATTCTGACCAGGTTTGGCTCCCCAAATATCTTAATGAGTGATAGAGGTACACATTTTGTTAATGAAACTATTGAAGCTTTGACTAAATAATTTTAGATCCATCATGCGAAGAGTACCCCATATCACCCACAAACTAATGGGGCGGTGGAAGATTTCAACAAAATTTTGGAACATGCACTCACTAAGGTTTGTAATGTTGATCGAAGCAATTGGGATGTGTAGATCCCCTCAGTTCTCTGGGCCTATAGGACCACCTGCAAGAAATTGACCAGGAAAACTCCTTTTAGGATGGTCTATGGGAAGGAGGCCGTCATTCCCATGGAATATATTGTCCCTAGCATGTGCATTACTACTTTTACAAACATGGCAAAACCTGACATCATGGAGGAATTCTTGTCACAACTAGTTTCCTTGGAAGAGGATCGGTTCATTGCTAACTTTCACCAGCAGGTTCAGAAGGCTCGAGAAAAATATTGGCATGATCAGCACATCCGACATAAGGTATTTAAGGAAGATGAACTGGTGCTACATTATGACAGTCAGTTTGGGTGCCACCCAGGAAAATTCCTTAAGCACTGGTTGGGTCCATACATAGTGAAAGAAATTACAGATGGGGGTGCAGTCAGGTTGGCTACACTGCGTAGAGACTACTTGTCGGGTATGTTAATGGAAGTTGTCTGAAACCTTATAGGGACAACTTGGTGTCGACCAAATGAATATATGGTCAGAGTATCTATATCAGGAGTGCTCTACGCACGAGGAAGAAAAGGTGAAGGGAGGTACGACATGCGCGCAAGGGTAGGGCGAAGCTAGAAAAAATAGCCATTGGAATAGTAAAATTGGGTGAAAAAGCGATTTTACCATTGAATGGAGTGGGAATTTGGCAATTAATGCAACAATCTGGGAGGATTTTTTACTGTTTCCTTGATGGTAAGTCACATTTAAGACTAATCCAACTATTTTTACTCATAAGAGGCTATAAAAAGATGGGCGCAGGTCATAATCGGTTCCTTTGCTTTCTGAAACTCTTACGCCCTATGATTTACTGTGAATTCTGTGTGTTGTGTGATTTCACCATCTGTATGTCTAGATGAGCTACCCCATCTGACAGCAGCAACCTTGAATTTATATTCCGATCAAGGATGACTGCTTCTAACCCCACTAATTCATCGCCTGTTACAATCTCTATTGAAATTGGGTCTGAATATGTGTTTGAGGTAACCACTGATGTTGAAGAGGTCGTGTCTACGCCAGCCAAGGGAAAGGGAAATGGGAAGGAAAATGGCAAGGAGCCATGAAAGGATAAGGGGAAGGGGAAAGCCACGAAGTGGGTTGTGGTGAAGCAGCACACCTCCCCTAGGATTGTGCACTCCCCTCAGCTGGTGCCTCAGGAATGCTCACCCAACTTGTCGAAGTGCCCCATGACAGTCCAAGAGGAAGCTTTGTAACCAACTCCAAAAAATAGAAGAAATGAGATATCAACGCCTTATAAATAAGCCACTTCGAGGGGGCAACCTCCAATACATTACATGAATGATCAATTCTTGGATGATACAATTTACAAAACCTCCTTTCTATATATAGGAGTCCATGGGGCCATAATGTAATCCTAGTGGGCCACAATGTAATCCTAGCCGACCTAACAATAATAATTTAAGGGCACAATAACAACAATATGGGGGTTACAGGGGTACAATAATAACAATAAGGGGGTTACACTAACAACAATAAGGGACTATACTAGTAATATAGGGACCTAACATGCCCCTCTCCTTCAAAAAAGTGTTGTCCTCAACGCTTGAGTAGCTCTGGGTGCTTCTGTATAAAATTCTCATCCTCCCATGTAGAATCTTCGGTGGGTAAGTTCTTCCACTTGATGAGATACTCTGAAATTGATCGATTCCGTAGTTGTCGAGTTCTTTTTTCTATGACTGCTTCAGGTTCCAATATGATCTTCCCTTCCCCATCAAGTTCTGGCAATACTGTTTGAACTGGAAGATTTTCACCTATAACCTTCTTTAAGCATGAAACATGGAAAACTGGATGTACTCGCGAAGAAGCAGGAAGCTCCAATTTGTATGCCATAGAACCAATCTTTTGCAACACCTTGTAAGGAACATAGTACTTTGGTGATAATTTATTATCCTTCTTAGCTTGCTTGAGGGACATTTTTTTGTATGGTTGTAGCCGTAAAAATACCCAATCTCCTACATCAAAACTTCTCTCGCTGCGATGTTGATCTGCCTGTTGTTTCATTCGATTTGTGCCAAATTCAGGTTATCCTTTAAGAGTTGGAGAACTTCTTGCTGATGCTCGATGTGATCTTCCACTGCTTGAACCTTCGAATTTTCCCTTAAAGATGATGTGATGGATGGTGGATGATATCCATAAAGTGCCATAAATGGGGTCATTTTTGCTGCAGTATGGAAGGAAGTGTTATACCACCATTCAGCAAGAGGTAACCACTTGACCCATCGTGTTTGTTTATCAGATACAAAACAACGAAGATATCCTTCCAAACATTTATTTACTATCTCAGTTTGACCATCAGATTGAGGATGATAAGATGAGCTATGAGCTAATCGAGTACCCAAACAAGAAAATAACTTCGTCCAAAAATTTCCAGTAAAAATGGGATCTCTGTCGCTCACAATAACCCTTGGGCTTCCATGTAGCTTTTGAATTCTGTCCATAAATGTAGTAGCAACCGTACTTGCTTTAAATGGATGAGATAATGCACAAAAGTGTGCATACCTGGTAAGTCTATCAACTACCACCATGATGACACTCTTTCCTTCGGACTTAGGTAAACCTGTGATAAAATCCATTGAAATCTCCTCCCAACGTCGACTTGGAATGGATAAAGGTTGTAGAAGTCCCGGGGTCTTAATTGTTTCCACTTTATTCTGCTGGCAAACCAAACATTCCGCCACAAACTTTTGAATATCAGATTTAAGGCCATCCCAAAAAAATTCTTTCTTCACCCCGTGATAAGTTTTTAAAAATCCTGAGTGTCCTCCTAAAGGAGAAGTGTGCAATTCCAGAAGAATCTTTTGTTTTAGTTGGGAATTCTTGCAAAGATATAAGCGATCTTTGTACCACAAGGAATCATTTTTCCAACTAAATGTATCAGATGTACTAGGATCTTGCTGCAACTTTTGAATGAGTGTCCATACATCTTTGTCCTTCTTCCATTCATCTCTTGCTTCAGTTATCCAATCTGGTTGGATAATAGAAATGGTACAAAGCAATGCTTCCACCTCTTCATTCTTTCTTGAGAGTGCATCTACAACAACATTAAGCTTTCCTTTTTTGTAGATTATTTCAAAGTCATAACCCAACATCTTTGTGACCCATTTTTGCTGCTCTTCTGAAGATAGTCTTTGTTCCAAAAGTGTTTAAGACTATCATGATCAGTTTTTACCTTGAAGTGTCTTCCCATTAGGTAAGTTCGCCATTTCTTTAGTGCATGTAGTATTGCTAACATTTCCTTCTCATAAATAGGTTTCTGTAAATACCTTCCTTTGATTGGACGACTTTCAAAAGCAATGGGTCTTCCTTCCTGCATTAAAACTGCACCAATTCCATTTCCTGAGGCATCACATTCCACAATAAAGGTTTTCGTGAAGTCTGGCATAGCTAAGACCAGTGCTAGGCACATTGCCTCCTTAAGATGTTCAAAGGCCTTAGTTTCTTCAGGAGTCCATGAAAATGCATCTTTCTTCAATAATGTTGTTAGAGGTGCTGCTATTCTCCCATAATTCTTAACAAACTTGCGATAATACCCTGTTAACCCGAGAAATCCTCGCAACTTATTTATGGTTGTGGGGACTTTCCATTCCTTAATGGCTTTAATTTTGTTAGGGTCTAATTTAACACCCTCGTGAGAGACAATGTGACCCAAATATTCCACCTCTTGTACTCCAAAGAAACATTTGGATTTTTTTGCATATAATTGTTTCTCCTGCAAAAGTTTGAGCACCCTGTCAACATGTTCAACATGATCCTTCCAAGACCTGCTGTAGATTAGTATATCATCAAAAAATACTAGCACAAATTTTCTAAGGAAGGGTTTGAAAATGGAATTCATCAACCCTTGAAATGTAGAAGGTGTATTGGTAAGACCAAAAGGCATGACCAAAAATTCATAATGACCCTCATGAGTTCGAAATGCTGTTTTTGGAATATCTTTAGTCTTCATTCTAATTTGATGATATCCTGAACGAAGATCCAACTTGGTAAAATAAATTGCTCCATGTAATTCATCCAATAATTCATCAATCACAAGAATGGGAAATTTGTCTTTAATGGTGAGCTTATTGAGCTCCCTATAATCCGGACACATTCGCCATGATCCATCCTTCTTGTGTACCAAAACTATAGGAGCAAAGAAAGAACTTTGACTAGGTTGAATTATACCCGCCTCTAACATTTCTGCAATCATACGTTCAATTTCGCTCTTTTGGAAGTAAGGATATCTATAAGGCCTGATGTTTGGAGGAACACTTCCTGGAATCAAATGAATAGCATGATCGTGATCAGGAATAGGTGGGAGTCCTTTCGGAGTTTCAAACACCTTGGAATGATTGTCCAAGACTTGTTGGAGATCTGCAGAAATAGATGATTTTGATGTTGGAACTTCTAGTGAGCATAATTGTGCAATTACACCTCGTTGTTGTTTATTTAGAAGCTTTGTCATGAAATTAGAGCTTATTATCCTTCTCGGATTCCCTTCAATACCTCGCAATTCGACTTCTTTTCCTTCTGAAAAAATTTCAAGAAAAGTTCTTGAAAATTAAAAGCTACCATTCCCAAAGATTGTAACCATTGTACTCCTAGTACAACATCAGCACCTCCCATAGGAATGGAAAGCATTGGACTAGTCAATACATATTCCCCCATGGTTAGCTTGATATTATGGCATTTTCCAGAGCAATTTATAGTTCCTCCATTTGCAACCATCACTTGAAATTCTGGTGCTGGGTATAGGAAACAATTTAATTCTTTGGCTACCTTACAATGAATAAAATTATGGGTGCTACCTGAATCAATCAACACTATTACCTTTTTCTTCTTGATTTGTCCTTCTATCTTGAGAGTTTGAGGAGTGGTAATTCCTGCCAGTGCATTACACGATATGGTCGGATTCATTTCTTCCTCTTCTAGGGCTGGTTCCCGGTGTATATCCTCTTCTTGTTCATTTTCTTCTTCCTCTTCACAATCTATGTAAAATAATTTCTTCTCAGCACACTTATGACCTTTAGTGTATTTTCTATCACAACCGTAGCAAAGCCCTTTTGCTCTTTTTTCTTCCAATTGTTGTGGTGTCAACCTTGTAGGTTGTGGAAATCTAGGCGTAGCAACACTTCCTTCTTTATAGAATTGAGTGGTAGGCTTCCCTGTCGCCATAATTTTACATTCAACTTTTCTTGCCAACCTGAATGCCTTCTCCAATGAATCAGGTTCCAAAACGCGAACTTCATGTTGGATGTTATCCTTTAAAGTGCCTATGAAGAGATCAATCATGTGTTCCTCTCGAATATCAGTTACCCTTATATTCAATTTTTGGAAGTCCTCAATGTGCTCCCCCACTAAACCCTTTTGTTTGAGATTTATCAATTGGCTAAAGAAGGTGTTTCTCTTTGTATCCTCATAATGTGCTATCATTTCCTCCGTAAAAATCGACCAAGTGACAATTTTTTTACGGGAGCAAAGCCATCGATACCATACAAATGTATTTTGTTCTAAATGTAAAGTTGCAATGCGTACCTTTTGTGTGTTTTGTACATTATGGAGATCAAAATATTGGTCCATCTGTAGTATCCATGTTACAGGATCCTTTCCATCAAACTTCCTCATATCCATTTTTGGAATATGGTGGTTCTTCCCGCCAACATTAGAGTTTATGAAATCACGATTAACATTTATTTTGTTCTCATCATGAGGTTCTTCTACTATATTTCCGCCATTAGGAATCGTTTCTTGTTTTAAGCTTGTCATCAAGCCTTCCATGTATGTTTTTAGATCATTCTTCATGTTTTCCATGTTGTCTTTCATGTTTTCATCGATCTTAGCTTCCATGTCATCAATCTTAGCTTCCATGCCCACTTCCATGCCATCCATCTTAGATTCCAAAACATTCATCTTAGCTTCCACGCCTTTCTTCAAACCATCCATCTTAGTTTCCATGCCTTTCTTCAAAACTTCCATTTCATTTTTTGTTGTTCTTTGCGAGAGCGAAATTTGTTGCACTTGCTCTTGTAATTTTGATATGTCATGTTGCCATTATTCGTCTTCATGAGTCATAGTAGAGCCTTCTAAAGGCTTAATGGGAGTTGAATTCTTTTTAAGGGCCATTTTAGAATCCAATACTGATATCTATTCTACAATATTCCCTTGGAATCAATTCAACTTGATTCTTCAAACAAGACTTATGCAATTGGAAAAAAATACACACCTTTTACTTGCTTTTTAGGAGCTCTGTATTGAAATTGAATTATATCTGTAATTGAGAATCTTCAATATCTGAAATTCACTTCTGTAGTAGCCTTCTGAACTATCTTTCAAATGCCACAGATATGATCTGATTTGGATTCTTCAAGACAAAGTTATTTCCAATCTCCCACAATGACCCAACTTTGGACTGGTTCAGTAGAGCGAACTTGTACGGCTTGCCACGTGTCACTGTTTTGTCCTTCGTCTCTGAAATTGATAGCCAAGAAACAGCGGTCCGTGTACTTGTAACCAATTTTTATGGCACTCCAATCCGATGCCCAGAGAGAGAGTTATTGAACTTTTCCCACGATCACCTCTTTGAGATGAAATTCAGGAGCCTGAAAAAGCACTACCTTCCACAGATTATATCTCCAAAAATATTGTGAACCAAGATCTGAAATTTTTTGACGACTTTCTTCAGGATTTCAGCTTCGCACCATATGAATTTCAGATTCTGAACCTTCGTAGAAATTTTTTTATAGCGCAAATGCCACGATCACCTGTTTAGGAGCCTGAAAAAATACCTAACTTCCACAGATCATATCTCCGAAAATATTGCGAACCAAGATCTGAAATTTTTATACAAACTTCCTCAAGATTTCATCTTCGCACCCTAAAAATTTCAGCTTCTGAAGCTTCGTAGAAAAAATGTTATAGCGAAAATGCCACGATGACCTGTTTGGAGCAGCGAAACCCTAGAATCCAAAGCTCTGATACCAAATGTTGTGTAACCAGCTCCAAAAATAGAAGAAAAGAGATATCAAAGCCTTAGAAATGAGCCACTTCGAGGGGGCAACTTCCAATACATTACATAAATGAACAATTCTTGGATGATACAATTTACAAAACCTCCTTTCTATATATAGGAGTCCATGGGGCCATAATGTAATCCTAGTGGGCCACAATGTAATCCTAGCCAACCTAACAATAATAATTTAAGGGCACAATAATAACAAAATGGGGGTTACAAGGGTTCAATAATAACAATAAGGGGGTTAAACTAACCATAATAAAGGACTATACTAGTGATATAGGGACCTAACACTTTGCTGGTGGCTCTACTCTCCTAGCTTCTAGCCTATGTTAAGCTAAGAAAAGCCACGATGCACACCCATAAGAATGTCAATGTTGTCCGAGAATACCTGCAGATGTCACTAATTCTATAGGAGGTCCCTTTTATTGGTGACATGTTTGGGAGCCTTCCCTCCATCAATTTTGATGAACACGACCTTACAAATGAAGACCCCTTCCCACATCTAGCCCCAAAATTGTACCTTGAAAGAGTATTGTATGACAATGTGCCGAAAATTGAACCAATGTCGTGGGTGCGCGGACTGGAGGCCTCTGGGATAGAAAATTTGTTGCGCCTCCCCCACTTTGGGCGATATCCTATCATCAACCTGGTTGTGCACCAGCTCCTGGCATTGATCCACGATGGGTGCTTTTGGATCCAGGGTCGCATCCCAATTGATGCTATGTTGATTCATCGAATCATTGAACTACTCATGAAGGGGCCCCATCCCATGAAGAGATTCAGGAAGAAGTATGAGCAAAAGGTAGTAGAAGAAGTGCAGGACAAATATAAGGTCAGCCACAAAAAGAGGGGATTTATCATGGAAACAATTACTGATCCCATAGTGCGCATGGGCACTCTGCTGCTCGCATGCAAGATGATGTGAAAATGTCGGGCATTGACTGTCCCTACCTATGTGACTTAGCTGGAAGGGTGGTGTGAGAAGCGGGTCTGCTACAACTGGTCATAGTACCTCTGTGAGGAATTCTTGGACAACGTGCTCGAATCACAGGACCAGGGAAAGGCATTATGTTACTCATGGATTTTGCTATTGATCACCTTAATTGCATGGGAGACACCTGATGATGCGATAGTCCTTGAGCTCGAGCCAGATGTCAATGAAGGCGCGCAGTATACGAACCTTTGGGATACTAAGGATTCAAAGTGCATTTAGAATAACAAGGTGTTCTGGGTATTATTCGACCGTGGGCTAGTAACAACAATTCATTCCAGGCTGTGCTTATCCCTTGCAGTCTATGAAAAATGCAAGTCCATCGCTGAATTTTAGGTCACCATGCACAATGTGCAGATCAGGGCCTGCAAATATCAAGTGTGTAAAACCTTCCGTATATGGCCACGGAGGCGGAGATCGATCAAGTTGTCATGACATGGCTACTAGCATGGAAACTTGGCTTCAAATCATCTGCCCCGGTCACAGCAGGCACCTCTGGAAAGGATGCAGCCCTGAAAGATACTCTCCTGCCCAGTACAACAAAGGAGATTGAGGTGTGCTCCACGGAGATACCGACGACTGTGGAAACCCCCGAAGATGCACCCAAGGGGGCCAAGAAAGAATATCAATGAGACATGGAGGCTGAAGGGCTTAATGGGGAGGGTGCGGAGTCCCCACGCAAAACAAAGTGCATAGGCAAGCCTCCCAAAGGGTAGCAGAAGAAGCATAAGGCTGATAAAACTGACGGGGACACAGAGGTCACTTTAATAGAGGAAGACCTGGATAATATCATAGATTCCATCGCGATGACCTTCGAGGATCTATGGACTACCCTGGAATATCAACAGAATGCTGCATTGGAGGCTCTGGAGTCAGGATTGCAGGTGCTCCAGTTCAAAGTAGACACACTTCAAACGAGCGTGAACCAGGCGAAGAAGAGACAAGCGAGCCAAATAGCCATAGTTACAGCCTTGGCCACGGTGATCGAAAGTAGGATCTTCCCCCTCCTAGGCGCGACATTCACAGTAGTACCATTGGTCCTGTGTGAGCAAGTCTACACATGTTTTGTAGTCGATCTCGACACTGCGAGATTAATAGGTGAGAAGCTACGTGCTCTCCACTTATTCATCTCCGACGAGCTCCAGCACAAAGAAATACGGTTGCAGTAGCAACTAAGTGAGGTCGAGCAAACCATTGTGGCTAAATCTGCCAAAACCACCCAAGCTCAGGCATCACACATCGCGACAGTTGCATAACAAGCTGAATTAGAACATCTGATAAATCGGCTATGTGAAGACATGCCGTAAGTGATTCCTACCTCCGTTGCACCGCGAGCCAAGGTTAAAGGCTTGGTAGCTACATTGAAGGCCTCCTAGAAAAAAGTACAAGCTTTCAAAGCAGACCTGGAGTAACAAATTTCTGCGCCACAAGCCAAAATGCAACTCGAGGCCCCTCCCGAGGTGCGTGCCCAGTGAGGCACATTGGTCAAAGAATCCACAAGTAGTATTTCAACACAGATCACCAAGGGCTCAGACTTGTTAGATACTGTTGTGGGTTTATGGTCCATGGTGCAACGCGATCCCCTCCTCCGCCAATTCAATCAGGAGTTGCACCAGAAGGAGCAATATTTTAAACAGATGGAAGCTACCATGCCTACCCTCGTGGTAGCACAACACTTAGTGCATCTTTGGACCAGCCACGCTCTCAGCGAAGAGATTGAGGAGCTCTGCCACAAGAAGTAGGTCCTCAGCGACCATTTGAATCCATGGTAAGATGAAGCTCTTAAGCTGTCACAAGACTTAGACGTGGCTGTAAAGTAGTTGAACCAAACCTTGGAAAGCGTCATTGCAGCTACTGAAGGCCCGACTTCACAAAATTTAGTTGACATCGTGCATAATGCAACCACTTAGAGTGAAGGCGTCCTTCCCCCTTCTGCCACTACTATCGAACAACTCCAACCTAAGATGAAGACCTCACTGCCGTTGTGATTCGGGACGAGTCAGAAGATTGCATTGGGAGCCTGTTGGAGCGGGGTCCCCTAACCACTATTTTGATACAATTTTGTAATATTTTGTAATATTTTACACTAGCGCAGGGGCTTTGGGGCGGGTCAAAGCCCCCAATGAATTGTAATGGGTCAAAGGGTAGACCAAGGGTCTGCAAACCATGGCTTGTGGACCATAGAGTAGCATAGGCTAATATGATAAAACTAGATGGATAAATCGAGTCTAGAAGTAGGCTAAGTTTGGATTAAGCTTGGATATGAATCTTTTGATATGTTGTGTGAATTTTATGGGTAAGGTCTCCTGCTAGCTGTGTGCGCGGAGACCCTAAGTCCTTCTGTGTGCGGGCTAAGAAGGAGAGTCTATAAGAGGAATATGAATATTAATGAATGAGAATACTTTTTTGTGATATCTAAGTATTTTTTATTATGATTATGGGTTTCTCTATATGTTATTTCTGATATAATGTATGTTTCTCAATATTAATGGTTTTATTGATGCGAATGTGGATGCGATGATATATAAGGAAATGAATGCATAGATCTAGCTGCAATTGTCTTGTTACATCTTATTACTAGGTTGTTACATCTGATTCTGGGTTTTTCTTGGGTTATTTCGCTAATCTACTGTTAAGGGTTTCTGGGTTAGTGCTTCTCCAACGCAGGTTCGTTAGATTTGAGGGGACCCACTTTAATTAAATTTCTCTCTCAGGGTTTGGAAACTTAGTTCTAGCACCCTCCCATACTACTTCAGGCAATACCTTGACTTGTGCAAGTAGGCCATTGCCGAAAGGGCCAGTAGTATAGGCTTGTTGTTAAACCTTAAATCCAAACCTGAGTCAAGACCCCTTAAACCAACAGGAGGACTTGTTCGCACTCTTGCCAACCTTTCTTGTTAACCTTGTAGGTCAACTTGGCTGTGACACTTGGGAGGCATGTTTGATCTACTTGAAGATGTTTCAGAAGCTATGTTAGAGGTTTGGAGGCTAGTAAAAATGTTGGAGAAGGTGATCCAAAGGTGGCATAGGTTTTGAGCTGAAGGCATGGTGTTTTCCCTAATATTTAGCCATAGTCACATGGATCCAAGCCTATGTGAGAGTCTGGAAGAGGCTTGAGTCACTGGAACTGTAGCCTATGTGAGATTTTTAGGTCTTAGACGTAGATCTAGTTTTATGCATGCAACTAAGGATTTCTTGATATTTTCTCTGCAGTCCTCACGTTGTTCGGAAGGAAATTTTCAACTAAATTTCTAGAGGCTTCTAGAATTGTTTGAAAAGATTAGAAATGGTTTGAAAAGGTCCTCTCTCGATGTGAATACATTTAGTGCACAAGTAGTGACCTTAGTGAATTTATTTTGTCCAATTTATGCACCTTTGATCCTAGCCCCAAGCTCAATTTCTCCCTACAGGTTTTATATACTTGATCTTGGAGCTATGTGATGGTTGATTGTGAGTTGAAGGAATGTGTAAGTGAGTGATAAGGTTGTAGATAAGTAGTGTATGATTTAGACCTGTTAGAGAGCTTATATGCTTCAGTGAATGAGTATTATTCGATGCATAATGAGCATATTTGAAGCATACGACAAAACAAATCAGAATTAAAATTATTGTAGTATACATCATTTGCCTAGTTTTGTATGTTGTTGGAGTATATGTTGGTGATCCTCTCACATTTTTTTTGCAAGAGCTGCTATTAAATTTGGTGCATAGCCTTAGTGTTGTATGTTACTAATTGCAGTATGCAACAATTACATTATAATGTGAGGGTTTGATATATGTTTGTATTCAGATTTTTTGTGGCCATAATTTTTTCTATTTGGAGAGATTTTTTTTTGTGGAGTTTATTATTATTTTTATGATGATATATTTCTACTAAGAGAAAGTATGCATCACATATTTATTGTTGAGCATAGAGTATTGGATCCAGTTTGAAAATAGATGAAAGGAGGTTCACATAGTGGTAGAGGATCAATGATAGCGAAGCTACAAAAAAAGGAAATTTTTTTTCATCCAATGGTAGTTAGAAAGTCCAATCCGAGTTGGGCAAGGATCGTTGATCTTGGTGGCCTTCAACAGACGGTAGTCCATAGATCCATAGAGAAAAAATTATTCTGATCTAATCATTAGTATCGAGTCTCCTAGTTAATGGGTGTTGACATATTATATATGAGGTCTAGTATCCATCCTAATGGGAGTCCTCTATCTATGTAAAAGACAAATCTCTTAATTGATATAAATTCATAGCAGAGCAACAACAACAAAGGTGGTTTTTCTCCTGCAAGGATTTCCAACAGAAATATTGTGTATCATGTGTGATTGATGTGATGTGCATGTTTATTGTTTTATAGTTGCTTATGGTTTTTAGTTATACTTATGTGGTGCACATGTTTAATTATTTTCTTCTAACACATGTGTGATTTGGTAGTTTAATTTTAAATCAGTAAAAATCATATATAGATCACACTACTAATTCACCCCCCCTCTCATTAGTGCTCAAAGGTTTCCAACATAATCCACACTGATCACGGATTTATGTTGACACGAGGAAATTTATAGAATGACTCATATAGAAATGGTCCACATACCTACAAAAATTCCACTTGAACATCAAATACAATAAGGGTAGCACCTATCATATCATAAGTTACCGTAGTTAACCATCGATTGTGGTGCTTACCACAATTCTTAACTCTTATGGGAACGAAGGCCTCTAGGTGGCCAAAATTATACAATAGTGAGACTGACTTCACTACCACATACTAGATGTTGAGCATAGGAAAAAAATTTCTAGAATTACACCTCCATAATGCGCCATTATGCTACTTGGTCCACCTTTGTGTTCTTTCAAGCGAGTTTTCTAAGATAATATGGGAAACACATTACCGTTAGGTGGCAGGGAATTTTTGTGTGAAGGTAGTAGTAGTACTTCAAAATTATTTCTATGAGCTAAAGCTTCGACAATATGTCCAATGGTATATTAGATCATGCACTGCATGTGTCATTTATAAACCAACCCTCAAGAGTCAGGGGTTGTACACTCCTTTACCTACCATAGAAAATCCTTGGGAGTTAGTCTCCATGGATTACATGTCATGTTTTTCCATCCACTAATCATGGTAACAATTGCATGCATGTGGTTGTCGATCGGTTTTATAATATGTTCATTTGGCACCATGCAAGAAGTGTATCACAACCGAAGCCACTACTAAACTATTATTTAAGAATTTTTGGGCTCATTTTAGAATACCTTAAACCATTATTTCAAATAGGGACAAAAAGCTCCTCAACACCTTTTGGTCTAGCCTATTGTCTCTCATGTATACCAAATTGACCAAATCGAATGACTTTCATCTCCAATCATATTGACAAACAATAAGTGGTCAACAAAATGATTGTTCATATCTTGCACATTTACAACTCCAAGCATCCACATACATGGGAAAAAATCCTTCCATATGTTCAACATAGCTATAATAGAGCCCACCATAGCTCTATTGACCATATTAATTTCTATGCATGCTTGAATTTCCAACCATTGGTCCCAAATAATGTTGTTGGAAACTTGACTATGCTTAGAGGGGTGTAAATCAATATATTGCATTCATGGACATCAATTTAATTTTTAATTTTCCTTTTGATGATTATATAATCTATTAAATGAGAAAAAATACATTATATAAAAAATACATTTAACATATGGAAATCATTTAAATACAACATAATAATCACCACACAAAAGTAACACATGGAAAATAGATATAAGTGGAAACCCATAAAGGGAAAAACCATGACTTTGTTGTAATTGTGATGTAAAGGAAAGCTCCTACTTCCTCTATTGCATCATCTTTTAGGGGATCCAACCTATTCTATTTTGCAAGCTACAACTAGGCTAGAACCTCCTACTCCCACTTACATCAATTTTTTGTAGGCTTCTACCTAAAGGAGGATCCTACTTCGATTTTCTTTTGCAATCTACTACTTGCTAGGAAGCTCCTACTCCCTTTTCAACAAGCTACAACCTACTCTTTTTTAGGCTACTACCTAAAAGGAGACAAAAATCCCTTGGTACATAAAAATATGCTAAATAATACTTGTTAAATCGGTTTTGAAGTCTTAGCTTAATGAGATCAAATTTAGATTTCATATCTAAATTTAAATACCTATTTTTCATAAATATAACCCAACAAAATAACGATGATGGAAAAAATCAATTATATTTTAGAGTTTGAAAAGATAATGATTTAATATTGAAAGATAACAAACCACTTAAATATATTTATGAAGTGTAAATGACATTAAACCTAATCTGACCTAAAGATTTTTTGTTGTGATAACCTTTAGATTGTTAAAAACAAAATGAAAAAATTGAAATTTTATGAAATATTTTGGAGTTAGTTAAAAATAATGAGTAATTCCTTGAGTAACTTGGGATATATGATATCAGAATACAACTTCAAATGGTACTTTTAAATATGTATGGTTATAAATACAACCTCCTATCATAATTTATAACAAAACTATATAAAATAATCAATTGCATTGCATGGGAGGAGGAAAGGGGAACTATGTGAGAGATAATATACAACATCATTTCCACTTTGGGTCATGTGAAATTAGGCTAGCATACGATAATTAAGATGGGATTTTGAATAAATGATGTGCATCATCTCTTCATGGAATTCAAGCTCCCTATGATGTGAATCGATTCGATCCATTTTGGGGTTTGAATTATTTTATCAAGGGCCAACTAAAGACCTATGGAATGACTCACTAGGACAAAGAATTTGTTTATGAGAAATCAATTTTTTCTTTGAATAAACTGTGCTGAGAGGTGAAGTTTCGAATCTAAGAGTATAATCATCGAGCTTGATGAAATTATAGTGAAATCATGGGTAGAGGATTTGATTCCTTTATGAAATGAATTCCATTCTATCCAAATTGTTAACAATTGATGCTAGAGTATAGTTGAAAAGGGAGTTGCCTTAGAACACTATCTAAGTTTGTATAGGAAAGGGGAAATTAAAATTTAAATGTATGTATTCAACCATATTTATAAATCCTCCCAGTTCTTAGTTTTGTCTAGGCTATGAAAGTAAATTCATTCCTGGATCTATAAACTGTCATGAATATTCCACTAGATAGTTCGTCACAAGAGATATGATAATACTATAATTAAAATTTGAGATTCTACAGTTTTACATTTTTATTAAATTTTTATATGTGTAGAATTTATTGTAAATAGTACATGCATGTGAATTAAAATTATGCAGAAAATAGAGAACGAAAAAATAAAATCTCTCACACACACATAGACAGAAGATATGCTTTGGGAAACCCTTTCGGGGGAAAACTTAGTTGGAAGTGAGGCCACTCCACTCTCTTTCTCTGTCTGGAAATATGGTTGTAGGTACAAAGAAGTATGGCATGTGGTTTGTGGGATACTATAGTGCACAAATCCTCTTTATGTACTCTACCTCCTATCCTTCTTGGCTATTTTGGCTTCGTTATGGAAAAAATTCACTTGAAAGAACAGAATGCATCTTCCTCCTAGTGGCCTGGTTATAACACAACCTGATAGCCTACAAGTGCTTAATCTTGGATAACTCAACTCTTAATGAGAGTTAAAATATGTACTCTTCTAGAGCCTTTTACATCATAATAACGTGGCTAGCCCCTTTTCCATGAATATTGGGGGTTAACTTGGCATCCCCTCGAATTATGGTGTGAAAAAAGAAAGGTCAACTTCTAAGTGGCATAACTTTCACATACAAACCCTGATTAACGTACTTCTTGTGCCATTGGAAATATATATGTGTGTAGAATAACATGAAAAGGTGCAAAGATAAAGTGGAAATTTTTTACCCACAAAAAATGTCATTTAAGGCCTAAAAATGCTCCTAGAAGGTTTCAAACCATATTTTTCCAAATTGGGTCCCGCTAGTAAAAATGGTCTCATGAGCTAATTCCTCCACTTTTTTCCACTCTAAAAGAATAATTATGGATGAAAAATAATATAATGATCCAAGCCAGATCACACCTCCCCATTTTTGGAGGCTTTTGGTCCCCAAAAGCTTCTACTGAATGAGGTGAGGAAATATTTCCTCCACCTTCTCTCTGGTGTACCATTTAGCATTGCTTGGAAGTTTTCCTTTAAAACCAATATACAAAAGGTCATGCTGCCCCTGTCTTACATTTTTGGACCTCTTCTATAGAACTATATCTTTTTTCAACCTTGCCTCAACATTTGGTGCCAAATTCTCTGCAGAAGGTAGGACTTTTTCCTCTTCCTAATCTAGCATGAAGGTTCATAGATTTTCAAATTCTCTACATTCACAACTGAGTAAAAGCACATATATGGTGGTAAAATGAGTCGATATGCATTATTACCCACCTTTTCTGACATCTCAAAGGGTGCATACCTTAGAGCCTTGATTTTCTTACTAGGCTTATGTATCCTTTGCTTGTTCAATTGTAGTCATACTCTATCTCACACCTTAAATGAGTTCTTTGTTCTATTCTGATCCTTCTTGGACTTATATTAATCCTGTGAATTATGTTGTGAATTAATGCCTTATAGAAGAGTCCATATGTGTAAAAATTTGAATCCAAGTGTCCATATAACACCTCTGAACTTGGAAACATGTATTGCCTATTATTATAAAGTCAATAATTGAGAAACTGCCATCAGTTTCCCTATAAATTGAGCACAAATCCTAGTGCTAGGGAAGGAATAATTTTGGTAAATAAATGTTGTTGGGTTCTCATTTGAGAGAGTGAAAGTACTGATATGTTGCTGGTGTGATGTTGGATGTGATGAGGTTGGGATGAAGCTGGAGAAGGTGGCATCAAATCGATCATTGGTTGTAACCTCCCCCTTATACTCTTTAATAAATATTGTTGTTCATTTTCCCATATATGTATCTCTTTATGTTTCTATTTCTCATGGAATGGATTATTGAATGATATATATGTTTCATATATAATCTATTTGAGTGATTAAGATAAGTAGATATTTGTATATTGCAATCTATTTGTTTCTCTCTGTGTATGTTTGCATGAATCAATCTGGTGATCTAAGTTGGATTGAAGGCGAAAACAAAAGCAACAGAAGGAGAAGAAGAAGTGCTTGGATCACAAGTAGGTTCTTCTATAATTTTGTGTATCTGCTTATTTTAGAGAAAGTGTTAGAAAATTCTTTCATATATTGTTCTAAGTGCCTAGCACCACACTTAGGGAATTTTATTTATTCGTAGATCATAATTCAGCATAACACTATGTCCAAATGTGAAGGCGAAAGTTATCCAAAACATGTTTCAAATGGGAACTTTCCTATAGAAATAAGGACTACTCTATTGTAAGAATGTTATATATATACAAGATTTTCATTCTAGGTCTTCGTATGATTATGGTTGTATCCCCTCAAAAGCTACACCAAAGTCCTGTTGACTATTTTTGTCTATCCATCTATCTATTGATGGAATCTTATATATCTCTTCAGCTTCATGTCCATATTCTCCCACAATGTAGTGTAGAATGCACTGAGAAATTTTTTATCCATATTTGAAACGATTCTCCTTGGGATTCCAATGTGCACCCAGACCTATCCAAAGAACAAGTTCAGTGCTTATTTCCCACTTATGATATTTTTACAGGGCATCAAAGCACACATCTTGTTGAACTTGTCAACTACCATGAATAGATATTCATGTCCCTTCTTGGTTGCTGATAAACCTCCATCAAAGTCCATGTAAATTCTTTCCCAAGGACGAATGGGTATAGGTAAGGGATTATGAATACAAATTTCTTGTTTCTAGGCTTTCTCGTAACACACTTCATGCATCCTCTTATGAAACTAGTTACTTGCTTTTACGTCTTAGGACAATACACATATCTCTGCAATTTGGCCATGATCTTCCCTACACCAAATTTCCTTTCAACCTTGGAGGTGTGAGCCTCTATAATCAGCTACAATAACTCACCTTTAAGAAAATATAACTTATCTAGCATATATAGTAACTCGTCCCAGAGATGGTAGCCAACAATGTTGGTGCCATCATGCACATGACTCTATCTCCACAACTGATGATAAACCTCATTTAATTCTTCATCCTCTGAATATGCCTCTTTGTATGCATCATGGGTGAATGAATTCATGTGCATACGAGTCCCCAAAGTTGTGATATTTTATGTGGGTGGCCTTGAAAGCATGTCATCCAACTTGTTTTTTTTTCCCTTCTTATATTTGATCATCAAATGAAACTGTCATGAAAACTCCATCCTCTTGTAATGTTTGGTATGTTGTAGCTTACTTTAGGAATGCAAGTATTTTAATGGCTGGATTATTGTCTCCTTTCTCATCAGATAGTGCTTTCACTTATTCACAACTTACACCATGTCATATAGTTCCTTGTCATACATAAGGTGGTGAAGAACTTCCACTTGAAATACTTAACAATGGTAGCATACATGCCTTCCTCCCTACATCAAGACCACTCCCATACGATACCCACTCGCATATGTCTCCACTTCAAAGGGATGTTGCAATTTAGGTAATGCCATAACTGGTGCTTGAATGATTTTCTTCTTTAGCTCCTTGAAAGCCCTTTGTTGATCCTTTCCCCACTAGAAACTCTTTCCACTTGTTGTTATGGCATGGAGTAGTGCTACTACTACTAAAAACAAAGCTATGGACATTCTCAAGTACCATGTTTCCCCAATGAGACTTATAAAATTAGAAACATTAGTAGGCATTAGCCATTTCATGATGGCCTCCATCTTGGAAGGATATATCTTCAGTCCTCCTCCACCTATCACATAACCTAGATATACCAAATACTATTGTGCAAACTTACACTTCTTGAGATTTGCAAACAACTAGTGCTTCTTTAATGTCTCCAATGCCCGCGTCAAATGTGAGATATTCTCTTCCCAGGTAGCACTGTATACTAGTATATCATCCAAATATACAATAATAAATGAATCTATAAAATGGCACACTATATCATTCATTAATATCATAAATGTAGCTGGTGCATTATATGGGCCAAATGGAATGAATAACCACACATACATACCTTTCCCTTTAAACTTGATGCAATGGATACCATTATTTCCTACTTGAATAGCATTGATCTAGGTTGATATCGATGACCACCCACCTCTTCAAATAGCTCAAAATTTCTCTATATTTTTGGTAGTTCTTATATGATTTTTGGGTTTGAAACTTTATTAGAGAAATTTTGAGGTCTAAAATGGGCCTCCTAAGAAAAATGTACAACCAAAATAAGTTTTATAAGAACCAATAGGATTCAAGGTGATGATGTCAACCATGGGGGATGATTCAACATTTTTGGGGTAAAAAAGTAAAAATATTAAAAAATAATAAAATAATAAAACTACGTTTTCAACTTGTATTTTCAACTTATGTCCCTAAATGTTTACTCAAATTTCGAGCAGAAGTACTTGTTGGATGCAAAATTTAATTCCTCATCCAAGTAGTACCCATGTTGCATACTTTCGATGGACCCTGCTACATGAAAAATGAAAAAAACATGGAAAAACGTGATTGAATTCAATTTTTTCATGTATTTCTCATTTTTAATGTAGTAGGGTTCATCGAAAGTATGCAACATGGGTAAAAATTGGATGAGGAATCAAATTCTGCATCCAACAAGTGTTCATGCTCGAAATTTGAGTAAACCCATAGGGAGATAAGTTGAAAATATGAGCTGAAAAAGTAGTTTTTTCTTTTTTACCTCTAAAATTTGATGATGTAATGTAATATTATTTTATTATTTCCACTATTATTTAATAATTTCCTTAGGAGGCCCATTTATACCTCAAAATTCCCTTAATGCTAAAGCTGTTTGTGGAAATTTGAGGGACTAACAATTTCCACCCTTGGCATACATTGGCCTCATTCAAAATTTGTAGTCCTCATATAGTTCTCTCCAATGAGCTATCATGCACCCAAAATAGATATTGTATCCAAAAAATCTGCCCCAGGGAAGTTGATGTACCAACTAACCATGTCAAGGCTCACAACCCTTTTGGTATTTCATATTTTATGGTTAGGGTTTTGGACCTTTAGGGTACCTTCTTTATCTTAAAAGGCCATCCTTTTGGCCTCTTGTAATCTCTTTTGCAAATTCTCATACCCACCATCTCTCTCAGTTCAGATATAACTACCATCATTCTAGCCAATTTGTATTCTATAGTATTCTACTATTTCATTTATTAATAGAAGTCTAGTTTTCATTATATTACTGTGATTCTTGTTATATTTATCTGTGTGTGCTTCATTTCCTTTCCTACCTTTCATTTCATTCCTTATACAACTTAGATCACATGTGCTTGACATTAAATCCTAATCTGAAATAATAATGATGTGACATAATTAATGTGAGGAATGTGAAAAGTGAAGACTTGGAGGAAAAACCAAGCTCACAATGCAGACATAAAACCAACAATACTACACTTAAAATAATGAGGGTTACACACTTGATCCATCAACTTATGATCATTAATTAAGCATAAAGGGACAAATTCAATTAAAGGAAAAGTATTTTGATAAGGTTCATTTAAATCTTTGTTGGGGTAGTTGAGGCCCCAACGTCTGATGTTCACTCATGTTCCAAAGTTGAGTAAACTTGGGGAATAAAATACCCGTATATTTAAAAGTTGAGCTGGGGATTATAGTAATTTTCTATTTTTTCTCCCTTAGTTGATGCATGTTCATCATAATTTTACTTGAGGTTTTGTTACTACAAAATTTTCAATATACTTATTAATTCAAGTAGTCTTACTATTTCATATTTTCTTGTAATATAAAAATTATTCTTGACCACAACACATCTTCCTTTGTTCTCATCAACTAGTTAGGGTTTGGTTCATCTCTTAGATCATTTTTTTCTCCTTGTAGCGTGCTTCTCGGGTATTACCACTCAGTTATTGGTTTGACATATACATCAAATGGTATCTTTAAATTTTTTACAAATAAAACATTTTGATGTCCATATGAAGTAACATAAATTTATTTCAACTTTAGATAAATATTTGAGTGAGAGGAAGGCATATTTTAGTTTCATTGCCATACATTTTCCATCGATTCATTTTCAAGGGGTATGAGTCAAGTACTTTCTTTTCATATTTAGGGGAGGTGTGATTTATATTGGATCATTGTATTGTTTTTCATCCATATTGATGCTTTTAGAGTGAAAAATGAGTGAAATTGACTTGTAGGACCATTTTTACTGGTAGGTCACAATTTGGTCTTTTTTATACTAATCTAGCCATGGATGTTCTCACAAAGTGCTTTATCGTGAATCTTTATTCTAATGCAATACTAAAAAAATTCAATTTTGGAAATCTTTTTCAATTTTATGAAATAAAAGCATTTAGTTATTATCTTTGTTTCTTTGGGTATAAATACTCACCAACATTTTTATTTCCTAGTTTAATTTGAGGTGTTCTCCATAACGGAGCATCTTCTCCTATTTTTTTCCCAAATATGATTACCACATTATGTTCTTTAATTTAGTGATTAATTCTTGGGCCTTATTTTTAGAAGATTCATATTCTTCCTATTCCTTTTTTCTTGGGAATTATTGCACAATATTTCATGGAATTCTCTCCCACTCAATAATGATTGCAAAACCTAGGGTTGGTCCTATCTTTTAGTGTGAAATAAAGATTTAGATGGTCCTCCTTTGGAAAAAAAAAAAGAAAAAAAAAAAAAACAAACTTTCCATGTAAAAGGAACTCCTTCTAACCTCTTCAACTACCTATTCCAATTCTTTATTGCCAAAACCACCTCTTCTAGCTCCTTTGTAGTTATAACCCCATTCCTGGTCCTTATTGGATTGGATCTTTTTTTTAGTGTGATATATGCTTAGTAGTCGTGATTATTTTTACCATTACGTCAACATTCTATTGCGCTATGAGAAATATGCTCATAAATGCCACATCATCTCTTTTTGTTTCATAAGTTATGAGGTAACTCTCTTATGTGCCTATTATTCGTTAGTAATCCATAGATTCCACTGTAGCAACCATTTTTATTTTTCTCGCGTCTAGGGAATTATTCTTTAATATGTCATTTTTTCATGCATGTGAGAGACTAAAGTTTTATTTTCCAAAACTATTATTATCCCTGGGATAGAATTTTACATTATCTCATATACATTTTCTTCTAATTTCAATCATTTAATGAGATTTCATATTCTTCATCAATTTCAATCTATTATGTTTTTTTACTTCGTCTTCACATATATTTATTTCATGCATATAATTGACGCTATTATCTTTTAAAGTCATACCACAAGCCACTATATTATGAAGTCCTTTTAAAGTCATACCACAAACCATTATATTATGAAGTCCTTATCAATTGCAAATGATATTTGACTAATCATATCATTAAATATTTGTGATCATCCCCTATTGTTTCGTTTGACATTATTTTTATTTCATTATGCTTATGTACTAATACCTTTTTAGAACCTTGCGCCCTAAATAATGACAAAAAGTTAGCCTTTATATGATCCTTTGTTGTTACATTATGTTTTTAAGTAAAGTTCATAAACCAATTCAATTCTTTTCTTCTTAGTGCTTAAGAAAAGTGAACCATTTATTTAACTTTTTTGAGGACCATTGTTGCACTCCAAATCTTCGTAGAGATAAACCAATATCTCATGGGGATGTTTTCTTCATCATAGTAGGAAGGCCTTCCATTATTGACATTTTTCATTTCTTTTTTAAATAAGTGTATAGTTAATGACATCTATATTATCATAAAAGTCAACTTCCTTTACTTATCAACCAATGACTGTTCAATGGGTTGATTTATATGAAATATTATTTCATTTTTACTTTCTTTTTCTACCACTACTTCTTTGGATTCCATTCAACCGTCATGGTATTTATACCCTACTACACTATAACTACACAATGTTCTTTCTTTGTTATGCAATCCAATGCATCTACTAGTCAAAGGGGTTTATGTCTCTCCATATATTTAAGTCTACTAGTCAAAGGGGTTTATGTCTCTCCATATATTTAAGTTTAGAAGGGGTATTCCCATTAGATTTGGGTTTATGTATTTCCATATATTTAAGTTTGGAAGGGGTACTCCCATTAGATTTTTGACTTGATTTACTAGATCAATTTTCCTTCAATAAAAATAATTATTAATAATTTTCATCATTATTTTGCATTTTGATCCATATTCTATAAATTTCTTTTCATCTATTCAACTTCAAATTAAGGTTTTTGTAGGTTCTGGATGCAAACCATGTTGGAGGGATTTTTTTACACTAAAATTTTTCCTTTTGTATTCAACATTTTTCTTGATGTTGATATGGGCCACTCGATAGTATACTTTCAAGGGCCATCTTAGAACTTCTAGGATTTATTTTGTACCCTGAGAAACTAGAGTGCACATAAAACTCTAAAGATTATGATTTCCCTCTACATTTAAAAACTATTCAATGTTGAAGAGACAAATCAATGTCGAAGAGACAAATCAATGTCTCATATAATGATCTATCTAGATTGAGGGTCCCACTTTCCAAGATGGAGGAAAATTAAAGGAAATCCTCTCCACCCTCCACCAAATCAAAGTTACCTAGATCAAGAGATCTAGATTTTAGAAAATGGAAGGAGACTAAGTCTTGATGAAAGATTAAATATCTTATATCACTCTCCTTGGGCTATACTTATATTGATGTCATCCTGTTAATGTACAATGTAGGCATCCATGGCATGGAAAGTAGTGTGTTGGAGCTTAGTGTTTCAACTAGATGCTATAAATACTTCATATTGTTTGTAAATTAAGATTGGAAAATTAAATTTCTTAAAAATTTATGAATAAGGAAATGTATTTGACTCAAATAATTCTAAAGATGACTCAAAGTTCATTCCTCCAATAAATCTAAAGATGACTCAATGTTCATTCCCTCAAAATCAAGTGTAAGAACCTTATATATTAAATATATGGTTTCCCACATAATGTTCTTCCAATTTTTATTTTTTCATATTGTCGTATAAGATCTCAAAGTCACATTCAGTTAAGAAATCTACCAATGCTACATTTTAATGTTTAAATCAATCTAGGTAAAAGTGTATTTTTCAAATTCTAATGATATAATTTAACCCTAAAAACTACAAATTACGAAACATTTCATGCATACTCTCCATGCATGCATTATAATTTCTTATTCCAAACTATGTATAATATAACTTCACTCATGATATTTCCAATTTATGGGTTCTTAATAAATTACTCCATTGTGTTACAGTATCACTTTACCTAGTCCTTCCAAGGAAGCATATGTGCACATGATGAAGTCCTTATATTTTCTTTGTAATAAGTTAATACGAGTTTCTATTTTGAAAAACCTACCACCCATAAATCTTCAATAATAACTTCCCAATCCCTTAATGTTATGTATATATGACACAGTTTTACATGCTAAACAATATTTGATAGTTGTTATCTTTGCAATATCTACAACAATATTTTCTTCATAAATAATCCTAAGATAATGGATCTCATTTTAATACAAATAAACACCTAAATAAATTTTCATAGATTTTACACTCATAATAACTTCAATAGTAATGAAAGCTTTTACATCCATTCTTTACCTTCCAAAGATAACTATGTTCATCAAATTATTACATCCATTTTTTTACATTCCAAAAATAAATAGCAAACAATGTAAAAACTAGACTTTCTATAATTATTTATTTATGTATACTATGCATTTAGTTTTCTCTTACTCTTATATATAATAAGCTCTTTATTTGTCCATTACAAATCTATAAATGAATATTACCAAACATAAAGATTCATCAAATTATTACATCCATTTTTTTACATTCCGGAGATAATTATCAAACAATGTGAAAACTGGACCTTCTGTAATTATATATTTATGTATACTATACATTTCGTTTTCTCTTACTCTCTTATATATAATTGGGTCTCTATTTCTCCATTACAAGTCTATAAGTGAATATTGCAAAACATAAAGATTCTTTAATGCTTTTTCGAGATATGATATATTTTGAACACACATGTTGATGGTTATTGAAGATTCTTTAACATTTTTTTCCAGATTTGAACACACATGTTAATGGTTATTGATTTGGTTCCAGTAGTAACGATGTTTTCTACTGTTACACCACATTCTTCCTTTCTTTTAACCATCATATTAGTACCTTTAACCAAAATTCAATCGTTTGCTTACTCTCACACCCTCACAATTAACACTGTGGAGCCATTTACATAATATTGAATGAACCAATTTATATAAAAAATGACAGAATATGAAATTTCTCATCAAGATTTTAAAGTGTAATAACTCAAAATTAACTTGAATAAACAATAATTATACATGTAATTTTAAAATTTATTTGATTTATGATCACTTCCACCACTTCTGTAATAAAAATTGATGTAACTGTAAAACGATAATTTGAACTGAGAAATGAAATCTCAATAGTCTACAACTTCTGAAGCAACAAACAAATCGAAGCTAAAATAGAATAGCATACCATCAAAGAACAAACTAATCAGATGTGAAGCGACAAACGGATCGAAGCTAAAATCCAGTAGCATAACATGAATGAATTAACGAATTGGAGTAGCCATCCATGCAGGTTTAGGGCCGGTGGCGTCATTATTTGCTTGGCTGCTTCTTTGGTGGCTTCATGCAGCTATCCACATCAGTCTGTTGTGTCTCAATGGTATCAGAAATGGCGTCCACATTAATCTTAATCTCTTCCGCAGTTATTTGAGTAATTTCATCGGTGTTCACAATCTCTTGTAATTGCATCTCACTGGGGTTGTCCTCAATCGCTTCTTGCTGTGCCTGAACGGTGTTTGTGTCACAGCTGTTACTCCCACTGCACGACGGTTCACACTCTATCACTCGCCACTCCTTTTTCTCTTTCTTGTTCTGTTTCTCCTCCTCTCTGTTTTCTTGATGATGTGATTGTTGTTGTGAAGATGCAGTCGACATCAATACATCGTCCAAAAGAGACGTTGACTGTTCTTGATGATGTGACTGTTGTTGTGCAGATGCAGTCGACTTCAATACATCGTCCAGAAGAGATGTTGACTGAACGTAGCTGTTAAATATTTCCAACATTTCTCTTCCTTTCTTAAATCCGACCTGAATGCAAGCATATTAACTATAGCATATTAACTATAGCGCTGTTAAATATTTCCAACATTTCTCTTCCTAAAATCGGGCTTGTTTTCATCGCACAGCTTTTCAACAGCAGGCGGTATTTTTAAAATCCCAGCGATTCCATTGAGCGCCTGCCATGCGTCCCGGTGTACGACGGTAATACCGCCCTCCATCGCGCATTATCTCTCGATCAAAGTTGCTCAGCGATATTAATTCTAGCCGTCTGATCCGAAGGGCTCAATCCAACGGCGATTATTCTCCCAAGTTGTGCAGCCTTTAACTCACGTCTTTTCATCCGTGGCCCACCATCTCACCAGCGCCCGACATAATATCAGTCGTCGATCCCGTTTTTGATCGTATGGCCCAGGATTGTTCGCGCACCCCATCGGTTGACCGAGTCCACTTCCACTTCACCCCTTCCGTATAGTCTCTCGTGCGCCCACGTGTCGTTCGCATTCACCTCCACCATTTCCATGCATTGTTTACGTGTTCGTGTTATCTGCCCCCTCCTCGTTCACACAGCGTCGTCTCACTGTGTCGCCACCCTTCATTTCTCCGTCACCCTGCTTCTCCTCATCGTTTCACTCAGTCCATATCACCACTCCGTGGTCACTGCCTCATCCATTACCCTGGCGCCTGTTTTCTTTAATCATTTTGTGGGTTTTGCAGGTTTATGGCGATGGAGAATCATCAGAATTCACGTCCACCACCATAGAAATCAAGCATGCTCCAGAGGACCAATTATCAAATGTAGAATTATGGAGCAGGGATCCGGGAAGATATGCTGACATGACATCCATTAAAAAGCTAGGGTTTAAATCTATCAAACCCTCTAGGGTCATTCAATTGTACAGGTGGAGCAGATGAAAGATTAATGGCGCCGATAGAAAATATCAGTGAAGAGCAAGGGATTCAAGAAACATATTTAAGGATTTTGGGGCTCTTACATACCCTTTTGAAGGCAAAGTACCAGATCGAAGACTATGCAGATTACTAGGAAGATCTTTTCACAGAAAACAATGTCCCCAGGGTTTTTTTCAGTCAAATTCTCTTTAGAAAAAGTACAGAATGTTATATATTTTATTCTTCATACCTTACCCTCGAAGAGATTTGCACCTACTGCATTTATTTTATGGAGCAACCACGTAGTACTTACAGCTTTCTTGCGCCGTCAAACACTTTGGGCGGGCATTTTCTCACCATTTTGTTTCAATGAAATAGTTAATTGCTTCACCTACCTCTTTTATTAGTTTCTCTCCTCCTCCCTCTATAAAAGGGAAGATGAAAAACATTGTAAGGTTTCTAGACTTTTATCAGAAAATTGTGCTGTGAAAGGCATTTTTGTATACATTTTGTAAAGCTTTTGTATCAAGGCTCAGAGCCCGTAGGGTCTCAGTGAGGAGGATTTCTATCTGTAATGAGGATTCTGGTCTTTGGTATTTCACAGTATGTAAACTTCTCTTACGTGTTTAATACAATATCTCTTTCCATTTCATTTATCTTCCTCTATCATGTTTTGGAATGCGAGTGGCTCACTGGTTTGGTAAGGATTCATCCTAGTTGATGCCCGTACTTAAAATTAGTCAAGCGCTTTAAATAGGCTCATGCATGATATGCTATTTCATGTTCATTTCATCCATCTTTCTACTATATTAGTTGCTTTGGGAGGGTGCTTTTAAAATGCCATTGTCATGTATGGATTCTTAGAATGATAAGCCCATACGTGGTTCTGTTGTGTATCTGGGTATCAGACCAAAGTTAACTAATATCATCTTGTGTTTCTTTCCTCCATGCACTTTCTGATATTTGATCTCTGTGACATATTATTTGAACTGGCCCTCTTTGCAGTAAATTGTCTCTTAACTATCTGACGCTTTTGTATTGGAGCTTTGCATTGTGCCTCTGCAACATTACTTTCCCTGTGACAGCTTCTGTGATTGTTGGTCCCATTTTAAATCAATTTCCTTGTTTAACAAGAGATAGTAGGAGAGCCTTTGGATTGACAACCCATCTTTATTATATGCCTCCTGCTATGCTAAGATGTCCTAGGCACTAGTCTATGGCAGCTCTAGACTGTCTCTAGGATAGACAACAATTGTCGACAACAGGTAGCATACATGCCTTCCTCCCTACATCAAGACCACTCCCATACGATACCCACTCGCATATGCCTCCACTTCCAAGGGATGTTGCAATTTAGGTAATGCCATAACTGGTGCTTGAATTATTTTCTTCTTTAGCTCCTTGAAAGCCCTTTCTTGATCCTTTCCCCACTATAAACTCTTTCCACTTGTTGTTATGGCATGGATCAATGCTATTACTACTGAAAACAAAGCTATGGACATTCTCAAGTACCGTGTTTCCCCAATGAGGCTTATAAAATTAGAAACATTAGTAGGCATTAGCCATTTCATCATGGCCTCCATCTTGGAAGGATATATCTTCAGTCCTCCTCCACCTATCACATAACCTAGATATACCAAATACTATTGTGCAAACTTACACTTCTTGAGATTTGCAAACAACTAGTGCTTCTTTAATGTCTCCAATGCCCGCGTCAAATGTGAGATATGCTCTTCCCAGGTAGCACTGTATACTAGTATATCATCCAAATAGACAATAATAAATGAATATATAAAATGGCACACTATATCATTCATTAATATCATAAATTTAGCTGGTGCATTATATGGGCCAAATGGAATGAATAACCACACATACATACCTTTCCCTTTAAACTTGATGCAATGGATACCATTATTTCCTACTTGAATAGCATTGATCCAGGTTGATATCGATGACCACCCACCTCTTCAAATAGCTCAAAATTTCTCTATATTTTTTGTAGTTCTTCTATGATTTTTGGGTTTGAAACTTTATTAGAGAAATTTTGAGGTCTAAAATGGGCCTCCTAAGAAAAATGTACAACCAAAATAAGTTTTATAAGAACCAATAGGATTCAAGGTGATGATGTCAAGGATGGGGGATGATTCAACATTTTTGGGGTAAAAAAGTAAAAAAATAATAAAATAATAAAATAATAAAACTACGTTTTCAACTTGTATTTTCAACTTATGTGCCTAAAGGTTTACTCAAATTTCAAGAAGAAGTACTTGTTGGATGCAAAATTTAACTCCTCATCCAAGTAGTACCCATGTTGCATACTTTCGATGGACCCTACTACACGAAAAATGAAAAAAACATCGAAAAACGTGATTGAAATCAAAATTTTCATGTATTTCTCATTTTTCATGTAGTAGGGTTCATCGAAAGTATGCAACATGGGTAAAAATTGGATGAGGAATCAAATTCTGCATCCAACAAGTGTTCATGCTCGAAATTTGAGTAAACCCATAGGGAGATAAGTTGAAAATATGAGCTGAAAAAGTAGTTTTTTCTTTTTTACCTCTAAAATTTGATGATGTAATGTAATCTTCTTTTATTATTTCCACTATTATTTAATAATTTACTTAGGAGGCCCATTTATACCTCAAAATTCCCTTAATGCTAAAGTTGTTTGTGGAAATTTGAGGGACTAACAATTTCCACCCTTGGCATACCTTGGCCTCATTCAAAATTTGTAGTCCTCATATAGTTCTCTCCAATGAGCTATCATGCACCCAAAATAGATATTGTATCCAAAAAATCTACCCCAGGGAAGTTGATGTACCAACTAACCATGTCAAGGCTCACAACCCTTTTGGTATTTCATATTTTATGGTTAGGGTTTTGGAACTTTAGGGTACCTTCTTTATCTTAAAAGGCCATCCTTTTGGCCTCTTGTAATCTCTTTTGCAAATTCTCATGCCCACCATCTCTCTCAGTTCAGATATAACTACCGTCATTCTAGCCAATTTGTGTTCATTAGTATTCTACTATTTCATTTATTAATAGAATTCTAGTTTTCACCATATTACTGTGATTCTTGTTATATTTATCTGTGTGTGCTTCATTTCCTTTCCTACCTTTCATTTCATTCCTTATACAACTTAGATCACATGTGCTTGACATTAAATCCTAATATGAAATAATAACGATGTGACATAATTAATGTGAGGAATGTGAAAAGTGAAGACTTGGAGGTAAAACCAAGCTCACAATGTAGACATAAAACCAACAATACTACACTTAAAATAATGAGGGTTACACACTTGATCCATCAACTTATGATCATTAATTAAGCATAAAGGGACAAATTAAATTAAAGGAAAAGTATTTTGATAAGGTTCATTTAAATCTTTGTTGGGGTAGTTGAGTAAACTTGGGGAATAAAATACCGGTATATTTAAAAGTTGAGCTAGGGATTATAGTAATTTGCTATTTTTTCTCCCTTAGTTGATGCATGTTCATCATAATTTTACTTGAGGTTTTGTTACTACAAAATTTTCAATATACTTATTAATTCAAGTAGTCTTACTATTTCATATTTTCTTGTAATATAAAAATTATTCTTGACCACAACACATCTTCCTTTGTTCTCATCAACTAATTAGGGTTTGGTTCATCTCTTAGATCATTTTTTTCTCCTTGTAGCGTGCTTCTCGGGTATTACCACTCAGTTATTGGTTTGACATATACATCAAGTGGTATCTTTAAATTTTTACAAATAAAACCTTTTGATGTCCATATGAAGTAACATAAATTTATTTCAACTTTAGATAAATATTTGAGTGAGAGGAAGGCATATTTTAGTTTCATTTCCATACATTTTCCATCGATTCATTTTCAAGGGGTATGAGTCAAGTCCTTTCTTTTCAAATTTAGGGGAGGTGTGACTTATGTTGGATAATTGTATTGTTTTTCATCCATATTGATGCTTTTAGAGTGAAAAATGACTGAAATTGACTTATAGGACCATTTTTATTGGTAGGTCACAATTTGGTCTTTTTTCTACTAATCTAGCCATGGATGTTCTCACAAAGTGCTTTATCGTGAATCTTTATTCTAATGCAATACTAAAAGAAATCAATTTTGGAAATCTTTTTCAATTTTATGAAACAAAAACATTTAGTTATTATCTTTGTTTCTTTGGGTATAAATACTCACCAACATTTTTATTTCCTAGTTTAATTTGAGGTGTTCTCCATAACGGAGCATCTTCTCCTATTTTTTCCCCAAATATGATTACCACATTATGTTCTTTAATTTAGTGATTAATTCTTGGGCCTTATTTTTAGAAGATTCATATTCTTCCTATTCCTTTTTTCTTGGGAATTATTGCACAATATTTCATGGAATTCTCTCCCACTCAATAATAATTGCAAAACCTAGGGTTGGTCCTATCTTTTAGTGTGAAATAAAGATTTAGATGGTCCTCCTTTGGGAAAAAAAAAAAAAAAACTTTCCATGTAAAAGGAACTCCTTCCAACCTCTTCAACTACCTATTCCAATTCTTTATTGCCACAACCACCTCTTCTAGCTCCTTTGTAGTTATAACTCCATTCCTGGTCCTTATTGGATTGGATCTTTTTTTAGTGTGATATATGCTTAGTAGTCGTGATTATTTTTACCATTACGTCAAAATTCTATTGCGCTATGAGAAATATGCTCATAAATGCCACATCATCTCTTTTTTGTTTCATAAGTTACGAGGTAACTCTCTTATGTGCCTATTATTCGTTAGTAATCCATAGATTCGACTGTAGCAACCATTTTTATTTTTCTCGCGTCTAGGGAATTATTCTTTAATATGTCATTTTTTCATGCATGTGAGAGACTAAAGTTTTATTTTCCAAAACTATTATTATCCCTGGGACAGAATTTTACATTATCTCATATACATTTTCTTCTAATTTCAATCATTTAATGAGATTTCATATTCTTCATCAATTTCAATCTATTATGTTTTTTTTTACTTCGTCTTCACATATATTTATTTCATGCATATAATTGATGCTATTATCTTTTAAAGTCATACCACAAACCATTATATTATTTAGTCCTTTTAAAGTCATATCACAAACCATTATATTATGAAGTCCTTATCAATTGCAAATGATATTTGACTAATCATATCATTAAATATTTGTGATCATCCCCTATTGTTTCGTTTGACATTATTTTTATTTCATTATGCTTATGTACTAATACCTTTTTAGAACCTTGGGCCCTAAATAATCTATACCTCCTCTATACCTTGGGCCTTTTTTGAGGACCATTGTTGCACTCCAAATCTTCGTAGAGATAAACCAATATCTCATGGGGATTTTTTCTTCATCATAGTAGGAAGGCCTTCCATTATTGACATTTTTCATTTCTTTTTTAAATAAGTGTATATTTAATGACATCTATATTATCATAAAAGTTAACTTCCTTTACTTATCAACCAATTACTGTTCAATGAGTTGATTTATATGAAATATCTTTTCATTGTTACTTTCTTTTTCTACCACTACTTCTTTGGATTCCATTCAACCGTCATGGTATTTATACCCTACTACACTATAACTACACAATGTTCTTTCTTTGTTATGCAATCCAATGCATCTACTAGTCAAAGGGGTTTATGTCTCTCCATATATTTAAGTTTAGAAGGGGTATTCCCATTAGATTTGGGTTTATGTCTTTCCATATATTTAAGTTTGGAAGGGGTACTCCCATTAGATTTTTGACTTGATTTACTAGATCAATTTTCCTTCAATAAAAATAATTATTAATAATTTTCATCATTATTTTGCATTTTGATCCATATTCTATAAAAAAAAATTTCATCTATTCAACTTCAAATTAAGGTTTTTGTAGGTTCTTGATGCAAACCATGTTGGAGGGATTTTTTTACACTAAAATTTTTCCTTTTGTATTCAACATTTTTCTTGATGTTGATATGGGCCACTCGATAGTAGACTTTCCAGGGCCATCTTAGAACTTCTAGGGTTTATTTTGTACACTGAGAAACTAGAGTGCACATAAAACTCTAAAGATTATGATTTCCCTCTACATTTAAAAACTATTCAATGTTGAAGAGACAAATCAATGTCGAAGAGACAAATCAATGTCTCATATAATGATCTATCTAGATTGAGGGTCCCACTTTCCAAGATGGAGGAAAATTAAAGGAAATCCTCTCCACCCTCCACCAAATCAAAGTTACCTAGATCAAGAGATCTAGATTTTAGAAAATGGAAGGAGACTAAGTCTTGATGAAATATTAAATATCTTATATCACTCTCGTTGGGCTATACTTATATTGATGTCATCCTGTTAATGTACAATGTAGGCGTCCATGGCATGGAAAGTAGTGTGTTGGAGCTTAGTGTTTCAACTAGATGTTATAAATACTTCATATTGTTTGTAAATTAAGATTGGAAAATTAAATTTCTTAAAACTTTATGAATAAGGAAATGTATTTGACTCAAATAATTCTAAAGATGACTCAAAGTTCATTCCTCCAATAAATCTAAAGATGACTTAATGTTAATTCCCTCAAAATCAAGTGTAAGAACCTTATATATTAAATATATGGTTTCCCACATAATGTTCTTCCAATTTTTATTTTTTCATATTGTCGTATAAGATCTCAAAGTCACATTCAGTTAAGAAATCTACCAATGCTACATTTTAATGTTTAAATCAATCTAGGTAAAAGTGTATTTTTCAAATTCTAATGATATAATTTAACCCTAGAAACTACAAATTACAAAACATTTCATGCATACTCTCCATGCATGCATTATAATTTCTTATTCCAAACTATGTATAATATAACTTCACTCATGATATTTCCAATTTATGGGTTCTTAATAAATTACTCCATTGTGTTACAGTATCACTTTACCTAGTCCTTCCAAGGAAGCATATGTGCACATGATGAAGTCCTTACATTTTCTTTGTAATAAGTTAATACGAGTTTCTATTTTGAAGAACCTACCACCCATAAATCTTCAATAATAACTTCCCAATCCCTTAATGTTATGTATATATGACACAGTTTTACATGCTAAATATTTGATAGTTGTTATCTTTGCAATATCTACAACAATATTTTCTTCATAAATAATCCTACGATAATGGATCTTATTTTAATAAAAATAAACACTTAAATAGATTTTCATAGATTTTACACTCATAATAACTTCAATAGTAATGAATCTTTACATTCCAAAGATAACTATGTTCATCAAATTATTACATCCATTTTTTTACATTCCAAAAATAAATAGAAAACAAAGTAAAAACTAGACTTTCTATAATTATTTATATATGTATACTATGCATTTAGTTTTCTCTCTTTATTTGTCCATTACAAATCTATAAATGAATATTACCAAACATAAAGATTCATCAAATTATTACATCCACTTTTTTACATTCCGGAGATAATTATCAAACACTGTGAAAACTGGACCTTCTGTAATTATATATTTATGTATACTATACATTTCGTTCTCTCTTACTCTTATATAATTATTTATTTGTGTATACTATACATTTCGTTTTCTCTTACTCTCTTATATATAATTGGGTCTCTATTTCTCCATTACAAGTCTATAAGTGAATATTGCAAAACATAAAGATTCTTTAATGCTTTTTTCGAGATATGATATATTTTGAACACACATGTTGATGGTTATTGAAGATTCTTTTAACATTTTTTTCCAGATTTGAACACACATGTTAATGGTTATTGATTTGGTTCCAGTAGTAACGATGTTTTCTACTGTTACACCACATTCTTCCTTTCTTTTAACCATCATATTAGTACCTTTAACCAAAATTCAATCGTTTGCTTACTCTCACACCCTCACAATTAACACTGTGGAGCCATTTACATAATATTGAATGAACCAATTTATATAAAAAATGACAGAATATGAAATTCCTCATCAAGATTTTAAAGTGTAATAACTCAAAATTAACTTGAATAAACAATAATTATACATGTAATTTTAAAATTTATTTTATTTATGATCACTTCCACCACTTCTGTAATAAAAATTGATGTAACTGTAAAACGATAATTTGAACTGAGAAATGAAATCTCAATAGTCTACAACTTCTGAAGCAACAAACAAATCGAAGCTAAAATAGAATAGCATACCATCAAAGAACAAACTAATCAGATGTGAAGCGACAAACGGATCGAAGCTAAAATCCAGTAGCATAACATGAATGAATTAACGAATTGGAGTAGCCATCCATGCAGGTTTAGGGCCGGTGGCGTCATTATTTGCTTGGCTGCGTCTTTGGTGGCTTCATGCAGCTATCCACATCAGTCTGTTGTGTCTCAATGGTATCAGAAATGGCGTCCACATTAATCTTAATCTCTTCCGCAGTTATTTGAGTAATTTCATCGGTGTTCACAATCTCTTGTAATTGCATCTCACTGGGGTTGTCCTCAATCGCTTCTTGCTGTGCCTGAACGGTGTTTGTGTCACAGCTGTTACTCCCACTGCACGAGGGTTCACACTCTATCACTCGCCACTCATTTTTCTCTTTCTTGTTCTGTTTCTCCTCTCTGTTTTCTTGATGATATGACTGTTGTTGTGAAGATGCAGTCGACATCAATACATCGTCCAAAAGAGATGTTGACTGTTCTTGATGATGTGACTGTTGTTGTGAAGATGCAGTCGACCTCAATACATCGTCCAGAAGAGATGTTGACTGAACGTAGCTGTTAAATATTTCCAACATTTCTCTTCCTTTCTTAAATCCGACCTGAATGCAAGCATATTAAATTCACAATAAAATATCATTAATCACAAAGCCATCCTTCAACGTAATCTTCCCTACTCTACTCTCTAACCAACCTGCATCCATCCATCGATGACAAGAAAGTATGAATACTTACTTCTTGGGTGTCTCGACTCTGTATGACTGGTATCGGATTTGGGTTGTCCTTAGTATAAATAGTAATATGCCGGAATTGGTTGGAAGGCACATCCTTAATTATGTTCCATTTCACCAGAAATTTCCCCTTCCATTCACGATCCCAACAGTTGGCGTTCGTTTCAAAATCAACCGGTCCATCCATTTCAGCCACGCCACAGAATTTCTTACTTTCTGTCACCTGCATGACCACAAACCCAGAATTAAGATATTTTAGACGCTGAATTTGATTGGACCAATACAATACACAAACAATTGAAAGACATGATATTAGATCAATTAATAAAGACATTAGGCATTTAGGAGGAGAGTGATAAGATTACCGAGAAGAACAAGACAACTGGACAAGAAGCATTCACACTCCGGCCATGATAGGCTTCCATGTAAGCTTGAGCTAATTTTCTATTTCCTTTGCGGGTGCTCGTCCACACTCCGTGTTTGATACTATTCACTACGTTCTCTCTGCTATAAGACTTTATAACAAAAAACTTGGCATTCGAATTCTCTCTTATAAATCCAGCTGCTGCCTCCGCATTTGCACGCTGGTGGCGTTCTGCAAGGCCTTCACCTTGACCTTGAAGGTGAGTGGATCTTTCGCCCTCGCTGATTGTCATTCTCATCAGTTGCTCTTCGATGTTGCCCATAACTTGGGACGATGATGTAGCATTATTATTAAGAATGTAATTATTGTCCCTCAATCCACTTCCGCTCCCTCCTCCTGCTTGAAGAGCATTGCAATATCTTCCACTGGAATGCCTGGAGGAGCTTCTCCCTCTTCCTGCGTCGAACAACGGTCCTGGATGTAGTTGGGGTTGTAATTGTAATTGTGGTTGTTGTTGCAATTGATAAGAACCATGAGCAGGTGGATGATAATAATGGTTGTTTTGTATATGATTAACAGCAATTCGATTACAATAACCAGCATGGGGAGTACCGGGTTGGTAGAAATAATAGCCTCCGTTATACCCATTCATATTCATATCCATAGCAGGCGGTGGATTAGGATGTGTGTACCAATTCGTATTCATAGCCATTGCAGCCCGTGGATGAGGATATGCGTAATCTGTGTGCAAATTTGACACATTATTTGGGGTAAGAGCGTACAATACCCCATTATTATATACATATGGAACTTGGCCCTGATCTTGATCTTGCACCTGACCCTGCAACATCGCATTCATATTTTGAATATTTGAGTACGCATTGTCTCCTGCAACGAAATTAACATTAGAGACTCCGTAACCTTCGTGCCCATAATTTGCCATGTTTGTATGCCGAGATCTCCAACGACGCACCAGAAAATTCTTCTTTCAGTCAATCACCTCCGAATTTCTATTCCTAAATACGGGTTCTCTCAGGGTATGCAAGATTGAAAATGGGTTATGAAAGAAAACAAAATAGATTCTCGCCCTCTACAGAGAAACACAATGAGCCACTGTCTTTGGGTTCGGCTTTTTCGACGGAAACTCTGAGAAATTGCTCGGATCTCTTTCCTTATTTTTTTCTGAAACTATGGCCTCCAGAGCTCACGGACAACACACATTTTAGGCACTAATTTTTGGTTGGGTTTTCTTGAACCTATTTATAAACGGTATAGCCATCCTCAACTTTTATTTTATATTTTCATTCTCGTTATAATTAGAAATAATAATATTCATAATTGGGGTGTTTGAAATTATAATATTTGTTTATATAAAACTATTAATTATTTAAACAATAATTAAAAAGAATAATTTAAATTTTCAATTATTTAATTATTGAAAATAATCTTAATTTCAGTTTGCATGTAGCAGTTTCCTTGATTTGTTGTAGCTGATGTGTTATCCTAATATTGATATATTGAATTAATATCATTTATGCTTTATAAACTCAATATATTAATCTAAATTACATTACATTATTTTTTTTCATATGTATTTTTAATTTAAATGGTTCACTAGCTTGAGCATCTTAGCGTCTTTATATCTAACCGCAATTATTTATATATATATATATATATATATATATATATATATATATATATATATATATATATATATATCAAGGTTTATAATGTTTATAGTGATTATGATACATTTTTTTAAGAAAAACTTAGAGTGGTAGAAATGATTTCTTGAGGTCATTATTGCTGTTATTGAGGCTATTATTGTTGTTATTTGCATTACAAGTAAATAAATTTTCAATATTTTAATTAGAAATGTAATCAGTGTTGTCATGTCATTCACTGAATGAGTTATATTACATCAAATGGTAGATGTTGAAGTGACAAAGTTACTTTTTCTCTTGCTAAGGTATTTTTGAATTCCAACAATCTCACCAAAGATGGAAGAGCACCTTCCAATGCATACTAAGTATTAATCATACTTCTCAGCAATTGTGAGGCATCATATGGTTGTAGTCACCATTTCTTGAATCTCCAGTGAACAAGCATTCAATTGTTGCACTAAAATTCAGATGCCCCTTCTACCAACTATGACCAAAATTCCTTTCTTGCCTTTATTCATCATGTGTATGAATCATTTTGGGGATTTGTTCTTGGACTCCTTTTGATCAATTTGGAGGCAAGTGAATGATTCTCTTATGCTCCATTTTATTGCTTCATGCCTTATCTCAATTGCATACTTAGTAAGTGTTAAAGGAATCATTTTCTTTCTTAATCCATCAATTTTCATCAATAGAGAATAATTGTGAAGGTTTATGTCAATTTTGGAAGCAAACCTATCCACGTTTCTATACATCTGCAAATTCCCCCTACAATTCTAGGTGATGCAGTTAATGGTCATCATTATCACTTCTTAGAGAGTGACTACCATTATTTGTAGTTTTTCCTTGCAAAGGGAATATTCTATGAACCAAGGATGACTTGCAAAGTCCAATATTAATTTTGGTTGCCCATAAAAAAAAGTAATATTGTGCTCCTTTAGTGATTATAGACTATTGTTCTAATAAAAGGAACCTAGGCATTCATATCATGGACTTCCTTTGTTGTGATCTATCATCTAAGTTATCGTGGTAGGGAATTTCAAACATGGAAATTACCCAATTGTATATTGGACAACGTAATGCGCCCATTGATTAGGTATCATCATTCCGTTTCATATACCATTGTTCGCATATAGTTTGAGACCCAGGGTGCAAAACACTTAGTAAAAAAATACCCCATAAGCATCAACATATCAAAAATTCATAAAATTATTAATGACTCACATAAGATAATTATGGGAATTATATGAACATAACATATTAGGTAAACCATGAATACATACAAGTATTTTAGTTCATAAAGATTCACATTATGGATTCACATAAAGCAGCCTCTAATAATCCAAAGAAATAATTCATTACTACAAAGACATTTAAGAAGGAAGAATCAACCAATATTTCATTACCTTGACTTTAAAAACCAAATCCATATATTGCATGCATTTGGCCATGGGGATTTTCTTATAGAGCACACCTCTTGAAATATATATCTACAAAAGGGTGCCTAAGTCTTTCCTCATACATCATTTTATTATATACAATAATAACCCTAACAATTATAACAACCCCACTAACCACCTAACCGAGTATTGACTAGTTAGTTATAAAATATTTACTAGTCTTTATTAACTTATTATGATTGAAAGATTCCTCAATTGAAAGAGGAGGCACAATACAATTCATGGAACAATACAAAATAGATAATGTGCAACACATAACACTATGTGTGTAGTTTTTATCAAATGGTGCAAAACATTGCACATGTAACATGTTTGATGTGTAAGACAAATATTCAACACCAATTGTATTCTCTTGTACATCTCTTCAAAACTTGTGCTGACTATAATACCAACAAGTCCCCAACACTAATATCTAGGTCATCCTCAAGACAACAACATTTAACTTGGAAAATTGAAGTGATAGAGGAAATATTCCTTAGGATATAGCTTACGAACTATTGGAATATAAAATTCATCTCGCCAAAAAATTGCAACAACACTATTAAATCTTGATAGAACTTGCCTACCTCTACCTTTGTAATAGATCTGCATATAGGATTAATTTATTTTCTCAAATGGACTAACCAAGTCAAATTTTATCCAATCATTTATGAGTGCTAAATATTGTTGATTGGCACACTCTTATGCTTCCAACATTATGGTAGATATCTTATGTTGCACAGTTAATGCTGAGGTTATTTCCTAAGTGATGGTAGAGATTTTTTGTCATCACCTCCTTGCATGTTGTAGGGGGAATTTGGCTAGAGATTTTTTTTTCCCAAGGATTCATGCCTCCCTCCCGTGGATCTATTTCTTTATTGTGCAAACTCACACTTTTTCAAGATGCTATAGTGAATAATTTCCTTTCTTATTAATTAACCCCTTAGAAAATATTTGGAATCATTTTCTAAAGTGCCATTCACCTACATGGCTAAGATGAGATATAGATATACCATTCCTCTAATCCCACAAATTTTCTAATTGAGTCATTCTTTGCCTAAACAATTAGAAGCTTAGAATAACTATCTATGTGGCTTACATGCATTATCATCAAATTAGACCCATGATTACAAAATATGAAACTAATTAGATAATATAGACATGAATGCATGCACTCCATAAAAGTTATGAGAACATCATTTTTTAGAATTTGATAATCTTACCTAGCCCACTAGATGAATTGAGGTTATAAATTTCACTAACATTTATCAAAATAAAAAAACATAATGTAAAATAAAAAAAACATAATATAAATAATCATATGAGAAATATAATTAATTTTATATAAATAGTATCTTTAAAGTTTTCAACTAACACACATTTATATAAAAAATATATATAATAACAATTATGACACTTCTTTTTCACTAAATTATTTGAAATTAACATTTAAACTAACACTCTAATTATATTATTAAAATTATACAATTCTATATTTTAACTATTAAAAATAAATTAATCTTATTTTTGATACTTAAAAAATTTATAAAACAATTTACATTCCATTTAAAAGATATATCATTTCTCTCCACTACATCCTTTCTCTCCCTTTTCCAATCCGAACATCATAATTTCTCTCATATTATACTTGAATTAATTGCTCTCATATTATACTTAAATTAAATTAATGTTTCCTTATTTTTCTCTTAATTTTTACATTAACTCACTCAGTCAACCTCAATTTCTTTATTATTAAAAAACCTAATATAAAATGAGGATTCGTCAAATTGCTAAATCCATGAAGATTCACCAAATTGCTAAATCCTTCTGCATTCGAGAGATAACTATCAAACAATGTGAACACTAGCCCCCACACACATATAGGTCTACTTCTCCGTTATATGTCTATCTCTATAAATGAATATTACCATACATAGAGATTCTTTAACACCCTTTTCAAGGACTGGTCTATTCTTTAACACACGTTCATGATTATTGATTTGGTTCCATTAGTAACGATGTCTTCTAATGTTACATCACATTTTTCCTTTCTTTTAACCATCATATTAGTACCTTTACCCAAAATTCAATTCTTTGTTTACTCACACCGTCACAATTAACACGGTGGGAGCCACTTACATAATATTGAATGAACCAAATAAATTATAGTATAAAAGGAAAGAGTATGAATTTCCTCATCAATTTTCGAAGGTTAAATTAACTCAAAATTAGCTTGAATAAACGATAATGATACATGTATTTTTAAAATTTAGTTTATTGATATCACTTCCACCATTTCTGAAATAAAAAAATAATGTAGCTGTAAAATGATAGTTTGAACTGAGAAACGAAATCCCAAGTCTACAACTTCTGAAACAACAAACAAATCGAAGCTAAAATAGAACAGCATAACATTAAAGAAAAAACGAATCAGACGTGAAGCAACAAACGGATCGAAGATAAAATCCAGTAACATAACATAAATGAATGAACAACTTAGAGAAGCCATCCATCCAGAAGAGAATTTGTGCCAAAGTTGTTTCTCCCACTGTAGGACTGTTCACAATTCTTTTCTCGCCACTCTACTTTCTCTTTCTTTTTCTGTTTCCCCTCCTCTCTCTTTTCTTGATGATGTGGATGTGGCGATGGGGACGGTGACAGTTGTTGTGGCGATGCAGTCGACATTGACGCATCGTATGACGTGTTAAATATGTCCAACATTTCTACACCTTTCTTAAGTCCGACCTTCGTGTCCATTATTTACCATGTTCAACGCACCAGAAAATTCTTCTCTCAGTCGAATACCTTCGAATTTCTATTCCGAGATACAGGTTCTCTCTTTTCAGATCAGACGGTATACCAGATGGAAAATGGGTTATGGATGAAAACAAAATAGATTCTCGCCCTCTGCAAAGAAACACAATGACCCACTGTTTGGGTTCGAGTTTTTCAACTGACACTCTTGAGAAATTGCTGCGATCTCTTTATTCTCACACCATGGCCTTCAGAGCTGGTGTATAACACTCATTTTAGGTACTAATTTTGGGTAGGCTTTTCCGAGGATCGTGTATATAAACTTTATGACCATCCTCAAATTTTATGTTGTATTTTCATTCTCTTTATTATTAAAAAATAAAATTATTGAAACTTTTAAATAATTGGGTAGTGTTTGAAATTATAATATTTATTTATATAAAACTATTAATAATTTAAACCATGATTGATTAAAAAAATTGATTTCAAGTAAATTATTGATTATTCAAAATAAAATAATCTTAATTTCAATTATCATGTAAAAAAAATAAAATGATATAAAATATCAAAAGCAATAAAGTAATCTTGAATTAAAGTAATAAATAGTATCTAATTACATTACTCTATAGTAACTATTAATTATTTACATAGAGATAATGCATATATATGATGAGCTTTATAATGTTTAAAGTGATTATGATATAACTCTTTTTTAAAAGGAAAAACTTATGGTGGTGGAAATAATTCTTTTTATGTCAAATTCTATTTAGTCGTAAGTGATAGATTTCTTAAAGCTATTTTTGCTATTGTTTAGAAGCAAACAACCTCATAATATTTCAATTATTAATGGATTCATTGTTGTGATTGGCCATGAATTTAGTCATATTACACCAAATGATGAAGTGAAAATGTCACTTTTTCATTTACCAAGTGATTTTTGGATTCCAATAATCTCACCAAGGATGGAAAAGCACTTTCTAGTGCCAATTATTAATCATCATTCTCAAAAATTGTGAGGCATCATATGGTGTAGCCACCATTTCTTGAATGTACAATAAAACATCACTCAATTGTTGCACTAGAATTTAGATGCTCTTTCTACCGACCATGAACAACATGCCTTTCTTATTGGATTTCTTCATCATTTCTATGAAATATTTTAGCGATTTGTTCTTGGGCTCACTTTGATTATTTTGGAGGAAAGTGAATGAATCCATTATGCTCCATTTTATTTCTTCATGCCTTGTCTCAATTGCATACCTAGTAAGTGTTTACATCAATAACAAAGGGGGATATTGTTAAGAAATAATTTGTTATTGTTGTTAAAGGATGTCTTGCCAAAGATAAGAATTTTATAGGCTCAAATATCACTTTAGACCCTTTTCTATGAGCTATAACTTGCCTCCTAACTCCTCTCCATTAAGGAGAAACAAATTTTCTAAGTAAGAAAACTAGATATTTCACCCCCTATCAAGTCGACCTACTTAAGGGAAAGTCATACTTGTTTCAAGTGGATTTATTTGTATAAATAAGGACCCCATCCCTCATTCAACCACTAACTTGAACAAAGAGAGGAGAATAGGATTTTGGGCTTGAGGAAGAGGAGTTTTGGCTTGTGAAGAGGAGTTTGGGCTTGAGGCACTTTATGTGTCAAGTTGAAATACTACCATAAGTTTGAGTGACCCATTGAACATGTTATTGATTGGACTGAATATGTTGGCAGATATGGAACCATAAATGCATGTTATCAAGAAGAATTTAAAGATAGCACATGACAGGTAGAAGAGTTATGTAGATTAGCACAGGGCATTTAAGGAGTTTCAAATTGGGGAACATATGTACTTATGCATCACTCCCCAGATGAGATCCTTCAGGATTGGGTCATGTGCCAAGTTAGCACCTCAATATTGCAGGATTTTCGAGATCCATGAGAGGATTATACCACTAGCCTACTAATTTACATTGCCTCCGACAGTGAAAATCCATGATGTTTTCCGTGTTTCATTGCTTAAAATATACGTGAAGGATGTTGATAATGTGATTGAATGGTTTGTATTGCAGGTGGAACCAGAAGGATAATTCCAGCCGGAACCTCAGTGCATTTTGCAGTGAAAGATGCTCATGCTCTGGGATCGAGCAATTGAGCAAGTTAAAGTGTAGTGGAAACACTTTGGACCCAATGAAGTTATATGGGAGATGGCCAATCAAATGTGGGCTATGTATCCTTATCTATTCACGAATTGAGTGGATGTTTTCTGATATATGTATTGATGTTATGTTTTGGTTATGTCTATATATGCATATGTATGTAAGTACTGCATCGCACTATGTTATAAAGCTCCAATAAGTAGTATGGTGTTCATGGTATGATGGTCATATTCTCAACAGTATGATATGGTGTAAATGTTGCAACAAGTTGTGTTATAAAAATTCATGGGAAGCATGTGTTTTTTTGGTTTATAAGTGTTATTAAACACCGAGGATGGTTTTCCCTTAGGAGGAGGAGTTTGTAACAACCCTTGGTTGATTTTCTATGTAAACAAAAAAATAAGACCAAGTTCATGGGACATATATTCCAAGTTGAATGTTGTGTAAAACATAGTAATTGGGTATCACTAGTGAATAATTAATGGATATGGAAATAGGAAAAGGCAAAGTGGAAATAATTGGAAATTTATTTATGAAATAAATGAAAATAGGATAAAAGGAAGGTGAAAGTTCATATATTTACATGAGAGGGAAATTGAAGTGAAAATGAAGGAAAATTAAGAAAATAGTAGCCTTAATGATAAAAAGGCTTTTGAGGACGAGTTCAAAACTTTTTTTTTTGGTTTAACCTTTTGTCAGTTTAGTTTTGGAGCTCTCTTTTATTCTCTCACTCTCTCATACTATTGCACACTTAGAGTATTCTTGGAGCACTTTGGCATACATTGGATCTAGAGAAAGAAGGTCGAGGAAAGAAGGAAAACACAAGGAAACAAGTAGATCAACAAATAAAAATGGATTGATTTTCAAGTAACATGTTGCATGTGTGATTTCCTTGATGATTTATGGATGCATGGTAGACGCATGTATTTTTTTGGTTATGTGTTGTCATTAGCATGGAGGATTTTCCTAGATTCATAACAGATTTATCCTTGCCTTGTCGTTTCTTGGATAGCCATGATGTTGTGGGTTCTTTCCTCTTGATTATTTTCCAGTTGGTGCTCATAATTCCTTATGGTTGTGGGTTGGAACAAATACTCTGGAAGCCGACCTAGAACAACTTGAGTTGAGTTACTAGTCCTAGAGCATAGGTTGGGACAAACACTTTTAAGCCCTTGGTGGGTTGAGTTACTAGTCCCTAGATTAGGGTTGGATAAATGCTATAGAACCCTGAAAGGTTGTGGGTTGATTTACTAGTTCCTAGAGCCCTAGACAACTTGGGTAGAGACTGATCTGGTTGGTGTTAGTGATGTCTAACCGTGAGGTTGAATCACTAGTTGAGGGTTGAGGTGGTTTGGCCTTTAGAAGCCTTGGTTTTGTTTGTTTTGGTTTATTCTATGAGATACCACATTCATGCTTGGAATATGACGTGAGGGTGATTGGCTGAAAGAGAGACTTGGTTCAACCCAATTTATGGTCAGGTGGTACATGGAAGTCCTGACTTGGTTGGTATTTTATAAGTTAATAAGAGCTATTATTCTATTGTGATTCATGTATATTTGTTGGAAATATGTTGGTGATATTATGGCTGGATTTTCATGGTTCATATGCTGGTTATTTTTTGGTCGTTATATGTTGTTTATATGATGAGCATATTCTATGGTTCTTGTCATGAATTATTTAGATGTTAATTGGTTGATGAATGTATGGAATAATAAGTGTTGTTGCATCTATGTGGAGAGGGAATAGGGCCTTCTCAATGATTCTCAGATGAATCACAAACTTTTTTGATCATATATGCATTCATTACTTATAGCTTACATGTTTTCCATGTGTTTGACAAAATTTTTGTTATGTTTTAGGTAGTCTAGGTTAGGTTCTACCTACAAGTTTTCATGTTTAGCCTTGTTTTCATGTCATTAATGATTATGAGAAGTATTAAGAAGTTATGGGTAGTGGTATGGAGGATGACCTCGAATTGAGACTTAGACCTGGGGATTGTACCCTCTGAACTAGACAATTTGGGTCACAACTGCACTCAAGTAGGCTACTGAGTGTGTATGGAGGCGTTTAACTGCATGGAGGCCTTGTAGGGAGTTAAGTTTCATGAAAATCAAACCCATCTTATGGTTTGGTCACCTGGAGTGGTTCTTTCACCCTTGAGTGTCCTGTAGCCCTAAGGGATGTTATGAGTTGGCAGTCTGTGTTTAGTTGTAGGCCCCACTTCGTTAACTAGAGCTAGGAGGTCAGATCATGTCATAATAGATCTTTGTCTCATGTTCACCCTGGCAGTTTGGTTAAATAAGGTAAATGTGGGAGGAGGTGGTTACATTGACGATTGGGTCATGTGCCAAGTTGGAACCTCAACATTGCAGGCGTTTTGAGATCCTTGAAAGAATTGGACAAGTGGCATACAAAATTTCTCTACCTCCCTCAGTGAAAGTACATGATGTTTTCCATGTTTCATTGCTGAAAATATATGTATAGGATGTTGATAATGTGATTTCTTAGTATGTACTGCATGTGGAACCAGAGGGAGAGTTCCACGTAGAGCCAAAATGCATATTGCAGTGGAAACAACTCATGCTCTAGAACCGAGAAATAGATAAAGTTAAGCATAGTTGAAGAAATTTGGGCCCAATGAAGCTACTTGGGAGATGGTTGATTAGATGCAAGAATTATATCCTTCTTTATTGTCTAGTTGAAGCAAATGTGTTTGATATATATATGTGTTTGTGTGTGTGTGTGTGTATTATAAATATCAACAAGTTGCGTTACAAAGATCCAATAAGCAATATGTTGTAAATACTGCATCGATATATGCTATAAAGCTCCAATAAAAAGTATTATGATCATGTTTTTAACAGTTGGTCATTGTAAGCACTGCATAGAGATATTTTTTAAAGATCCATAAGAATTATGTTTGTCAGGTTCAATGAGTTGCTAGTCATAAGAGTCATAAGAACATCAAGGACGGTGTTCCCCCAAGGGGGAGGGATTTGTAACAACTCTAGGTTGATTTTCCATGTAAATGGAAGGACATTATAAATGAAAAATAAGACCAAGGTCACGGGACACGTATTCCAAGCTTAATGGAGGGAAAAAAATTAAAGTGGACATCACTTGTGGTTAATTATAGGCTATGGAAATTGGAAAAAGGACAATAAATGGAAATGAATTCAAGAAATAAAGGAAAATAGGAGAAAAATAAGAGGGAGAGACAATAATATGCATGCAAGGGAAATTAAAGGAAAAAAAAAAGAAAAGAAAATTAAAGGAGAGAGAGAAAATTCTATAAAACTCTTAGTTACTGTTTGGATTATACACTCTTAGTTACTCTTTGGATCATATAGTCTTGGTTACGCTTAGACATTCTAGCTTTCACTTAGAAATTGAGACATTCTCACTTGGACTTGGAGGTAAAGAGCGACTAGAAACAAGCAATCAAGCAAAGGAAAACAAGGGAACATAGGGAGAAGGTTGAAAGAGTAGCTACAATAGTAAGATTTTGCAAGTAAAAGGTTGCATGTGTGATTTCCTTGCTATGATTCAAACGCATGGTGCATGTCTTTGGTTTACATGATTGTTTTGATTTAATTGGCATGGCATTTTCCTGGATTGATGGTGGGTACAACCTTTCCTTTTCCATTTCCTACATAACCATGGTGTGTTGGGATTCATTCTTGGTTGATATTTGTATTGTTAGAATATTTTTTATCCGAGTGAGGTAATCTTAGGAAAATCCCAAGGGTTGGGGTGGAGATGGTTTTCTTCGGGAAGCCCTTTATAGGTGGGTGGAGACAGGAAAATTCCTATGGGTATGGTGAATAAATCCCAAGGAATCCAGGCTTGTTTTAGTTTTGGTGATCTCTGAACCGGCTTAGGTGAGATCAATATGGTTTGAGGGTGGATGTGGTTTAACCACTAGAGTTCATGTTTGGTTATATTTGGTTATCCCATGAGATACCACATTCATGCTTGGAATATGGAATGGGGGTAATTGGGCTGAATGAAAGATTTGGTTCACTCCCAATCTATGTTTGGGTGGTATGCGGAAGTCTATGAATTGGTTGGAATTTGCATATGTTGTTATGTGTTGATTCTTATTGATATTAATGAGCACACGTTCTGATTTTATGTTTGATTTCGTGACTTTTTTGTCATGGTTCTATTCTGTTTAAATGTTGGTTACATGCATGGTATATTACTCATTTATGATGTGCTCTTGTTATGGATCCATTCCATGGTTTGATGGGATTTTGGTCATATTATATTAATTCATGAGCTAATGTGTTTTTTTGTATCTAGTAAGAGATGGTAACAAGCCTTCTTGATGATTCTTTGATGAACTTATTGAATCATTGAATAGATATTAATTTATAAGCTACATGTACTTTCTCTACAAAGTGTTTGTATAAATGAATATTGCATGTTTTGTAAGTTTTAGTATCATTAGAACCTATAAATTTATTCTGGAGGTTCAAGTAGCTAGATGAAAAGGTTCTAGAAAGTTCTGGGTAGATATGGGAAATGGCCTGAAGACTAGCCTAAACATATGGAACAAAGCCCCTGGCCACATCCATAGAACTAGGGAATTTTGGCTGTAGCCACATGGAATACACCTTGTGCATGAAACTGGAGCCTTTTGGCCATATGCATTAGCCTGAATGTGTGCAACTGGGTTTTAAAGTAAGTGAAAAAGGCATTTCTAGTCTACAAAAGGTTTATCAGTGGATGTTGTCTGACATCTATGTGATCAGGTGTTATTGGGAGGTTGCAGTAAAGTTCAAGATATTAGGCCCCACTTCCATAACTATAACTTGGTTGTTGGGTCATGCATAGTAACTCTCAGCTCATATTTAGCCTCGAGAGTTGGTTAAAGTAGGTAAATTTGGGGTGGGGTGTTACAAAATAAATCCTAACTACATTGAAAAATATATAGAGGATTAGATCATGGACACCAAGACAAAGGATACCAACGAGCAATATATACAACATTATTGGGTTATCAAAGTAGGGCATCTTCTTCACAAGGGAAATTAGCTTATTAGCATCCAAATTAAATATAATTTTTCCCATAAAACTTGATGTAATGGTTAATATTGCTTCCTACGTGAGGAGGGGCGATACAGGTGGATATAGATAGCCACCAACCTCTTCCAATGTTTCAAATTTCTCTATCTTCTTGGTAGTTCTTCTATGATTTTTGGGTTTGAAATTTCTGAGACCATTTTGAGGTCCTAAACAATGTCTTTTGGCAATTTTAGGGACCTATAGTTGCTACTCTTGAAATACCTTGGCCTTGTTCAAATGTTGTGGTCCTTAGATAGTTATCTCTAATGAGATATAATGTGCCCCAAAAATTTGTTCCCTAGGGAATTTGATGTACCAACTAACCACCTTAGGTATTGTAAACCTTTTGGAATTTCATCTTTTACAATTAGGATTTTGGACCTCTAGGGTACTTTATTTATGTTAAAAAAACATCCTATTAGACTCTTGTAACAAGTTTTGAAACTGGTAATAACTGTTGTCTCTCTCTATTCATATAACTACCATCATTCTAGCTAGTGTTTTATGGTATTCTGCTACTTCATTTATCAATAGAAGTTGGGTTTTCACCATATTATTGTGATTTCTATTATAATGTTTTTTTTCTCTTCATTTCCTTCCCTACCTTTCCTTTCATTTCTTTTACAACTTAGATCACACGTCTATGAGATTAAATCCTCATATGAAATAATAAGGATGTGACACAATTAATGTGAGGAATTTGAAAAGTGTAGGATTGAAATGAAAACCGAGCTCTGTATATCCCAAATTGGGATGAAACAAAAATATAAAGCAAAATAGACTAAAAACTACAACAATAAGGAAAACACCATTAAAACACAGAATATGGAACCAAAATAATTTTTGAGACATTTTATTAATGTGATGGGAAGTAATACAAATGAGGTTCTAGAAAGATTGAACCTAGACCTGCTCAAGGCAGGCTGAAGGATAGCTCAAACCCAAACAAAAACTCCTGTTGGAAACTGCTCTGTGTGGCTCAATGACTGTGCTGCCTAGCCCATAAAATGTTGTTGTTGGATGTCTTCATACTGCTGGTTAGGCTACCTCCCATGCTCATAAAATTTTGGGAATCACACACTGGAATCTCCTCGATAAGCCCACAAAAACCGATGAACAGTTTGTTGAAAGCTCGACCCCGAAAATTGGCCCTCTTGGGCTTGGCTCACTACTATGTTGGGGAAATAGAAATACTAAAGAAAAATGATGGTAGATGCCTCTATAATCTTACCAAAATCCCTGGTAGGAGATGGCTAGCCTCCCCTCCGAATCTCCTGCTGAAACTCCTATTCTCTTCACACTCCCGACACTCCACCAAAATTGCACTACGTAATTAATCTGTAGTCTAGGATGCCTCTGCGCAGTCCAAAAACTAACTAGGACATCTCTATTGCTATTTCTGGGTAAATAATCACAAAATGGTAGGATTCCTCTCTTGAGCGGTTATTCGAAGTCCCCCAAGGTAGAGGCTGAGATCTCCACTTGAATATCTCGTGTGCTAAACAACACTGTAGACTTGGCTCTCTGGCTCAAGCATGCTCAGTGAAAATTCCAAAGAGAAATAAGATGAAAGGATGCCAAATTAGTTTTTTTTCCTTCCTTGTGTCCATTGAGGCCCAACGCATTCCTTGGGTCCCACCTTGGCCTGCGCTGCCTCCTCTTGAATCAATCATGTGCTGCCTATCTCTAACCACTCTCACACTGCCTTCTTCATGACTCCTTGATGTTGCCACCTAATACCAGATCGACCCCACCACTAGAGCATAAATTTTCCCTTAGTGACTTTCGGAAAAGGTTTTATTTTGGACAATTTTTATTTGTGGGTCCCCTACCCACATTATTTCCACCCAACATTAGGAAATGAAAAAATTAATAAAAATTGGTATTCCAATTAGTTGGACTGCTAATTTGGAATATTAAAGTCCTCCCTACCAAAATGTTTCTTGTCCTCAAGAAACTACAAAGATGGATGCTAAAGAATTTGTTCCCCTTCCCAAGTGGCATCCTCATCTGGGAGGTTCCCCCATCTCATCAAGTACTCTTTGACCACCCTGCTCCTCAAGTGTCTCTCTCTGGTATCTAGTATGACCTCAGGTTGAAGCACCAAATTCCCCTCATAATCTGTTGGAGGGAGCTCAGTAGCTGTGGTCACCTACTATCCCAAAGCCTTATTAAGGAATGACACATGGAAGATGTTGTGGATCCGACTCCCCTGTGGAAAATCCAACTCATATGCCACCTCCCCAGCTCATCAGACAACTCTATATGGCCCATAGAAGCGAGGCTTGAGCTTATCAACTCCCTTCTACTTTAGTGTAGACTGCTTGTATGTCTGAAGTCAGAGGTATGCCATGTCCCCTACCTCAAACTTCCTCTCTACCCGACCCTAATCTGCATACATTTTCTACTGGTTCTGCGTTGTCCTTAATTTTTCCTTGAGAGCCCTGAGGATATCCTAACTCTCTTGGATCCAATATTTGGCCCTAGGGGCCTTACATGCCCCAAAAATAGAATCAAAAAATTTTAATGCATCATAACCATACAAAGCACGAAAAGGGGACATACCAATAGACATATGGAAAGTGGTGTTGTAGCAATACTCCCCTAAATGCAGCCAACACAACCAGACCTTCTGTTGCCCTGTGACGTAGTTTTGCAAGTAGCCTTCCAACCACTTGTTCACTATCTTTGTCTTCCCATCGGTCTGCATATGGTAGCTCATGCTCTGTGTCAGCTCTGTGCCCACCAGTCGGAACAGATCCTACGAAAATTCTCCCATAAAGTTGTTGTACTGGTCACTGACGATGGTATTTGGAAGACCATGCAGCCAGAAAATGTCCCTGAAAAAAAACTCGGCCACCTGTGAGGCTGTGTACCGAGCTGAAATAAGAAATAAAATGTGCATACTTCGTCAGCCTGTCCACTATGATGAAAATGCAATCTTTTCCCTACTCCATGGGCAACCCCATGATGAAATCCATATATATTCTCTCCCATTTTCCTTCCGAGATGGGAAGAGGTTGTAATAGCCCAGCTGGATGGGTGAAGTCTTGGACATGTCAGCGCACATACTCCTTGAGGTCCTTCCAGTAGAACCTATCTTTGATGGTCCTGTAGGTCTTGGTAAACCCCTGGTGTCATGATAGTGGTGAGTCATGTGTTGCATGCAAGATCTTCTCCCACAACCGAGATTTGGTTGTCAAATCGATCTAGTCTCTACAATAAATGACCTCATCCATCACCCGCTACCAGTCATATGTCACCTACCCATCCAATACCTCGCATGAAATTTGGTCCTTTGATTACTCCACCAATAGTTGCAGCTTCCAATTTGCGTCCATGATCGTTACAGAGAGGGACGTTGGCCTCCGAGACAAGGCATCTGCCACCACATTATGACATACTCAATGTCAAAGTCGTAATATTGGATCTTACTGACCTAATTTTTCTATCTCTCCTGCACTTTCTTCTGCTCTAGAAAATACTACAGGCTGTTATGATCGGTCCTCACCTTGAATCTGTTCCCCACCAAATACCATTTGAACTTGGATAGTGCATGTATGATCACCAACATTTCTTTGTCATAAATGGGGTAATGCGTCTCATGAGGCAAGAGCTTCTGGCTCTCGAAAGAAATGGGGTGACCACCCTACATCAATACTGCCCCAACTCCTACTCTTGATGCCATTAGGGGAATTTTGAGGTCTAAAATGGGTCTCCTAAGAAAAATGTACAACCAAAATAAAATTTATAAGAACCAATAGGATTCAAGATGATGATGTCAACCATGGGGGTTGATTCACTATTTTTTAAGTAAAAGGGTAAAAAGATTAAAAAATAATAAAATAATAAAACTACTTTTTCAACACGTATTTTCAACTTATCTCCCAAAGTGTTTACTCAAATTTAGAGCAGGAGTACTCATTGGATGAAAAATTTAATTCATCATCCAAGGAGTACCCATGTTGCATACTTTCGATGGACCTTGCTAAGCGAAAAATGAGAAATACATGAAAAAATATGATTGCAATCATGTTTTTCATGTATTTCTCATTTTTTTCTTAGTAGGGTCCATCCAAAGTATGCAACATGGGTACTCCTTGGATGAGGAATTAAATTTTGCATCTAATGAGTACTTTCACTCAAAATTTGGGTAAAAAATTTGGGAGATAAGTTGAAAACATGAGTTAAAAAAATATTTTTTTCTTTTTTCCCTCTAAAATTTGATGATGTCATCAAATCTTATTTTATTATTTCCACTATTATTTTATAATCTCCTTAGGAGGCCCATTTTAGACCTCAAAATTCCCCTAATTATCGCACTCCAAGAAAAATGGCTTGGTAAAATCGGGGACCACAAGTATTAGTCAACTACTCATCACCTACTTGAGGCGGTCAAAAACATCCTACGATGTGGGGGTCCAAGTGAATGCTCCCTTCTAGGTCAAATCCATGAGGGGTGCAGCTAACTGAGAAAAGCCCTTCGCGAACTTCCTGTAATAAGTGAAAATTCCCACAAATCACGTCAGCTTGGTGACATTCTTGGGCTCTGACCAATCTCTGATGGCCCTAATTTTCTCCTCATACACCTGCACCCCATATTCACCTATAATGTGGCTCAAGTATAAGATCTTGGCCAACACAAACTCACACTTGGACAATTTTTCGTAGAAATTATCCTCCTCCAAAATATACAACACTGCCTCCACATGCTGCAGATGTTCCTCCCATGTTTGGCTATATATTAGAATGTCATCAAAGAATACTAGCACGAATTTTCATACTTAGCCATGAATGATGTGGTTTATACAGGACTGGAAGGTGGCTGAAGTATTGGTTACCCCGAAAGGCATCACCAAAAACTCAAAGTGCCCATAATGACACTAGAACGTTGTCTTAGGGACATCCTTGTCCCTCACTCGAAACTGATGGTACCCAGATCTCAAATCTATTTTGTAGAATAACTTAGCCCTAGTTAACTCATCCATTAGATCATATATTTGCAGGATGGGGTAGTGGTTCTTCATAGTCTTTTGGTTCAAGGCCCTGTAATCAATACACATTCTCATGGTATCGTCCTTCTTCTTCATCAAGACAACTGATGAATCAAAGGGGATCTAACTCGGTTAAATGTTCCCTAAGGCCAATAGTTCATGTATGGCCCTCTTAATCTCATCCTGATAGGCCTTTGGGTGCCTATACAATGTTGATATCATGACCTGAATGGCAGGCTCCAACTCAATGGTGTGATCAAATCATCGGCCAGGAGGTTTCCCTGGTGGAATGTATTTGAAAACCATGGAGTAATGGTCGAGGATGGCCTATACATCTAGAAGCGTTGGTCTAGTTGTGCCATATGCCACTGAAATCCTCATCTCAAATTTTGACTCTAAGTCTCCCTATCTAAATTATGCCTCCATCCTATGCGCAAAAACTGTCTGAGGTGGCTATGTATGCATACCCCTAAGCATCACCATTTTTCTATTCTTGTCCATGAACTCCATCTCCAGCTTTTTCCAATCTGTAGTGACTCTACCAAGGGTGAAGAGCCATTGAAATCCCAACACTATGTTGGTGTCCAGAATGTCAACCACAAAGAAATGATCTATCACTAAGTAAGTCCTCATGGTCATTATCAAGGCTGGAACATAACGCATGCACTGCATGGTTCTTGCTCTCGGTACTAGCACATAGAATCCATCAACCCCTCTGCCAGGATGCTCCTCCTCTGCACCATATAGGAATCTATGAATTTTTGTGTGGCTCCACTGTCCACAAGCAATGAGACACGTTGTCCCAAAACTGTCCCCCTGATCCTCACCGTTAAGTATTTGGGTATCCCAGGAAAAGATGCAAGGATCCCTCTGGTCAGTGAAAACACTGCTCCTGCTGCTGCTGGTGTGGGTGGAGGTGGATACATTTATACCTGAGATGTTTCACTGTCCTCAACTCCCATCTCAAAGAGTATCTCCTCTTCTCCCTCGCTATTCGTGAATACCTCAATGTAGCGTGCCTTATTGCACATCGGTGGCTTGGTACCCACGGCTCCTGGCATGTGAAGCAAAGCTTCTACCTCCTCAGATATCTCCTGTATCATCATGTAATGGCCCTTGGCCTTGGTTCCCTCTCGGGGGTGAAGCTCTCACATACCTTCCTCTCTGTTGGAAAGTTGGTATGTTGGGTATGGGGGTTTGAGCCCTTGGCAATGAATCATGAAGATCTTGAGTCCTCCCAACTGCATCCTGGAGCGTAGTGGGTCGAGTTGACCTCACTAGCCCACGCAATGGTTCAGCCAGCCCATCTATGAACATGAAAATACTCCTAGGTTTCTACATATCCAGAACCATCACTAACAATCTCAAGAACTCAAAAATATATGTTTCAAGGTTCCTCGTCTCCTTGAGTTTCGTTAGTTCTCCAAAGTGATCTTCAATATCCTTCCTATCAAAACTTTCCAGCACTCTTCTGGTAAAGTTATTTTACATTGTCACCCATGTCTGACCCATCATAGTCAACCCATGAAACCAGTAGTCATGGTATTCTCCCTCCAAGTGCAGTGTAGCCACCTTCATGGTCTCCAACATTATCATCTGATTAAGTTGGAAGTAGATGTCCAACTTCTCCACCCACACTTTATCTGAGATATTTTAGGACCCGTCAAATGTTGGAAGGAAAATCCTACCCACGGTATGTTGCAGGTCACTCCCCTGTGTGTACCCTCCTTCTTTGGTCTGGCCCTTGTGCTTGTTGTTGTTCTTCAGCTGGCAGAACTAGTTGAAGGTGATGGCCCTTCCAAATTACAGTCCACAGGACTGGTACTCTACAAATAATTCTCCATAATGAGTCTCCTCTGGATCCTGCTATTCTCCTTTACTCGAAAGCTAGGAACGTGGGAATGGTGGAGCATGGTGGAGTGTAGGGTACTATCAGAAGGGTAGTGTGAGGGTTTTCCTAGTGCTTTAAAGTGTTAGATCCCTCTCCAATATGGAATTCTCCTTTAATTCCCTTCCCTTTATTGCCATTACTGAGCTTCTGACCCATCTCCTCAATCCTCTTGGAGAGGTCTTGCATAGATTTTAGAAGAAGGTGAGAAAACCCCTTCTCCTCATTCCTCCCATCATCTGTGTGTGACATCTCTCTCTCTTCGACCTCCGGAACGTTGTCAACCTAATATGGAGTGATTTCAAGCCTTCTTTCTTTTCTCTTGTATCTCTGCCTCTGGTAATTCATGTTATGTATGTCTTCTGGTGTCATAGACTATGTGCTCCACAGGCTGATCCAAGTCCATGAGATCTAATACCAATGTAATATCCCAAATTGGGATGAAATAGTAATATAAAGAAAAATAGACTAAAACTACAGCAACAAGGGAAAAACCATTAAAACATAGAATTCAGAGCCAAAATCATTTTTGAGACATTTTATTAATATGCTGGGAAAGGGTACAAATGAGGTGTTGGAAAGATTTCACCTGGGCCTGCTCAAGGTAGGCTGAAGGATAGCTCAAACCCAAACAAAAACTCCTGCTGGAAACTGCTTTTTGTGGCTCAATGACTATGTTTCCTATCCCATAAAATGTTGTTGCTAGCTATATTCACACTGATGGTTAGGATACCTTATGTGCTCATAAAATTCTAGGAATTGGACACCGGACTCTCCTAGATAAACCCACAAAAACCCGCGAAGAGTTTGCTGAAAGCTTGGCCCTGGAAATTGGCCCTCTTGGGTTTGGCTCACTACTCTATTGGGGAAATTGAACTACTGAAGAAAAATTCTGGTAGATGCCTCCGAAATGCTACCAAAATCCCTGGTAGGAGGTGGCTAGCTTCCCCTCCGAATCTACTGTTGAAACTCCTCTTATCTCCACACTCTCGGCACTCCACCAAAACTGCACTGCGCAGTTCAGAAACTGACTATGCTATCTCTATTGCCATTGCTGGGTAATTCCTCAAAAAATGGTAGGATTCCTCTCCTGAGCGGGTACTCAAAGTCCCCCGAGGCAGAGGTTGATATCTCCACTTGAAGATCTCATGTGCGAAATAACACTACAGACTTGGCTCTATGGCTCAAGCATGCTCAGTCAAAATGACAAAGAGAAATAAGTTGTATGAATTCCAAATGATTATTCCTTCCTTCCTTTAGTCCATTGAGGCCCAATGCATTCCTTGGTTCCCACCTTGGTCTGTGATTCCTCCTCTTGAGCCAATCATGTGTTGCCTACCTCCAGCCACTCTTACGCTACCTTCTTCATGCCTCCTCCATCCTTCCACCTAAGACCAGCTCGAACCCACCATTAAAGCCACAATTTTCCCTTAGTGAATTTAAGAAAAGGTTTTATTTTGGAAAAATTTTATTTGTGGGTCCCCTACCCACATTATTTCTGCTGAACATTAGGAAATACAAAAATTAATCAAAATTAATATTCCAATTAGCTAGACTACTCATTTAGAATATTACAAGCTCACAATGTAAATATAAAACCAACAAGGCTACATTCATAATAATGAGGGCTAATCACATCATTTCAACACTTCATACATCAACTTATGATCATTAATCAAATATAAAGGGACAAAATCAATTAAGGGAAAAGTATTTTGGCAAGGATCATTTAAAGTTTTAGTGGGGTAGTTGAGGCCTCAACATATGAAGTTCACTTGTGCTCCAAAGTTGAGTACAACTTGGGGAATAAAATACTCTTATATCTACAAGTCAACCTAGGTATTATAGTATTTTGATAGTTTTTCTCCCTTAGTTGATAGTGGTTCATCATAATTTTACTTGAGGTTTTTTTACAACAATTTTTTCAATCTCATTAATTCAAGTATTCTTCCCACTTCATCTTTTCTTGTAATATGAAAAATATTCCTGCTCTATTCTGATCAACTAGTTAGGGTTTGGTTCCTCTTATTAGGTCATTTTTTTGAACATATTTATAAAATCATTTATTTATTATCTTTGTTTCCTTGGGTATGGATACTCACCAACTTTTTTCTTTCCTAGTTTAATATGAGGTGTTTTGCATAATGGGGCATATTGTCCTATCTTTTTTTCCAACTATGATTACCACATTTAGCTTCTTTAATTTAATTATTCATGCTTGGGTCTTATTTTTAAAGGATTCATATTCTTCCTATTCCTTTTTTTCTTGGGAATTATTGCACAATATTTCATGGAACTCTCTCCCACTTGAAAATGATTGCAAAACCTATGGGTGGTCCTATATTTTAGTGTGAAATAAATATTGAGATGGTCCCCCTCTAGACAAAGAAAACAACATTCCAAGTAGACACTTCTTCTAACCTCTTCAACTACCTCTTCCACTTCATTATTTCCACAACCACCTCTTCCAAATCCTTTGTAACTATAACCCCCTTCCTTGTCCTTATTGGATTGTATCTTTGACTTCATATGATATGTATTTTATAATTGTGCTTATTTTTACCATTGCGTCAACATTATATTGTACAATGAGTAATATGCTAAAAAATTTCACATCCTCTCTTATGTTGTTTCATAAGTTATGAGGGCACTCCCTTATGTGCCTATGATTAGTTATTAATTTATAGATTTGACAATAACAACCATTTTTTTTTCTCATGCATATATGGAAATGCTACAACTATTTGATGTGATAAATCAAAATTATTCTTTAATATGTCCCTTTTACATGCATGTTGTAGAACAAATTTATATTTTCCAAGGTTACTATTAGCTCTTGGATAGACTTCTGCATTCTCTCTATCTTTTATTTTAATTTGAATCATTTGATGAGATTGCATATTCTTAAACAATTTCAATATACTATGATTTTTTTATTTATTCATATGTATTTATTTCATGAATCTAATTGACGCTATGATTTTTTGTGGAAGGAATATTTTGTAGAAGTACTTCCAAAATCCATTGTATTAGGAATTCTGTATCAATTTCAAATGATATTTGACTGAGAATATCATTAAATATTTTGTTTTCATCCCATATTGTTTCATTTGGATTTTTTTTCAATGTGCTTATGTGATACTAAATTTTTAGAACCTTGAGCCTTAAAGAATGAAAAAAAGTTAGAATTTATCTGATCATTTGTTGTATTATGATTTTTAGTAAATTTCATAAACCAGTCAATGCTCTTCTTCTTAGTTCTTCAAAAAAATGAACCATTTATTTAACTTTATTGATGCCATTTTTGTAGAAATTTGAATAATTTGTTGAATTATTCACCAAGATTATCTTGGTCACATACTATTTGAGCTTCATACATAACACATAATCTCTTCTACGCATTAATCATCACATGTGGAAATAAAAACAAGAAACGGTATTGAAAACATTCACATGCGCACATAGAAATTCAACACATATAACACAGTATGTATACCGGGGAAAGCTTACAGCTGAAAAAACCCTACTGTCTGTATATTATGAAGAAGAATCATGTAAAAATATCAGTACAATACTCCTCACAAGTACTCAGTACTGTCTCCAAAAGTTACACACAAACTAGCTCAGTTTTGAACAAGTCACGGGTTCAAAACTCCTCCACTGTTTGCCTGCCTCTACTGCACAATCCAAGATGAGAGAATGGAATGGAATGAATTTGAACTCCTTGGCCTGGCGGCATGCAATCTTCATTTCAATCTCCTCAGTAGTTGTACAAATCAAATCACCTTCCTCGTCACAACTGATAGTAGACTCACCCCTTCACCCACCTCTAACACTGGTCTCCACTGAACTGGTTGAGCTTGTCCATGCTTCTATTTAACGATGTGTTATTTAGTTGAATAATGAGTTAATAATTAGTGAATTAATTAATAATTAATTCACACCACTCATCAGTGTGTGTGATTATATAAATACAACTAGTTCAACTAAGTTAAACGAACACAACTCCACCAAACATCTCATCGCTCCACCAAACTCTGCCACTTGAGTCCTAACTGAAGTCAACCATGCAATAGCTCAAATAACCTTTAGGAAATTCGAATGTCCTTTTTCCAGCTGCATGTGCCACATCTGTAGCTCGAACTGAAGTGCTCCAAGAGGATAAGATAATGTTTATAGTCAAAATATTATTAAGGGTTAATAATATTTGACTATTCTATTTTTAGCCCGACAGTCTAAAAATAGAAACCACCTGTATGTCTAAAAATAGAGGTCCATCTATTTTTTACCAACTTGACCAATCATCCATAAATAGCATCCCGCAACTCATAGACCATGATCCATATGTCTAAAAATAGACTTTCAGCAAAAATCACATGTGTGGTCCCCACCTAGTTTAGGTGATCACTTTCCAACTAGGATCGGAAAAGATGTTTGGAGGCCTCCTTCACTATTTCTTATTTCCATTTCAACACTCCCTCTCAACAAGAAAGGACGTCTTTGCGCATCGACCGCGGCTCCGCACGTCGCCACCGCAGCAGCCTACAACGCCATGCCGTCCATGCATGTGACACGGCACTCAGCCATTCGCCATGCACCCTTTGCATGTGCCATGCAAATCATGCATGCCGCTGATAGATCTGCATGTGCCATGCCTTTGCAAGCGCCATGCAAACTCATGCATGCACCATGCAACTGCGCCGCATGTCATGGCACCCTTTTCATCGCATCTTCGAAACTGAATAGGTTCCAAACAACTCAATCAATCTGATGCATCTATCATCAAAGTCTTCGACTTCTGCTTGGCCAATTGCACATGTCATCAGGAACCACTGCATTGTTTATCTCTTGCACCCATGCACTCTGCACTTGTTTTCAACTCTAATCCGTGCTCCAGTATCTGACACTGTCACTTTGATCTGCCTGCATCAATCCAACGGATCTGCTACTGCTGCGTTGTGGGCACCTCGTAGCCAGGTTCAACTCATGAGATCCGCACCATCTCATGAATCCTTCCCAGAAATCTCCTCTTGGGATCAATCATGCATGTCGCCCCACCTCTCACTTGGTGGTATAGCTACATGCACTCCCTCTGCCCATCTGGCACGAAATTTCTCTGCATGAGTGGTTTCTTCCACTCCATGATTCTCTTCTTGTGGCTGCTCCACATCCCGAGGTTCACTATCACCTGCATGCAAAACTTGCTCCCTCTCAAGCATCAGTTGCATGTCTTTCTCCTGCTTCCCAACAGTAGGAAGCTCCGTAGACATCCCATCTACTTCAATTCTGTAGAGATTCTTTGTCTGAATCCCAACCCTCTTGACTTGTCTCGTTGCCTTGTGCCGAAGGAAAACTTTTCCTTCTCTGAAGACAACTTCATACCCTTTATCCTCTAACATTGCGACTGAGATTAAATTCTTTGTTAGACCTGTTACATGCAATACATCTTGTAAAAGAATGAGTTTACCTGACTCCCTCTGAAAGGTTATGGTACCAATGCCAGTCACATTGTATCGTCCATTGTCACCCAACTCAACATGCATGTGGAGATCTTTCTCCACCAAGTCACTGAAAAGATTCACATCTCCTGTCATGTGAAAGGAAGCGCCACTATCAAAATACCACCCCGATCCCAATGCACTGAACACCATGCATGCGATCTGATGATCAACTCAAATTGTGAGGCAAGAGCCTCACCAGCTGCAACTCTAGCAGCCTACTTGTTCTTCTTCTTTTGTGGACAATTCGTGGCGTAATGTCCATGAGCGTGACGGTGAAAACACTTCACTTTGGACATGTCACTCTTTTTACCATCCGCACCGGATTGAGAAGCCTTCTCCTTGCCCTTCCCCTTCCTTTCTTTGGCAGCCAAAGCGCAATCTTCTTCATCAGATGCCTTTGATGAAGATCTGTCCCTGGTACTCCGCCTTATCTCCTATATCTCCTCTTGCCTGAATCTTACAAAGTAGAAGCTCCCATTTGGAAATTTCTGCGACCATTGAACCTTCTATATTAGGAGTGCCAACTCTGGAAGACCAAGGAGAGCCAAGCTCATTGTTCCTCATCCTCACAACATTTAACTCCTACCTCCCCAAGCTCATCACACGTTGGACAAACTTTTGCAAGTATACCGGAATAGTGTCATTCTTCTCCATCTTTATTTTCCGGAGTTTATCCTTGAGTGCCAACTTCCTTTGGTCACTATTGCTCTGGAACAATTCTGTCAAAGCTTTCCACATCGAGAATGGAGAAGCTTTACCATGCAGGCTAGATACTATGTGATCCTTCACGCCCTCCAACAGAATCCTTCGACACCTTGTTGTCTTCTTTTGCCAAGCTTCAATCACAGCAGCATCCGTAGAAGTAGGCTTTGGAACTTCTTTCTCTATGAATTCCAACAGCCCATTATCATCTAATACTGCCTCCATGCAGTCTTTCCATGCAATATAATTCGAGCTACCTTCCAAAGCATACTCCAATCGCAATCCGACGAAAGACATCTTTTCTTTTGACACCAAGAAAACAATTCTGCAATTCGAATTCCAACAGCTCCAAACTCCACCGCTTTCGATCTAAAATTCGTGAGAACAAATTATTTCCAAATCATAGATCGACTGCATGGGCATTTACCATACCTTTCACCTTCAAAGAAGGATGAATCCGAAGGCTACCTGGCCCGAATGCGGGCTCTGTCCGAGGAAATAAAATGCAATCACTTTCTGAATAATAGATCTGATGATTAATATAGCTCTGATACCATGTAGAAATTCCTGAATAAATCACTTATTCAACCGAGATTGTCCTGGTCACATACTATTTGAGCTTCATACATAACACATAATCTCTTCTACGCATTAATCATCACATGCGGAAATAAAAACAACAAGCGGTATTGAAAACATTCACATGCGCACATGAAAATTCAACACATACTTAACACGGTATGTATCACAGGGAAGCTTACGGTGAAAACCCCTCCTTGTATGTTATGAAGAATCAAGTAACAAAATCAGTACAATACTCCTCACAAGTACTCAGTACTTTCTCATATAGTTACCCACAATCTAGCTCAGTTTTGAACAGGTTACTGGTTCAAAACTCAGTGCCAATTGCCTTGCCTCTACTGCGCAATCCAAGATGAGAGAATGAATGGAATGAATTCGAATTCCCTTGGCTTTAACTGTGAAATCCTCATTGGAAATCTCCTCCAATGATTGTGCAAATCTCATGCACACTATAGTCACAACTGATAGTAGACTCCACCCTTTCACCCACCTCTAACACTGGTCTCCACTGAACTGTCCATGCACTACTGTTAACTGATGTGTTCTTTGGTTGAATAATGAGTTAATAATTAGTGAATTAATTAATAATTAATTCACACCACTCATCACTAGTGTATTTTTCATTTAGACTAAATACAACTAGTTCAACTAAGTTAAACCGAACACAACTCCACCAACTCCACCAAACTTTGCCACATGAGTTCTAACTGAAGTCAACCATGCAATAGCTCAACTAACCCATAGGAAATTCGAATTTCCTTCTGCCAGCTGCATGTTGCACATCCGTAGCTCAAACTGAAGTGCTCCAAGAGGATAAGATAATGTTTATAGTCCAAATATTATTAAGGGTTAATAATATTTGACTGACCTATTTTTAGACAGGCAGTCTAAAAATAGACTTCGACTTGTATGTCTAAAAATAAATGTCCATCTATTTTTACCAACTTGACCAATCATCCAAGAATAGCATCCCACAACTCCTAGACCATGCTCCATATGTCTAAAAATAGACATAGTCTAAAAATAGACTTTTCGACAAAAATCACATGTGTGGTCCCCACCTATATTAGGTGATCACTTTCCAACTAGGATCAGGAAAGATGTTTCAGGAGGCCTCCTTCATTGTTTCTTATTGCCATTTTCAACAATTTTTTTGGTCCAAATATTCTTAGAGATAAACAATATCTTATGATGATTTTATATTGTTCGGAAGACATTCCATTATTGACATGTCTCATTTAAAAAAAAATAAATGTACAATTAATGGCATCTATATTATCATAGAAGTTAATTTCCTGTACTTATCAACCAATGATTTTTCAATGGGTTAATTTATATGAAAAACCATTTCATTGTTTCTTTCTTTTTCCACCACTACTTCTTTGGATTCCATTCAACCTTCATGGTATTTATACTCTACTACACTATACCTACATGGTGTTCTTTATTTTTTATGCAAACCAACACATCTATTAGTCAAATTGGTTAATGTCTCTTCATGTATTTTAAAGGTCCCATTATATTTTTTACTTCATTTACTTGATCAATTTTTCCTTCATTAGAAATAATGCTTAATATTTTTCATCATTATTTTGCATTTAAATCCATATTATATTAATTATTATTATTTTTAATCTAGTCAACTCCAAATTGAGGTTTTTATAGTTTCTTGGTGAAAACCATGTTGGAGGGCTTTGTTTACATTGATTTTTTTCCTTTATATTAAACAATTTTCTTGGTTTTGATATGGGCCACTCAATAGTAGGATTTCAAGTCCCATCTTAGAGATTCTAGGATTTATTTTATGCCCCGAGAAACTAAAATATACATAAAAATCTAAAGATTATGATTTCCCTCTACATTTAAAACCTATTAAATGTTAAAGAGACAAATCAAGGTCTCATATAGTGGTCTACATAGATTGATTGTCCCACTATCCAAGATGAATGAAAATTAAAGGGGATCCTATCCAACCTCCAACAAATGAAAGTCACCTACATTATGAGATCCACATTTGAGAAAATGGAAGGAGACTAAGTCTTTTTCAATATCTTATATCACTCTCTCTCGAGTATACTTATATTGATGTGTTTATGTTAATGTATAATGTAGTTTCCCATGGTAGGGAAATGAGTGTGTTGGAAATTAGCTTTCTTAAAAATGAATGAATAAGGAAAAATAAAAAAGACAAAATCTACCACCAACCAATCTGTTCAAACAAAAATATTTTTCCTGATTCAATTCATTATGGTATCACTTTATTTTTGTTGACATTACAAATTAAGTCTTGCTCACCAAAAACACAATAATAATAAGGTAAAAATTAGACCTAAACATAGACTCTAACAAAAGGAAATTGATAACTTGAATACAAACACAACTTGAAACCAAAATGGATCAAGATGACTAAGAATGGAATATGTATATATATTTGGAAAGAAAATATTTGATATTGATTATAATTAAATTAGAATCAAAACATTTAAATTTCTTTATTATCCTTCACAAAAAATTATAATGATGTATTTTTGGGATATACCAAAGCTTGAAACCCTCATTGAAGATTTCAATAAATAAGATTAAGCTCTCCAAAAGGTTACACAAAAATTTAGTAATAAGTACAAATTAAATCTTTGACATTCAACTAAAAATTCTAAAGATGACTACAAATTCATTCCCTTAAAATGAGGTGTAAGAACCTTATATATTAAATATTTGGCTTCCACTTAATGGTCTGCCAATTAATTTCTTTCATCTTCATGTATGAGATTTCAAAATCACATTCACTTAAGAAATTTATCAAATGCCATTTTTTAATGTTTAAATCAATCTAGGTACAAGTATATTATACTCCACAATCCCTTAATGTTATGTACCTATGACATGTTCTTGCATGCTAAACAATTTTTGATAGTTTTTATTTTTGAAAGATATACTACAATATCTTCTCCACATATAATATCTTAAGATAAGGATTTCATTTCAATAACACTTAAATAACTTTTCATTTATTTTAGACTCAATATAATTTCAATAATAATGAAAAATGTTCTACATTATATTTTATTATCTTAGAGCATATTAACATTTCATCGAGATATACTTGAATCAAAATATTTAGATATTTGTTAATACAATGAAATATTCTCTATATAATATTTTATTATCTTAGAGCATATTAACATTGAATCAAAATATACTTGAATGAAACTATCAAAATATTTTTGAAGACCCTATTCATTATTCTGATAAAGTTGTTCCTTCACACTCAATTGGTGATATCCTAACCAATGATATATATATATATATTTTGAAGAGTATTGAGATTATTTAATTTAATAAAAGAATTCATCGATAATCTACATTGGATGATTAGTTTTAGTTTTATACTTGTTGAATTCTTAGTAATTAAAGCATAACAATAACTATTATTATTACTTTTATTGAAAAAAATACCTCCAATACTTTATGGAGATATATGTGGCAATGTCATCATCAAATTAATCAACTTTAACAGTTATATATGTAATTACTACAATTTTATTAGTCTTCAAATATATGAACAAAAATGTATTTCCCTTCCCAGTAAAAAAATGATTAGTTTTTCTAAAAAATTACATTTAAAAATCATTATAATTCAAGAATATACCACTTTAGTGAAGAATTTCTTTCCTCATTAATTAACCCCCTGAAAATATTTAGAATCTTTTTGTAAAGTACCATTTTATCTGCATGGCTAAAATGAGATGTAGATATACTATTCCACTAATACCGCAATTTTTCTAATCAAATTATTCTTTATTTAAACAATTAAAAGTTTAAGATAACTATCTATGCAAATTACATACATTGTTATGAATTTAAACTAATAATTATATAATATGAAACAATAGAAGTGAATATCCTGAATATACTCCATAGAAATTTGAGACATCCCTATAATGAACTTAAAAATTTGAGGCATCCCTATACTGAACTTAGCTAGTGCACGAGACGAAAGGAAGCTATCAATTTCACTTAGATATATCAAAATAAAAAAGCAAACCATTATGGATCATATGAACAATATAATTGATTTTTAACAAATGCTTTTTTTAAAGGTTTCAATTACCACACACGCGTGAGAAGAGATACTGATTTCTCTCACCTAACTATTTGCAATTGCACACTAAAATGGACCATGAAGATATTTGAAAAGCCGACTAAAATATTTATGAAATATAACCTTTATTTCATTTGGGTTCTAGATCCTTTCTCTCCCTCCTTTCTCTCCCTCCCCTATTTAGGCATCATACTTGTTTAAAATTATACTCGGAATCAATACTTATAACCTTCATTTCATTTGGGTTCTAGATCCTATCTCCCCCTCCCCTATTTAGGCATCATACTTTTTAAAATTATACTCGGAATCAATACTTCTTTGTTTTCTTCCTGAACACAATGCTTTCTACATTAGATTGCTCACTCAATACATGAAATGAGGATTTATCTTACTAATAAAATTATTTTTTTACATTTCATAGATACTATTAAACACTCTGGAAACTTTCTTCCTATAATTAAATATCATGTATTTATTTTTTATTTTTAAAATCTTCTGCATATAATTCGATTTCTACTTCTCCATTGCAGGAGGCCTTTCTCTATCGATGAATGTTACCAAACTTCTTAAATCTCATTTTCAAGACGCGATACATTCTTGATCACACTTGTTAATGGTTACTGGTTTGTTTCTATTAGTAAAGATGATTTCAGTGTTCCATCACATTCTTCCTTTGACCATCATATTAGTACCTTTAAAAAAAGTTTAATCCACGATATTATTTATTCTGAATACAGATTCCCTTTTGTTTGCTCTCACAATCTTGTTTACTCTCACACCCTCATTATCAACACTCTCACAATCTTGTTTACTGTCACACCCTCATTATCAACACCGTGGGAGCCGCCTATAGAATATTGAATGAACCAGGAAAGAATATGAATTCCCTTTATCAAATTTTTAATGTTTAAAAAATCAACAATAACTTGAATAAACAACAATTATATATTTAGTTTTAAAATTTATTTATTTATATCACTTCCATCGATTACGAAATAAAAATTAATGTATCTGTAAAATGATAGTTTCAACTTTTCTACAACTTCTGAAAGCAACAAACACATCGAACCTAAAATAGGATAGCATAACATCAAAGAACAAACGAATGAGATGTGAAGCAACAAACGGATCGCAGGTAAAATCCAGTAGCATAACATGAATTACTTAACGAATTAGAGAAGCCAGCCATGGTTTAGAGTGGCGCCATTATTTGCTTGGCTGCGTCTTTGGTGGTTTCATGCAGCTGCCCACAAGAGTCTGTTGAGTACGTCTCATCTGTATCACAAATGGCGTCCACATTAATCTTAATCTCCTGCGTAGTTGTTTGAATAATCTCATCGGTATTCACGATCTCATGTAATTGCATCTCACTAGGGCTGTCCTCAATGGTCTCTCTATGTGCCTGATCGGCGTTTGTGTCACAGCTGTTACACCCACTGCACGACTGGTCACTCTCTTTCTCTCCGCTCTTTTCTTTCTCTTTCTCTTTCTTTTTCTTTTTCGGTTTCTCCGACTCTCCTTTTTGATGATGTGACTGTTGTTGCGGTGGTGTAGTCGACATTGATGCATCGTCCAACAAAGATGATGTTGACAGGTAGCTGTTAAATATGTCCTGAATTTCTTTTCCTTTATCAAATCCGGCATGAATGCAACTAAATCCACAATCAATCGCCTCTGTCTCTGCCTGATCGGCGTTTGTGTCACAGTTGTTACACCCACTGCACGAGTGTTCACTCTCTTTCTCTCCGCTCTTTTCTTTCTCTTTCTCCTCCTCTCCTTGATGATGTGACTGTTGTCGCGGTGGTGCAGTCGACATTGACATTGATGCATCGTCCAACAGAGATGATGTTGACAGGTAGCTCTTAAATATGTCCGGCATTTCTTCTCCTTTATCAAATCCACCATGAATGCAACAAAATCCACATTCAATCGCCTCTTTCTGTGCCTTATCGGCGTTTGTATCACAGCTGTTACACCCACTGCACGACCGTTCACTCTCTTTCTCTCCGCTCTTTTCTTTCTCTTTCTTTTTCTCTTTGTCCTCCTCTCCTTCTTGATGATGTGACCGTTGTTGCGGTGGTGCAGTCGACATTGATACATTGTCCAACAGAGATGATGTTGACGGGTAGCTGTTAAATATGTCCAGCATTTCTTCTCCTTTATCAAATCCGACCTGAATGCAACCAAATCCACAATCAAATATCACTAATTTCAAACCCACCCTTCAATGTAATCTTGCCTGCATCAATCCATTATCATGATCTAGTTCGATGACAAGAAATATGAATACTTACTTGTTCGGCGTCGCGACCATATATGACTTGTATCTGATTTTGGTTGCCCACGTCAGCATTAATAGTAATATGCTCGAATTGGCTGAAAGGCACATTCTTTACTATGTTCCATTTCACCGGAAATTTCCCCTTCCATGCACGATCCCAACAATCTGCGCTAGCCTCAAAATCAACGGGCCCATCTATTTCAGCCACGCCACAGAAATTCCCAGTGCTTCTCACCTGAATGACCACAAACCCAGAATTAAGATATTTTAGACGCAGAATTTGATTAGATCAATACAATACACAGGCAATTGTGTTGGGAATTTGAAAAATTCCAGAACTCTTCCTCTTTAACACAGAGAAATAAATTTGCATACACAGTGACAGAATTTCCACATAAAAAAAAATTCTATTCAGTAAAAAAAACTTGTTACAATTCTTTTTCCTCACTCAGAGGGATTTACAATTGTGACTGCTGCTGTCACAGTGCACACTTAAGACCTCTGTCTCAATTAAAAATTCCTGTCTCTGTCTAATACAGAAAAGAAAAACTCACTGTGTTTTTTTTTTTATAAAACATACACCTCTGTGTATTTTTAATTCTGCTCTCTGTAAAAAAAAATTACACACTGCTGTGTATAATTCAAATCTGCACTCTCTGTCTTTTTTTAAAAAAAAAACTGCTGTGCGTATTACATTCTGTGTGTAAAAAAAATTTACACTGCTGCTCTATATATTTATACACAAAATATCTAAATTTAATTAATGTGATTTGTTGACAAAAATCACAAAATTCTACCGCTTGAAAAATAACATTAATGGTGCCTTAAATTCTTGTCAGCACCGCTTAAGAAAAATTTATGGCAAATTTTGAATTTGCTGGCAGAATTTGAATTTCCCGCGGCGGTGGTGGTTTGGTGGCGGACTGGCGGCGCGCTGTGCACATGCGGCGGAGCCACCACAGCCTTGGTGGTTGCGGGGGGTATGCTTATGCCCGTACACCTCAATTTGGTGACCCCCCGCACTAAACCACAGCCACAAGTTTGCGGTCAAAGGCCCCACGGCTGGTCAACTGCGGGGGGTGGCAATTTGTTAACGGTCGAGAAGGTCGACCCCCCGCACTCCGTCGATTGCCGCCCATCAGCTCGCGGTTTAACTCCACGCCATCAACCTGTTTGCCGAGCTGATCATCCATGCTGCCGCCTGCAGCTTCATCTGCGCCCATGGAAATTACATTCCAACACTCCCCCTTAATTTCCATCGCTGGGTTTTCCTGCATACCCATGCATTTTCTGAAATATTCAAAGCTTTTCTGCGCAAGTGGCTTTGTGAGGATATCAGCAAACTGATCCTCCGTTCTACAATGCTGCAAAACGATTTCTCCATTGGTAACCAATTCACGTATGAAGTGAAACTTGGTGTCAATGTGTTTTGTCCTCTTATGAAAAACTGAATTTTTAGACAATGCAATAGCTGAGCTATTGTCACAAAATATCACTGTCCCTTTTACCTGTTCTTGACATAAGCTTCTCAACATTTTCCGCATCCAAACTGCTTGACACGCTGCTGCTGTAGCTGCCACATATTCCGCTTCTGCAGTAGACAATGCTACAATGGGTTGTTTCTTAGAAGCCCATGAAATGGCTCCTGAACCCATGTGAAAAACATAACCGGAAGTGCTCTTCCGATCATCAACACTTCCAGCCCAATCACTGTCCGTGTATCCAACTAAATCTGAACATTCTGAAGTAGTATAAAGAATACCAAAACTTTTAGTACCTTTAACATACCTCAAAATTCTTTTTGCTGCTTGCCAATGTGCATCCTTTGGCTTTTCCATGAACCTGGAAATCAAACTAACAGCATGCATAATATCAGGCCTAGTTGCAGTCAAATACATAAGGCTGCCAACTATGCTCTTGAATAAACTAGGATCAAAATCCTTGCTGCTGTCCTCTCTGCTGAGCTTTAATCCCATTACTGTTGGAGTGATTGCTCCTTTGCTTTCCTGCATGTTAAATCTTTCAAGTACCTCATTAACATATTTTGCCTGTGAGATGAAAATCCCACTTTCATCTTGTTCTACTTCTATTCCCAAGAAGTATCTTAACAAACCCATATCAGTCATTTCAAATTCTTCCTTCATGACTGTTTTAAAATGTTCAATAAGGCAATCATCATTACCTATAAAAATAACATCATCAACATACAAGACTACAATCAAAATTTTACCGTCTTGTTCTTTGATGTAGAGGGTGGGTTCTCCCTCACACTTCTCAAAGCCATTTTCCAGTAGATAAGAGTCTATCCTACTGTACCATGCTCTTGGCGCTTGCTTCAGCCCATAAAGAGCTTTCTTCAACTTGCATACCTTGTGCTCTTGGCCTTTCTTCTCATAGCCGAGAGGTTGATCAATGTAAACCTCTTCCATTAACACTCCATTTAGGAATGCTGACTTCACGTCCATTTGGTAAACTTTCCACTTGTTTTGTGCTGCTATAGACAACACTGCTCTCACGGTTTCCATTCTGGCAACCGGTGCGAAAGTTTCCTCATAATCTATGCCATGCTTCTGCTTATAGCCTTTGACTACAAGCCTTGCCTTGTGTCTCTCTATCTTGCCTTCAGCATTACTCTTGGTCTTGTAGACCCATTTAACACCAATGACATCTTTACCTTTTGGGAGTTCAACCAAATCCCAAGTTTTGTTCCTCTCTATGGCATTAACTTCCTCATCCATAGCTTCTATCCATTTCCTATCCTTGATAGCTTCTTCGAAATGAACAGGATCATCAACATGACAATATAAAGCAAACAAAGAATTGATACCTTCATTTGTTATATCTTGTTCATAAATCTCTTTCAAACTTCTAAATTTCTTACCTCTTACAGTAGGTGTATTAGTGCTTGAAGAAGCACTTGAATTTCCTCCTTGTGGTGTGCTTGGAGAAGCACTTTCATTTCTCCTCAAGGGTGTACTTTGCTGCCCTTGTATTGGTGCTGCTGTTTGGGGATGTATTTCAGCCACCTCATCATCATTCTCATCATGAGATAAACAATGTTTTACATTCACTGTTTTCTCTATGCTTCCATCCCAAGCTTCCTCTTCAATGAACTGAACGTCCCTGCTTACAAGAAACTTCTTGGTGGATGGGTTATATAACCTGTATGCCTTGGATTCCTCACTGTATCTAATGAAAATACACTTCTCCCCCTTTCTGTCCAACTTCTTTCTTAGCTGATCCGGAATGTGTGCATAAGCCACACATCCAAAAACCTTCATGTGTGTGACACCTTGCTTTGCGCCACTCCATGCCTCTTCTGGCACTTTGTTCATAACTGCCTTTGTAGGACACCTGTTCAATATGTACGCTGCACAATGTACAGCTTCAGCCCAATAATCATTCGGCAAATGCTTTGCCTTTAACATACTCCTCGCCATGTCCATTATGGTTCGGTTCTTCCTTTCGGCCACTCCATTTTGCTGTGGTGTATATCTAGTTGTAAACTGCTTATGAATACCATTTTCTCTACAAAAACGTAGGAAATCTTTAGATATATACTCACCTCCTCTATCAGTCCTTAAGACCTTGATATGCAGCCCACTCTGATTCTCAACAAGTGCTTTGAAATTGCGGAATTTTTCAAACACTTCACTTTTCTTTTTCAAAAAGTAAACCCAAGTTTTTCTTGTAAAATCATCTATAAATGTTAACACATAGTGGCTGCTTGCAAGCGATGGAGTTTGCATCGGTCCACATACATCTGAGTGGACAATTTCTAAGGGTGTTTTTGCCCTTATGCTTTTCCCGGAAGGAAAACTTTCTCTGTGTTGTTTCCCAAGAATACAACCTTCACAAAGGCTGTCCGGTTTCTCTATCAATGGTAAACCACTTACCATTCCTTTTATGTTCAACAGATTAAGACCTCCAAAGTTGAGATGACCAAATCTCAAGTGCCATAACCAATTATCATCCTTTGGTTCGCTTTGGAATGTCTCCTGTGCAACTGCTGCTTTCTCTTCACCATTCTTCAAATCTGCTCTCATTCTGAGAGGGAACATCATGTTCCTTGTCATCTCCACTTCAGCAATACACTGCTTGCTGGGTGGTTTATCCATGATGGTACAAACATCATTGTCAAAGAAAACATTATACCCCTTATGGACAAGCTGTCCAACACTTAAGAGGTTACACTTCATTCCTGGAACATAATAAACATCTGCTATGGATTTCTTTGCACCTAATCTTGTTAAAACATTTACATCTCCTTTTCCCATAACAGAAACTTTGCTATCGGTTCCTAGTGTGACTTGTGACTGCACACTTTCATCTAACATAGAAAACATTGATATATTTCCTGTCATATGGTTACTACAACCGGAGTCTAGAAACCATAAATCCTCATTCTTTTCTTCAGCCATATTACAAGCTAAAAACAAATTGTTTTGCCTACTATTTTCTCTTGTGAAATTTGCACTAGTTCCACTTCTCATATATTGTTTCTTCTTTCTACATTCATTAGCATAATGACCATATTTCTTACAATTGTAACATTGAACATTGGATTTATCATACCTTTGTCCTTGATCATTCTGATGTCCACTTTGCTGGCTGCCTTGGCCTTGATGCTGATTTGGATTGCTTCCCCTTCCTTGAGCATTTGCTGGACTGTTCCTTCCACCTCTGTTTTGGCTTCTGCCTTTTCCTCTTCCTTTGCCTTGCCCTCTTCCTCTTCTGAAAGACATCTGGGCCTTAAAGGCTTGCTCAAGAGATGAGTTTTCACTCCTACCCAATCTTTGTTCATGGGTCATCAGTGATGCATGTAGCTCATCCACTGAAAACTTTGTGAGATCTTTAGTCTCCTCTATGGTGGTAACAATCACATCAAATCTTGAGGGTAGACTCCTCAAGAGTTTTTCAACAATCCTCTTGTCTTCAAGAGTTTCTCCATGTGATCTAATTTTTGTAACCATTCCAATCACATGAGTGAAGAATGAGTCAATAGTGTCTGACTCTTTCATACAGAGAGTCTCAAAGTCTCTCCTCAGCAACTGAAGTTTTGCTGTCTTCACTTTCTCCATTCCCTGATAAGTTGTCTTGAGAGTTTCCCATGCTTCACTGGATTTCTTGGCTGCTGCTATCCTTGGAAACACACTCTCATGCATTGCTTGATACAAGAAGAAAAGAGCCTTGGCATCTTTCTTCTTATTGTTCTTCAGTGACTCCCTTTCTGCCTGAGTTAAAAGAAGAAACTCTACTTCATTTGCTGGCTCTTCAAAGCCATCCTCAACTAATTCCCATAACTCTTGGGAGACAAATAAAGCCCTCATAGTTATTGACCAGTAGTCATAATTCTTTCCATTGAATTGTGGGAGATGGACATTTCCCAAACTCATACCTGTGCTGGCTCCAGCCATTCTGCACTCTTAACTATGATGTAAAAACACTTGACTGTGTGCTTAAATTACTAACTGTTCTGCAACAATTACACAAAGACTGTATAGACAAATACCTTCGAATTCTTTTTGACTGAACCTTCACTCTGCAGGAGAGGCTGCTGCAAAAACGAACTCTGTTCCTTCAGCGTATTTGACCTTCAAATAGCCTGGATTGGCTCTGATACCATGTTGGGAATTTGAAAAATTCCAGAACTCTTCCTCTTTAACACAGAGAAATAAATTTGCATACACAGTGACAGAATTTCCACATAAAAAAAAATTCTATTCAGTAAAAAAAACTTGTTACAATTCTTCTTCCTCACTCAGAGGGATTTACAATTGTGACTGCTGCTGTCACAGTGCACACTTAAGACCTCTGTCTCAATTAAAAATTCCTGTCTCTGTCTAATACAGAAAAGAAAAACTCACTGTGTTTTTTTTTTATAAAACATACACCTACGTATGACACCAATTACTGCTCTCATAAAAAAAAATTACTGTCATATGTATTTTTCGTCTGCACTCTACATCTTTTTTAAAAAAAAGCTGCTTTGTGCGTATTACATTACGTAATAAAAAAATTTCACTACGTCTCTGTTCTATTATATAGACAAAATATCTAAATTTAATTAATGTGATTTGTTGACAAAAATCCCAAAATTCTACCGCTTGAAAAATAACATTAATGGTGCCTTAAATTTCTGTCAGCACCGCATAAAAAAAATTTATGGCAAATTTGAATCGTGGCAGAATTTGAATTTCCCGCGGCGGTGGTGGTTTGGTGGCGGACTGGCGGCATGCTGTGCACATGCGGCGGAGCCACCTCAAGGCTGGTGGTTGCGGGGGGTATGGTTTTGGCCGTACCCATCAAATGGGTGACCCCCCGCACTAAACGATAGCCGTCGATCATAAGTCAACGGGCGATCAAGTGGTCAACTGCGGGGGGGTGGCAATTTGTTAACGGTCGAGCAGGTCGACCCCCCGCACTCCGTCGATTGCCGCCCATCAGCTCGCGGTTTAACTCCATACATCAACTTTGTTGCAGTACCGATCATCATGTTGCTTTGCTGTCACTCGCATCTGCGCCATGAAATTACATTCCAACATTGAAAGACATGATATTAGATAAATTAATTAAGACAGTAGGCATTTAGCAGGAGAGTGATCAGATTACCGAGAAGAACAAGAAAACTGGACAAGAAGCATTCACACTGGGCAAGACGAGGCTTCACAGCGGCGAGCTAATATTCTATTTCTCCGCAGTACACTTTCAAATCCACACTCTTTAGCTGAAATCTCACACGATTACATGCTGCTGCGAGACCCTGGGTACATGAATGGAATTAATTCGGATTGGTGATAAATACGGTAAAAATTCGTATGAAAAATTTTCAATTCGAAAAAAATTAGACAGTATACTCCGCTCTCTCTATATATATATATATATATTTATAACAACAATGTTTCCTACTCATATTTTTCTCATTCATTTTAATATTTAAATATCTTTTAACAATTTTGATAACAATTTTAAAACTGCAATTCACTAAAAAAAACACAACTACACTTGTCAATTATCCCTAAAATCTATATTATATCTTATCTAAAATCATTTTTTTAAAATTAAATATTTAAAGTGAATAGTAAATTTCAAATTTCAAATATTACCTAAACAAAAACACAACCACACTTGTCAATTATCCCTAAAATCTATTCCATATCTTATCTAAAATCTATTTTTAAAATCAAATATTTAAAATTAAAAGTAAAATTCAAATTTCAAATATTACCTAAAATTTTTTCTAAAATTCTTTTTAATTGATAAGTATTTAAAAACTAAATATCCAAAACTTATTTTTATAAAATTTATTCTAATCTAAACTTATTTAGAAAATCAATTACTTTTTATAAAATTTATTAAAAGTAATTACTTTTATAAACTTTTAAATTTAACTTAAAATCTTTCCCCTTTTTTAGTTATTTCCGCTTTTAAAATCTACAACATTTTAAAATTTAACAAAAATCTTAAAAAAAGTAATTAGTTTCGATTACCTAATTATTACCCTACCCTTCCACTTACCGTTACAGACAAACTATCAATACCAATTCTGTGACCACTGGGAAAAAAAACTTTACATACCAATTTGTGACGACTTAAAAAACAAAAACATAACACTTATGTGAAAAAGAACATACCAATCACTGTGAAAAAAAAAAACAAACCCATTAATTTCATGACGGCCAAGAATGAAACCTAATCGAACCGAATTTTTATCGAATAATTCGATGCACGAATCGAATTATCGAATTTCCGTATTATTTTTCGTAATACGGACGTATTTGGTAACTATCTTTATAACAAAAAACTTGGCATTCGAATACCCTCTGCTAAATCCTGCTGCTGCCTCTGCAATTGCATGATCGTGGCGTTCTGCATGACCTTGAAGGTCGGTGGATCTTTGGCCCTCGCTGGTTGTCATTCTCATCAGTCGCTGTGAGATGTTGCCCATAACTTGGGACGATGATGTAGCATTATTATTATTATTATAATTATTGTTCCTCAGACCACTTCTGCTCCCTCCTCCTGCTTGAAGAGCACTACTATATCTTCCACTGGAATACCTGCCGGAGCTTCTCCCTCTTCCTGCGTCGAACAACGGTCCTGGTTGTGGTTGGGGTTGTAATTGCAATTGTGGTTGTTGTTGCAATTGATAAGAACCATCATGAGCAGATGGATGATAATAATGGTTGTTTTGTATATGATTAACAGCATAGGGAGTACCACCAGCATAGGGAGTAACGGGTTGGTTGAAATAATAGCCCCCGTTATACCCATTAAAATCCATATCCCTTGCAGGCGGTGGATTAGGATATGTGTACCCATTCATATTCGTAGCCATTGCAGTCTCTGGATGATGATGTCTGTAATTTGTGTGCAAATTTGACACATTATTTGGGGTACCAGCGTACCATACCCGATAATATACATATGGGACTCGGCCCTGATCTTGATCTTGATTTTGCCCCTGTGTCATTGCATTCATATTTTGAATATTTGAGTACCCATCGTTTCCTGCGTCAGAATTAACATTAGAGAGGCCGTCACCTTGGTGCCGATAATTTGACATGTTTGTATGCCAAGATCTCCAGCAACGCACCAGAAAATTCCTGTCTCAGTCGAACACCTTCGAATTTCTATTCAGAGATATGGGTTCTCTCTTTCAGATCAGAGGGTATGCGATTCTCGGCCTCTACGGAGAAACACAATGAGCCACTATATTGGGATCACCTTTTTACATGGACACTCTTGTGTCATTGTTAGGATCTCTTTATTTCCACACCGTGTTAGGGTCCTTTTGGGTAGGGATTTCCGAGGAACTTATGAGCATTCTCAAATTTTAGTTTAAATTTCCTTTCTCTTTATTATTAAAAATAACAATATTCATGATAAAATTTCGTAAACTTCGAATAATTTGGGGGTGTTTGAAATTAGTAATATTAGTTTATATAAACTTATTAATTATTTCAAGTATGATTAAAAAAAATAATTTCAATTATGTTGGTTCAAAATAATCTTACTTTTAATTACAAAACATATTTTAATTACAAAGCATATTCTGATATCTAATAAAAAAATTATACACATAAAGAATTAATATTCATATAGGTTGAGGTTTATAATGTTTATAGTGATTGAGATACCATTTTTTGGAAAAATTTATGGTAATATTTTCTTTTTTTTCTTTCAAATTCTATTTAATTATAAGTGATAGATTTCTTGAGAACGTTATTTTTGTTTGCATTACAAGCAAATAACTTCACAATATTTTAATTAGGAATGGAATCATTATTGTGATGGCTCATGAATCAAGTTATATTACACTAAATGGAAAATGTTGCAGTGAAATTATCACTTTTTCTTTTACCAAGGGAGTTATGGATTCCAAAAATCTCACCAAAGATGGAAAAAAACTTTACTATGTGAAGTATTACTCATAATTCTTAGTGATTGTGACACATCATATGGTTGTTGTCACCATTTCATAAGCACAATTGTTGAATTAGAATCCGGGTGCCCCTTCTACCAACCATGACCAGGATGCCTTTCTTGCCTCCATTCATCATTTCTATTAAGTATTTTGGGGATTTATTCTTGGACTCTCTTTGATCAATTTGGAGGCAAGTAAATGATTCCCTAATGCTCCATTTTATTTCTTCATGCCTTGTCTCAATTGCATAACTAGTGTGTATCAAAGGAATGGTTTTGTTTCTTAGACCATCATTTTTCATTAATAGAGAATAATTGTGAATAATTGTCAATTTTGGAAAATGGTTTATCTAGGTTGCTTTAAATTTTCAATTTTCCACTATAATTTTTGGTGATGTGGTTAATATGCATCATTGTCATTTATTAGAGGATTTGTAGTTTTTCCTTGTAGAGGGAATTTTTCATGAACCAAGGATGGCTTGCAAAGTCCAATATTAATTTTTGTTGCCTATAAACAATTAATATCAAGCTCCTTTAGTGATTGTAGGCTATTGTTCTAATAAAAGGAATCTAGGTATTCGTCTCATGTAATTCATTTGTTGTGATATATCATCTAAGTTATGGTGGAATGCCATTTCAATCATGGAAATTACCCAGTTGTTTATTGAACAACACAATGCACCCCTTGATAAGGCATCATCATTTCTCTTCCTATACCATTGTTGAAATATAGTTCGAGATTGAGGTTAAAATGACACATTATCTAGACTGAGGTTAAAAACACACATTCAAAATTCATTAAATTATTAAGGACTCACTTAAAACACTTATGGGAATTACAAGAACATAACATATTAGGTACTCCATGAATGCATAAAATTATTTTAGCTCATAAATATTCACATTAGGGATTGACATAAAGCATCTTCTAATAATTCAAATAAAGAATTCATTACTACATAGGCATTAAAGAAGGAAGAGTCAACTAGTATTTCATTATATTCAATCTAAAAAAAAAAATCCGTATATTGCATGCATTTGGCAATGGGAATTTTCTTATAGAGCGTACTTCTTGAATTATACATGTACAAAAAGGTGGCTAACTCTTTTCTCATACATCCTTTTATTCTATACAATAATATTCCTAACAATTATAACAACCCCACTAACCACCTCACTCATTATTGACCAATTAATTCTAAAATATTTACAGTATCTGTTAACTCGTTACAATTGAAATATTCCTCAATAGAAAGAGGGTACACAAAACAATTCATGGAACAATACGAAATAGTTGATGTGAAATACATAATAAGATTTGTATAGTGTCTTTGAATGGTGCAAAACATTACACATGTAGAATGACTTATGTGCAAGCTAAATCTTCAACATTGATAATATTCTCTTACACATCTCTTCAAAAAAATTACTTACTCTAATGCCAACAAGCCCCCAACACTAATATCTAGGTTATCATCGAGACAATAACATTTACTTAGGAAAAATTGAAGTGATAGAGGAAATATTCTTTAGGATCTAACTTACGAACTACTGGAATTTAAAATTCATCTCATTGAAAGATTGCAACAACACTATCAAATCTTGATATAACTTGTCTACCTATACCTTTGTAGTAGACAAACATATAGGCTTTTATCTATTTACTAAAATGGACCAATCAAGTCATATTTTATCAAAACATTTATGAGTGCTAAATATTGTTGCTTGGCATACTCTTATGCTTCCAACACTGTGGAAGATAATTTTTGTTGCATATTTCATGTTGAGGTTATTTTCTAAGTGATGGTAGATATTTTTATCATCACCTCCTTGCATGTTGTAGGAGGAAATTTGGCTAGAGAATTATTATTCCCAAGGATCCATGCCTCCAAAGTGTGAATCTAATCCTCTATTGTGCAAACATATAGAAAATTTCTAAAATGACATCAAAGTAGAAAATTATAGTCCACTAGGTTTGAAAACCCTTATGTGAAACCCTTAACCTAGTGAAACAAGTCCTTGATCTTAATAAACTTTTTCTTCATTTCATGTTTTTTTAGTATTGTAAAATACTTTTCTTTTTCCTAGAACTGGACATTCTATGCCATTAAGTGCATAACAACCTCCTACTCTTTAGTGATCTTACTATGTACTCGTATGTCTTCAAAAACTTCACCGAACTCAACAAAATACACATACAATTCATCCACTATGTTGATCAACAATGCATGCTTTGAAACCTCTTCTGGATGGTGCTATTGTAAATTTATGTACAATTATCCCTCAACTCTTTCATGATATCCAATGAATACAAATAAAGTTCATGAAAGGTTACCTATGGTTGATCCAACTGGGCATACAATGACATGCTTTCTCTGGAAGTCAAAGACGCATCAAAAGTTTTAAAGGAAAATAGATTCAAACAAAGAACCTTTTTTCCGATAAAGCTTGGAATTTGTATTAGATATGTAACACTATATATGCTATCCCATGTTATAGGCACAAGTAACTTAGGCATGGAAATCCTTAACAATTGACATAGCTCACTAAGATGTTATGATAAGTCTTGATGTCAAACTTGCTACTCTTCCAAGTTGAATTGTAATGCGATAATAAATTTTCGATAGTAACTAACATGACCTAAGAAACTTTGTACTTCTCTTATTAATCATGGAATGGGTAGTTTAAGTATTACTTTAACTGTTTCCAAATCCACCTAGATGCCTTTAACAGACATATGATGCCCTAATACAATATTATTAGTTAATATTATCTCTTATATCTCATTAGTGATGGAAATGTTACTTTCGTTACCTTATTAAATTTTTCTCTATATTATCAAGGGATTAATCAAAATAATTTCCGTAAGTGGTAAAATCATCTATGAAGATTTCCACAAAATCATGGACAAGGTCAAAAAATTTACTTATCACTTCTGTTTAAAAGGTGGTTGGAGTTTTGCATAGTCGGAATGGAAAGACACAATAAGGAAAGTTCCTCCATAAAAAGGTGAACATGGTTTTATATTTTTCCTCAGGAGAAACTTGGATTTGAATATAACTAGTAAATCCATTGAGGAAGGAAACTTGTACTTCTTTCGTGTGAGTGTATCTAGGACTTGGCTGATGAATGTGTTGATGGTTTTGGATACCGCCAACACATAGGGGATCTCTTAGATATGAGGTCCCAATTAGACCTCACATTGTTTGGTGTAGGAGTCCCATACAACTATATGGTCTAACCACCATTGCAGAGGTTTTAGAGGTGTGCTTTGGTTGCAACACAAATACAAGAGATCACAAACACCTATTTGGGGTAGGAAGTATGTAAGCTTTGTGTGACACCAAATGTAGAATGCAAAGGAAAATTCCATGGCTGGTAGATGGAAACGAGCCTATGGTTAGGGAAGTACCAATACTATCCTAAGAGAGACCTTCGAGAAAAAAGGAGAAAGGATTCTTGATTAACCTAAAAATTAGTTCACAAGATAAATAACAATACTACTAGCATAACAACACTCATTCAACAATATCCATATCCAAGCAACATAATAGTTCATTAATATTAGTATGTATTATGCCAACATGTACCACAAACACATCAAGGATAGTCTTATTACATTCATGATACATGCATGAAGAAGTGTTGGCTCAAGGAGCTTTTGATTATTAATGAAATATTCCAGGTACATTGTTACATAGGTGAGACACTAGATTCGGTAGTGGAACATGAAGGTACAACTTTCTTCTCCAAAGAATGATTTATCTCATATGAAACAAAATATAAGCCAAGTCAAGACTCTAAGAATACAATCTCTTTACTTGAGTTATGAGGAAATATTTATGACAAATGAAAATGACTCTTGAGTTTCCTCATGATTTTTCATCTTCTATAACCTATGGGCTTCCATACAACCTTTCATATTCTATATATGACCTTTTACATTCCACATGTGTCTCTTGGACTCCATTATGTTAAACATATTACAAAAGACAAAATACATATAGAAAAGTGGCTATATAAGAAAAAAATACTAATTAGACAAAAATGGTTTCAAATGGATAAGTCATTTTCTTCTTCATGGAGATCATTGATGACATATAAATGTCATGCTCTGAATTCTATAACAATTAATTTGATATGAACTGGAAAATTTGCTGCAAACCACATCTTCACCTCTAATTTATTATGTCAATATGGATTTGGAGATAGATTGTGCACTATTCCATAACCATGACAATTTCATGTGAGCCTTAGCTAGTGAAATGACATATTGTAGAATAATGTCCTTATTGATCTCCAAGATTTCCTATTTTGACACTTATTTGATTTGCTAAATGTACTGCCTCACTTCTCCTAAGATGATATATGTGCCTCTTACCTCTCCAAGTGATCCCACTAAAGGCATCCCGTGTTTCTAAGCTAGGGACTCCAAACCATTATGTAGTCGACTATAAGAAAATATAGTGTTAGTTGACTATTCCCTAAGACAAATTTAATATGACTGTGGAGTCTCAACTAAATTGTGTCTGCTTCCGCAAAAATATTCTCCTTTTTGACCAGCCATTGCAGAACATCTGGACATTTGGTAGCCCATTCATGTATATGATAGACAACTATATTCACCACCTTTAGGAGCTTTAGGACTTCTTGCGATTTCTTCTGTATCCAAAATAGAGGTGCTACTACCTCATGTAGAAGTATCATTTCATCATACAATTGTGCCATGGTGTTCTCCATTTACCCCAATTCTTCCTCTATGGTTGAGTACCATTGTGCTGTGTTGAAACAATGTGAAGATAATCGTTTATTTTCTGCAACGAGGAGCTCTGCTTGTTGCTTTACTACAAAAAATTCCTACTCAAACATGCATTCTCATTCAACATATACTTTGAGTTATCATGTTTTTTTGTAGAAAAATAAAAATTAGCTGCCATGATTCTTGGGGATTCATTCTTGTATTTGCAGTTATCACCTTATCTGTGGATAAAAATATTAGATTCTAGGGATCATTTGGGAAGAATATTCTCCTTTTATACACAACCATTTTCTTCAGCTCATTAAATGTAACATTACATACGTCCATGACTATGTCTTTGGGTGGAGGTGTGATTCCCATCTCATAAAATGGGAGATGGCCACCTATAAGAGGAGGTTCTACTAGAGAACCAAGTTCATCATCTATGGGTTGGATGGCATCATCCTCCTCCAATTATGTTTTTATTTCTTGAGTCATTTGTTATTCTTCCAACCTTCACACTGTGAGTGCCTTTTTAGTTCTTCTATTCTCCTTATTTATTCTTATTATGTGTGTTTCTTTCTAAGAAATGCATCTTTCTTCCTCTTATCCTCTTCATCTTACTACATATTTGCTTCCAATTCTCTCTCCTCCTATTCAGCCTCAGTAGCTTCCTTATTCAATGGGTCAAATTTCTATTTTCTACTACTTTCTATTATTGTATCATTCTTGATCATTTTCTTGATAGTTGTAGTACTTTCTTGAATTGTTTCTTGTGGTGCCTCCTGTGTTTGTATATCTTGAGCTAGTGGAACTTGGGGGGATCCAAATTCAAGTTGTGGGTGTGTCTTTCTTAATGTGTTGTACTAATTTTTAACCGTTTCATCCTATATAGTAGTGATTGATGTATATACCCAAGAAAATCCAATCTTGTCACAATCTTGATTGCACACTTTGCTAGGGTCATACTCGTGAAAGTACTTAATTTCAAAGTGCAAGCAGTCTAGCTCTTGTATTTTAGCATCTACCACTTTGAGGCTCTTCAACTCATATATTCCAAACCTCAAAGGGAAAGTAGGATAAGGGCCCTTCTTTCTTTTGTGAAGAACTCATGATAAAACTTTATTTCACTGATAAGAAACTTCTTGTAATACCACCTTGTTTGTCACACATTGTGGTATAACATGGGGAAAAATTTGGCATTCAAAGCATCTGATATATGTACCTTCTAGTGATAAAATCAATCTATGATATCATGCTCCCTTGAAACTTAATTCTGATAACACCCTACAATGGAAGTAGATTGCGAATTTTCTCATGGGGTCCAGTTTCGATACATCCCTAGGAATTCATATTAGGCACAATTCCCATCTAATAGATATACTTGAATATAGAACTATGGTGCTTGATTTTCCCTTAGAGTTGCTCTGGCCTACCCAATATGATGTTGTAATTCAAAGGAAAGTATATATGCCCAATTGAATATATTTCCTTGGGTAAAAACCAAGTTGAGAATGAATATCCAATTCTCTTCAAACAATTCTACATTCTTTCACCCATGTAGCTTGGAACACATAACAATAAGATAGTGGTACACCTCCCTCAAAATTCTAGTCGGTTATATTGCAATTGGGCAGTGTTAGAATTTGGCAAGCTCTTGACATTGAGACTTTGTGATTTAACTTTTATTGAGATTGGCCCATATGGTATAGAATCTCGTGTTCACATACTTAGTGGGTTTTAACATCTTATAATAAGTATGCATGTCATCTCTATGGTAGGTGGCAAGCTTACCACCACTTTCACTACAAAGCACCAAATATTAATAATCCATATGTGATAGAATCCATTCAATTGCCTCTACAAAAGGTATGACAGGGAAAATACATGCAATTATGTGTATCCTAGATCGCTTGATGATGATGTAGACTTTCTTGTCTTCCAAATTATTAGGAAACTATTTTTTCATGAATGTGTCATTAATATCCTTCCACGTGACCTCGGTAGATTTTTCTATAAAACATTGTGTGTCTCGTAGAATAAGAATGGTGTATTTTGTAACTTCCACTACTTCTTCAGTGCTTGCTTCTAAAGCTTATTTTGAGGCCAATCAATGGGTAGTGGGAGGCATCATTCCAATAGATGATGAAAGAGTAATACGACTAGTAGTTGGAACACCTACATGTGGAAGCACACTCATAGTAGCAAATATTACCTTCAAGAAATCCTCCATATATTACAAACAATAACTCAACAAATCCTTTTCAAATATCAATAAAATGTAGATGGGAATGAAAGCCTGTCAAAGATGGGACATGGTCTCTATTTAGGAAAGAATACTACATCAAAAAAAAGGAGGGTGCATGTCAGAGCATCAATGGAAGGTCAAGGCTTATGAGAGGCCTTCAAGATGCACTTGTGCATTCAAGAAAGAGAGAGAGAGCTAAAGGGTGTAGGGTGCATTATTGAAGCATGAAGGGAATTCATTATTGGGTTTGGGGTTTGCTCGTGCACTCAAAGGGATTGAGGAGGGTGCAAGGGCGCACACCAAAGGGGCGAATTGGTCAATCTTTGAGCCTTCCCAGTGTGATTGTGTTATCGATAGTAACTAGGAGGGCACAGGGAACATAGTTGAAGCACGAAGGTGAAGTCATTCATTGGTTTAGAGTGCATTCATGTTCTCAAATTCGATGTAATTATTTGAGTCGAAGGAGCGTGCTCAAAAGGAAAATTTGATATTCTTGGCACATTTTTCTGAGACTTTCTAACCTTGATTTCTAGAAGTGTCTCTTGCTTGAAATGGCCCAAGATAAAGTCCAAAAACAATATGAAAATGATTGGATCGACAAGTTATAATAGATTCTATCACAATCATGAATAGAATGTGAAGAGCCACAACCTGCAATAGCATATTAACACATGTAATAATAAGAATGAAGTAAAAAACCAAGAAAGAAACTAAAAAGAAGTGAAACTCTAGTAAAGAAATAAAGGTCGACAACAAAAACATCAAAGGAAAACAATAAAATTAACATGCAAAATTTACTTGGAAATAGAAGAGCTCCTTGATTCAAAGAAGTACACTTAGCCTAGATGAGAAGGAATATGTGGAAAAAAATATTAATTGGGTTGATTATAAAGATATTACATGCAAATAAAAACTATGAATTCTCGCCACTTGTCGATGAATAGGTGAGTTATTTAAGTGAAGTGAAGTGGGCTCCTATTTTCTAGTGGTTCATCCACATGTAACAAGATAAGCACATGCATGAGGTTGAAGAGGGTGTAGTCCTTCGAGTCGAAGGAGTGCACACTCACATACATTGATTGAGTGTGCTCCACTAGGGCACATTTTCTTATCTCGAAGGAGTGCGCTCAACAAGGACATAGTTCTTCATCATGGTGGAGTGCCCTTTTCCCAAAGAAAGCTATTTTTCTCGCTTTATTGTGTGATGCATTTCGAAAAAAGATAGACACTAATTGGAGAAAAATTATGTCTTCTCCTATCCTTGTCTAAGATAACACAAGTGCTTCTAAGGATAAGGTGAGGATACTTATAAACTTTGACCTAGGAGGAGGTCACACTTAGGGATACTAGAAAAATAGTAAGGAAAATATTGTTACGATACTAGGTAGCTTAAAATGACAGTTCACATAGGCTCCAAATTTAGACTAGGATTAAATTTTGGATGGTCGTTGTCGCATCGAAAAAACTTGGCGACACACTGGGAGAACCCCAAATTTTCTATTTCAGTTTCATTTTATGCACAAAGTCTAAATTTTATAGGAAGTATTGATTCAATTAGTGAGTTACCTAGGCTCCCCATTCTACCTGGTTAAAGATATAGTCTTGCCCAATACATAACTCAGTATAATACAACATAAATTTAGCTAAATTATAATTGTTTCGATGAGGATAAGGGTACTATAAAACCACGAGTTAAAAAATAACAAGATAATTTGTTTTCATCTCTAGTGTTGCTCCACTTCCAGCAGTATTGGATAGTACTCAACGAAGTCACTTAAACAACAAAAATGTTTCTTTGCTGGCAGTGAGCCTAGATAGTATACCAAAAAAGTCACTTGCTTCACCTCTCTCCACAGGAATCCTTTCTCTTCTTTCACCCTGTATTTCTTTATTTAACATAACTATTCTTAGGAAATTATTATTTTAAAATGAGGTAGAAGAGGGATCCTAAATTATTAAGTGTAGAAGAGGTTTCTCCTTTAGAGGCAAGTTTATAAACCTATGATAGTTAGCCCAATAAATATTTTTCCCTTATATTTCTATACTCAAAATATAGGAAAGAAGTGCACCATTGATAAACAAAACTAAGTGTAGGAACAAGAATCCTAAATATATAGGGGTATCATGGTTCTTCTTATGGTTTCTCAGCTAAAATGATCGTATTTTCCATCCAAAAATCATTGAATTTAAAGGTACATTAAAGAATCAAGAAGAGGGTAACAAATTGGCCAAAGTTTTCACATTACCAAAATTTACCTTTCGCAATAAATAGCCACAACATCTTGAACTCAAAACAACTCTTATGCAATAACTATTATAACCAAAGAAAACAAAGCATGAAAATTGAAAATGCAAAGGAAACAAAATGCAATTCATCTGAATAAATGAAACCTATCCTACCCTAAGCTAATAATTACAAGGTCGGGTTAAGTGAAATGAAACTTACAATGCAACCAAATATGCTACTACCAATTCTTGAGTTAAAATATGTGTTCATGCAAAATCAATGCCAGATACAATGTAGTGAAAAGGATAAACAGATAGAAAATTTGCATTGATAGGTTAAAGAAAAAGTGCAAGCACAATGATGTGACACACTCGAATTCTCTATCGAATAAAGAACTCTGCAACAACAACATTCCCTGGGTTCAGAACCACACAACACTCAACTGAATACATGAAATAATATGTTACGAGACACAGGTCCTGACCAATAGGATTCTTCAAGCCAGTCAACAATAAGATCATGGAAAGAAATTTTTTGAAAACTTTGACAAAAAATATTAACCAAATACAAATCCATATTAAAATTTGAGTCGATAATATTACCACAAACCATTCTGGTGTGTGAGTTGAACTTTTCAATGGATGATGTAGGAGAGATTTCATATTAGATGATTTGACAATCATTAAGATCACTCTTTGTTTTCACATCAGAGATAAGAGATTTACATGAAGAGGGATGCAAAAATCGAAATTTAAAAATATGATCAAATTTTCTACCTTGATGCTTTAAAAATTTAACATATAAAAAGCGAGAATCCCTCAAGAGATAATTGACATTCCATGAGATGATTTTAATGATACAATTGTGCGAGAAAATTTTAAACTGACCAAATTCATCAATACCATCAGGTGACATAAACATCATCATGAGTTGAACTATCTCATTTTCTTGACTTGGATTCAAAATTTTAAATAATTGAGAGTTATACTAAGAAATTAGGGTCAGTTACTTTTCCGAACAACATTCATCATTCTAATCACAAGATTCTTGGACTAATTTAGGTTCATCATATACGTCTTCTAGATTGCAAAAAATATATTTAATAATATGGATATCCTCTTCTTGAATAAAAGAAGGCATACCGGAGAGGAAATATATAATAATCACATCATACTCCATTTGAAACTTTTTCAAATTTGAATCTTCCTATGGGAACAAAGATTCATCTGTGAAACTTGAACAATCATCATAATTCAAATTAGAAGAAGCAAGATAAATGATAATGGTGGTCTAAGGATTCATCTTGATTAATGGGTTCAAGATTGACAAGGGGATTATCAAGATTCGAAGATGATTGATTGATAGAATCAAGAAAATCATCATCAAGGGAAAAATCTGAAAGACAAGTTAATTCTCATCAGCAAACTGATCTTCAGGCTTACTGATCAGCATAGGCTCAACACACAGAACATAAAAATGAGGGGGATAAGAAATAAAAGGAATATCATATTATTCTTTGGGATATTGAATTCCTTTTGAACAGGGGTGCATAATGAATCCGATTCAAAAGATTTTCTTGAAATATTGACTAAAAATGAAACTTTTTATCAAAAAAATTTCAATCCACATCCTCATCCACAAATTCATAAAAAAATTAATAAATATATCAGCAATATATTCATGTGATTCATTCAATATCATCCTAAGCTGATTTATTCCATTAATATCATCTTGATATTAATACTTGTCAAAAACACGATGAAGCTCATTAACCAATTGCTTAAAAGAAAAGATAGAAGCAACATGTAAAGAATAACACCACTGCTTGGCATGATCATCCAGTGTAATGATGAAAAACCTTGTGAGAATATATTCCAAATAAACACCACTTGAAAAAAAAATTTGAACAAATTCAATCAAATAATCAAGGATGGTTGTTGTACCCTTGCCATCAAACTTTATATGTGACAAGTTATGAAAAAATTATGTGGGGATTGAAATATATAAAGATTTAGGAAAACACCTTGGGATTATGATCTGGGATGAAGCCATTTAAGATAAGAGATGCAAAAAAAACTTCACAAGCTCAACTGGTCATTTAGCCCTCCTTATAGCGCCAAAATTTTGACGGTGTTGAATACTGCCAATAGACAAGAGATCTCCCCTATATGAGGTCTCAATTAGACCTCATAGTGTTTCGTGTAGGATTCCCGTTTGATTATATGGTCTGGACACCATTGCAAATGTTTTAGAGGTGTGGCTTTGTTGAAAAATATACACAAGAGATCACAAACACTTCTTTGGGGCACCAAGTATGTAATCTTTGTGTGACACCAAATGTAGAATCCACAGGAAACTCCCATGGTTGGTAGAGGAAAAAAATCCTTTGGTTAGAGAAGTAATAGAATTATCCTAAGAAATACCCACATGTAGAATGAGAAAGGATTGTTATTAATCCGCAATTTAGTTCACAAGATAAAAAACAATCGTAAAAGCACAACAACACTCATTCATCAATATCCATATCTAAGAATCGAAATAGTTCATTAATATTAGTATGTATTATGCCAACATGTATCAAAAACATATCTAGAATAGTATTAATACATTCACGATACATGCATGAAGAAGTCTTGGCTCAAGAAGCTTTTGATTATTAATGAAATATTCCAAATACATTGTTACATAGGTGAAACACTAGATCTGGTAGTGGAACATGAATCCACAACTTGCTTCTCCAAAGAATGATTTACCTCTTATGAAACACAAGAGAATCCAAGGCAAGACTCTAAGGATCCAAGCTATTTACTTGAGTTATGAGGAACTATTTATAAAAAATAATAATGACTCTTGAGTTTCCTCATGACTTTTCAACTTCTATGACCTATGGGTTTCCATACAACCTTTCACATTCTACATATGACCTTTTACATTCCATATGTATATTTTCACATTCCACAAAAGATAAAAGACATATAGAATGGTGCCTATATAAGAAAAAACTATAAATATGACAAAAATTCTTTCAAATGGACGATTCATTTGCTTCTTCATGGAGCTCATTAGTGATGTATGAATGCCATGCTCTGAATTTTGTATCAATGAATTTTATATGGACTAGAAAATATGTTGCAAACATCATCTTCACCTTTAATGGTTATTTAAACATGGATTTGGAGCTAGATTTTACACTATTCCACAACCACGACTCTTTCATGTGAGCCTTAATTGGTGCAATGGCATATTGTAGAATGATCTCCAAGATTTCTTGTTCTAATGCTTGTTTGATTTTCTCAATGTACTCCCTCACTTATTCTAAGATAATATATGTGCCTCTTACTTCTCGAAGTGATCACACTGAAGGTGTTAGGTCCCTATATTACTAGTATAGTCTCTTATTGTGTTAGTATAACCCCCTTATTGTTATTGTTGTACCCCTGTAACCCCCATATTGTTATTATTGTGCCCTTACATTATTAAGGTTAGGTCGGCTAGGATTACATTGTGGCCCCATGGACTCATATATATAGAAAGGAGGTTTTGTTATTTGTATCATCCAAGAATTGTTCATTTATGTAATGTATTGGAGGTTTCCCCATCGAAGTGGTTGGTTTCTAAGGTGTTGATCTCTCTTTTCTTCTATTTTTGGTGCTGGTTTCATAACATTTGGTATCAGAGCTTTGGATTCTAGGGTTTTGCTGCTCCAAATAGGTCATCGTGGAATTTTCACTATAACTTTTTTCTACAAAGGTTCAGAAGATGAAATTTTTAGAACATGAAGAAGAAATCTAGAGGAACATTTTCACAACATTTCAGAACTTGGTTCGCAATATTTTCGGAGAAATGGTCTGTGGAAGTTAGGGCTTTTTGCAGGCTCCTGAATTTAACTTAAACAAGGCATCGCAGAATTTTCACTATAACGTGTTTTCTACGAGGGTTCAGAAGATAAAATTTAGAGAGCACAAAGAATAAATATTGAGGAACATCATCACAAAATTTCAGATTTTGGTTCGAAATATTTTCAGAGATATGGTTTGTGGAAGTTAGCGCTTGTTCAGGCTCCCGAATTTCATCTGAAAGAGGTGATCGTGGGAAAATCTTCATAACTCTCTCTCTGAGCATCGGATTGGAATTCTCTAAAAAGTGGCTACAAGTACACAGACTGTAGTTTTATTTATATCAATTTTAGAGCCGAGGAAGGAAACAGTGACACGTGGCAAGTCGTACAAGCTCGGTCTACTGAAGGAGTCCATAATTAGGTCATTGTGGGAGATTGGACATAACGTTGCCTTGAAGAATACAAATCAAGTTAGACCCATGGCATTCGAAAGAGGATTCAGAGGGATACCTCAAGGCCAAATTTTAGATATTGAAGATCTGAAATCACAGATATAATTTAGTTTCAATATCGAGCTCCTGAAAAGCAAGAAAAATGTGTGTATTTTTTTCCAAATTGCATAAGTCTTGTGTAAATAATTATTTTGAAGTGATTCTAAGGGCCTATTGAGAATATATTTCAGTATTGGGTTCTAAAATTCCTCCTAAAAAATAATTCAACACCCATTAAGCTCTCAAAAATCTATACTATGATGCATGAAGAGGAAGAATTGCAGTATGCGATATCAAAATTACGGTACCAAGTGCAACAAATTTCGATCTTACGAAGAGCAACCGAAGATGACATAGATGGTTTACAAGAAGAAATGGAGGCTAAGTTGAAGGGTCAATTAAAAGCTAATATGGTTGATAAAGTAGTGGAAGATCACATCGAGCATCAATAACAAGTTCTCCAACTCTCAAAGGATAACCTAACTTTGGTGCAAAATCAAATGAAACAACAGGAAGATCAACATCACATCGAAATCAGTTTTGAAGTAGTCACAGAAACAAGAACTTGACAAGTACGATCAATTTCAGAGTATCTCAACAAGTGGAAGAACTTTCTTGTAGAAGATTCCACATGGGAGGATGAGAATTTTATATAGAAGCATCAAGAAATAATTAAGCATTGAGGACAACACTTGTTTGAAGGAGAGGAGCATGTTAGGTCCCTATATTACTAGTATAGTCCTTTATTGCGTTAGTGTAACCCCCTTATTGTTATTTTTGTACCCCTGTAACCCCCATATTGTTATTATTGTGCCTTTATATTATTATTGTTAGGTCGGCTAGGATTACATTGTGGCCCCACTAGGATTACGTTGTGGCCCCATGGACTCCTATATATAGAAAGGAGGTTTTGTTATTTGTATCATCCAAGAATTTTTCATTTATGTAATTTATTGGAGGTTTCCCCCTCGAAGTGGCTGATTTCTAAGGCGTTGATCTCTCTTTTCTTCTATTTTTGGAGTTGGTTTCATAACAGAAGGCATCCCGTGTTTCTGTGCCAGGGAATCCAAACCATTATGCAACTGACTATAATCATAACATATAATATTAGCCAAATATTCCCCTAGATGGATGTAATTCTAACCATGGAGTCTCATCTAAGCTATGTTTACTTCAGCAACAATATTTTCCTTTCTGAACAACTATTGCAAAACATCTGGATATTTGGAAGCCCATTCCTATATCTGATCAAGCTCTATTCACCATATTTAGAAGCTTTATGAATTCTTGCACTTTATTTTGCATCCTAACTAGAGGTACTAATAAATAATGTAGAAGTATCATTTCATCATACAAATGTGCCATGGTTTCCTCCATTCACCCCAATTATTCATGTATGCTTGACTACCATTTTTTTGTGTTCAAACCTCATGAAGATAAGCGTTGATTTTCTGCGGTAAGGAGCTCCACTTGTTACTTTAATGCATCCAATTATTTCCTCAAATGTGAATTATCATTCAACAGATACTCCAAGTTATCCTGTGTTGCTATAGAAAAAAACAACATTAGCTTCCATGATTTTCTAGGTATTCCTTCTAGTGTTTGCAATTATCACCTTGTCCATGGATACAAATAATAGATTCTCAGGATCATTTGGTAAGAATATTTGACTTTGTTGCATGATCCTTTTCTTCAGCTGATCAAATGTAACATTACATACATACATGATTCTTCCTTTAGATGGAGGTTTGATTTCGATCTCATCAAATGGGAGATGGACACCTGTAAGAAGAGGTTCTAATGGAGAAACCAGTTCATCACCTATGGGTTGGATGGCATCATCTTTCTCTAATTATGATTTTATTTCCTAATTCATTTGTTATTCCTCCAACCTTTATGCTACTTCCTCTTCCTACGAGTGCCTTTGTTTTTATTATTCTACTCTCCTTTCTTCTTCTTCTTTATGTTTCCTTCTAAGAAATTCATCTTGATTCTTCTTCTCCTCTTTATCTTGTTACATATTTTCTTCCAATTCTTTCTCCTTTTATTAAAACTCAGTAGCTTCCTTATTTAATGGGTCAAATTTCCATTTTATACTACTTTATGCTATTAGATAATGCTTGATCATTTTCCTGGGAGATGTAGTACTTGCTAGAGTTGTTTCTTGTGGTGCCTCCTATGTCTATATATATTGAGCTAGTGGAATTTGGCGAGATCTAGCTTCATGTCCTGGGTGTGTCTTTCTTAGACTGTGATATCATTTTTTTACCTTTTCATCATTTTTAGTAGTCATTGGTGTATATCCCCAAGAGAATCCAATCTTGTCACAATGTTGCTTGCACACTTTCCTAGGGTCATACTCCTGAATGTCGTTGACTGCAAAGTGCAAGAAGTCTAGCTCTTGTATTTCAACATTTGCTTCCTTAGGGCTCTTCATATCATACATTCCAATCCTCAAACGGAAATTAGGCCAAGGGTACTTCTTCCTTCTATGAATAACTCCTGAAAACCCTTTATTTAAATGATAAGCAACTTCTTACAAGACCACCTTATTAGTCACATATCCCAGCATAACATGGGGAGAAATTTGACATATGAAGCATTTGATATATGTACCTTCTAGTGCAACAAAAAAATCTGTGATATCATGCAATGCCTCTATCTCCTAAAAAGTCATTCAAGGAAGGTCTATCTCATATATCATCTGAAATATGATTGAAAAGAAATGCTCGTCCAATCTGTCATATTCTCCCCTGAAAATTAATTATGACAATACCCTACAATGGAAGTAGACCAAGAATTTGTCTTGTGGGGTCCAATTCCAATACCTCCCTATGAATGCATACCAGGCATAGATCCCATCTAATAGATATGATGAAATATAGAATTTTGATGCTTGATATTCCCTTAGAGCTTCTTTGGCCTATTAGTGTTAGAATTTTCATCCTTCCACTAGTGATCAAAATTAAATCTTTCATGTCATTTTAGGGGTCCCACTCAAACTTTTTATCATTCCACTAGGTCATGCAAAAATTTGGTCACTTGGTGCATATTTTCATCAAAGTTCACTCTTTTCAAAAATTCCATTTCATCACTTGCTGGCTCACTTTGTCATTTGCTGAGACTCCATTATTTCATGAGATTACATCACCTATTCAATCAAGTCATCATGAATTCTAGTCAATCAAGGTTCCCATTAGGTCCTAGGGTTTTCAAGGTTCAATAACACACCATTTCCGTTGCATAATACCAGAAGTAAGAGAGTGATTAAATAAAATTCTCTTTACCATGTAAAGATGATTTGTAAGGAGTATATTTTTATTTCAAGGTGTAATTTTGATTTCAAAATGTAATTTTTATTTTTTATTATGTAATTTTATGTCACTCAATTTATAATAAGTTCATGGATCTCAAGCTGCCAACTCAGATTTCCATATGCCAAAGCATCAAAATATCAAAGTTTAAAGTGTCTCAATCCATCAAATGATCAATTGTCAAAGAATGAAGTCACAGTGAAAAGGGTATAGTTTCAAAGTTTAAAGATAAATGTGAAGAAGGTAAAGTGACTTCCAAGGCCCAAAACATCAAATCCATCAGGTATAAAGCTCATCAAAACATCAAATTCACTCTTATTTGTCCCTCAAAACATCGAGCCACAACTTCCATAGCTTGAATTTCCAGTTTTAAGGGCGAAAGAGTGAGTTCTTTGGTGGCATTGCGCTCCTGGACAAGAGGCGTTGTGATTCTATAACTAGCGTTTTGCATCTGCTAAGTGTGTTGCGCTCTTGGCCTTTTTTCTCAGGAAGCTCCAAACTTCATCCAAATTGCTTCTAACCTCCAAAAAAAGTTATCACCATCTCTTAACAAGTAAGTCAGACACAATTTCCACCTCCTTGCGTTCTTCAAGAGTATTTTTCATGGTGTTCAAGTTTTCATGCAAAATTTAGAGTTTTTCTAGTTAAAAACCCTAATCTCATTCTCTCATATCCAATTTGATTCCCTAAGACCTCAAATTTCCTTACCACATCATAGTGAAACCCATCCCTACCCCTACATTACTATATCTCTATCCCTAAATCCCTTTTCCCCTAAACCCTAAGTCGTAGGCATTTCAATCTCTTAGGCATCCATTACCATCAAACCTGCAATAAAATTACCATTCCCAATTCCCTAAATATTTTAACCCTCCACCACCTCCCTAATTTTATTAACCCCTTCCCCTACCTTCCTAATTATTTCTACCCAATTCCCCATCCCTAAACCTATCCCCATTCTCATTTCCTCATCCCTAGGGTTTATAGACCAAAACACCATGGAGGAGGAAAACAGAGACTACATGGAGGAAGAAGAGAGGGAAGAAAGAAGGCCACACAAGGGAAGAAGGATTCTTAGACTTGATCCCACCAACACCATAGAAATAATGGCATATCCCATAACTGTCACTTATTTCAAGCATGTCGGATGCTTTTATTTTTGTGAAATGATACAAAGAGTCCAACACCAACCTGTTTTGAGCAGAATTTTCATATCAAATCTTCAGGATAATCAAGTGACCCTGGCTAGTGTGACTTTCACCATATCCTCAGCTATCATTGCAGCTACCACTGGAATTCCAAATGTAGGTGAGAAGTGGTTCAAGTCCAAAGACTTGGATGATTGCTATTATGAAGCATACATCAAGCTAAGGTATAAAAATGAAGGAAAGAGAGTTTTTCCTTGCAATTACCTCCTTGATAGATATGCCCCCATGATGAAAATCATCATGAAGTACTTCTCTTGTGAAGGAAGGTTCTCTAGACTTTATATCTACCATATTAGAGTGCTCATGCACTTCACAAGGGCCAAGATGCTCAATATTCCATATTATCTATTCAGGAGCATTGGAAAAATGGCATACATTGTAAATTAGTAGATATTATGACCAACAGATGAAGAAAATATTTCACCACTCTCTCATCAAGATCATTTTCCTCCATCACCTTGACTAGTTGAATATCTCATGGGACACTTTCATTTCCAATGACATATTCACTACTCCACAAGCTCAACATGCTGAAGATGTGCCTCCCCCATCTCATACTACTACACATATTCCTCCATCTCAGCCCATAGCACCTATTCATTAGCTCATCGTACTAGACCCATTTCATCACCATAATCACCATTTCAGAGTTAGAGTGGGTCTCTAAGTAGAGTTATGGTCAGTGTTAGAGTCGGTCTCTTCATCCCTCCGTCGGAGATCAAAATCTCTTTTGTTGCATTTCATTTTAGGTGTCTCATTCAGTCTAGTTAGCTGCATTCCATTGGGAGCATGGATCATCTGACGGAAGGGTCTTGTCACTCATATCCCTCATGTCGTGTACCTGCTGGCCCAGGTCTGTTCATCAAAGTTCATCGAAATCATTTACAGTCATTCACAGTCATGTTTGGTCTCTTGGTCAGCAAAGAGTTATTTTAGGGTTTTAAACCTCATTAGGTCTAGGGTTTCACAAATTTAGTCTTCAGAATGTCTAATAATGTCAGCAGGCACATAAGCGAGGTTCGAAATAAGTTTTCATTGCAAAAATTTCATCGTCATATTGCTTGATCATGATTCTTCTTCAAAACTCTGTTTTGAAGAAAAATCGTCAATTTTGTCTTTTGTAATAAATGCCATGTAATTTTCAAGTTGTGAAGATCTTCAGGCACAGCCCTGGTCGCCTTTGCCAAATCCAATGCCAGCTATCCCTGCAAAAAATAGACAAGAGTTTCATCGTTCAGCCAAAAATCAAAGTGGAAACAAAAACCGAGTTATGTGAGAAGTGCCAAAGTTTGCAACATTACAAAAGTGGGTTTTCTAAATGAAAAATCAAAATCCTTTTGTATATATAATATATTTTCACCATTCAATAATTCATTTGCAAACAAAAGCCTCAAAGAAGCCGAGTTAAGTCGTGGAAGATCAAAAGCTAGTTTGGAGGACCGACTGTGGGTGAGATTCAGGGTCGCGACGCGTTGGGAGGTGGTCGCGGCGCATACAAACGTTTTTCACCGTGCAAATCACAACGTTCGCGGCGCAAATAGAGAGCGTGGCGCACTGGGTTGTGCACGCGGTGCACAAGGCCGACACACAAAAACTTTGCCACTGTTCCATAAATTCAAATTGACTCAATCTCCTATGCTCCGAGTAAGTTTGTGAGACTTTGAATTGCTATTAGCTTGTGCTTGGTGTTGCTTGAAAGAAGGAATATGAGAGTTTGTAATGTCAAATTGTAAACCCTATTAACTTGTTTAAAACTGCTCCTTAGGGTTTTGAATTGGTGTTCTAAAAACAATTTGGTGCCAAACCCTTTTATTTCCCACCTTGTTTTTCCCTCTCACTGTTATTATATCACTACAGTTCATCCCTTACCCCTTTTCATCCTCAGAGTGACTTATTCCTAAGCCCCATTTCCCTATCCCTAAAAGCTACTTCATTCCCTATCATTTTACCTTTCTCATTTCACTTATAAAATCCCCAAAGCCCAAGTTCTCAAACAGTCAAGTGACTGTTATTACACTTTAAATTCACTTGACAAAACTCCATCATTCTCACTGCCTTAATTCCCACAGTCCCTTCCTATTTGACACATTTGGAAATCAAGACAAAGACACCAAATTCTCGTTTGCATCTCATACAAATCAAAATATACTTGGCATAGACCTTGCAACACCATGGAGACAGACACTGATACATCATATGAACAAGATAATGATTCTACCATTGAGCTACATGCACCGAGAAGGCCTCGTAAAGGTGGAAAACATGTGAGAGAAGAGCCCACCTCATTGACTCAATTGCAAGCTTGCCCACTTGCCATGGCATGTTTTCGAGAGCAGTCATGCTATTAGTACTGTGAGATGATTTCTTAGATTCAGCATCATCAGAAGTTGGCTCATTTGTTTGTTTTACATTTGCATGATGGTCAGGTAACTCTTGCTGGAGTAAATTTCACCTTGACACTGGAAGCCATTTCTCAAGCAACAGGAATACCGAATGTAGGTGAAGAGTGGAATAAGAGACAACAGGTGGACAGAGTGCATTATGAACCATACATCAGGCCTAACTATGTGAGACAACTCAGCAAGGTATTCCCATTCCGGTTTCTGAAGGAATCCTATGCGCCTTTGATGAGACTCATTATCAGATACTTCAGTTGTGAGGGCCGGTTCTCACGCCTTTATGCCTACCACATCAGGTTATTGATGCATTTCACAAGAGTGAGGATGATGAATATACCTTATTTCATGTGTTGCAAAATCGAGAGAATTAACACTCTTGTGCAGAAGAAGACTCCCGAGCAGCAGTACAACAGTATTTATCACTATGCACTTATCAAGATCGTTGTTGTACATCAGCTTGGATTGCAAGGAATTGCATGGGAAGATTTCATTTCCTGTGACTTCTTCACAGCCCCTCAGCCTCCTCCGGAGATTGTCCATGATGCAGGTGAACCTTCACATCATTTTGAAGGTCACGAGACAAAGCCTATCAATGTGCCAGTGTTTGTTACTTATCAGAGAGGCGCCAGAGAATTATTTGCAGCATCCCGACGAGTACTATCTCCACCCGGGGTGGAAGGGGTCTCGTTGCCATCATCAGCAGCAAAGGTATAGGTACAAGACAGAGGAAAGAGGCCTATGCAAGATGAGGGCCCTTCAGGAGGCCAGGATACTGATTCCATATTGATTGATGAGGATTTGAGCTCTCCAAGCTCAAATTTGAGAGAGATCATTCAGGAGCTGAAGGCTGAGATCGAAACATTGACCGACAAGTTGCAGAGAGCTCAATGGATCATAAAATATCTGGAGCAACGGAACAAATAGTTGGAGGATCAACAGACGATCATGGAGTTGCAAAACATCCGTGAGAATCGACAGGCTACCCGAAGAAGCCCAACATAGATGACACTCATTGAGCGGGAGATTGAGGCTGATAGAGAGACTTGGCTTGATAGGGTCAACATTCATCTTGAGAAGTTGTTGGAGAAGGAAAATAAGGAGAAGAACATGCTCAGACACATGAAGAACCATTATTGGGCACGCAATCATGTTTGCAAAGCGAGGATCAAAATCCTGAAGGCAAGGCTAAGAAGGGCACTAAAGCGTCGCAAAAGGCATGATAGGCTCCAAATTTTGGCTAAAGCTTGTTTGGCCTAGCATAGTGCTTGATGAGGGACATTCAGCCCAAATTTCACGAAATTTGGGAAAATTTTTGTCAATTTTGAATTTTTGTGCCTAAAAACAGATTTTCCTGCTCGACGCGTAGCGCCACTTGGCGCGCGCTTATAATTGGCAGCTCTTCAGGAGAAAAAATTTGAATTTCTGGATTTTTCATCAAAATTTATGCATGCTTATGGATTACCTAAGGATTTCATCAAGTTCTGGGTTTCCTAAAGGGTCAAAAACACCCTAAAAATGGCCTTTCTGCCACTTTTTGCACACACAGGAAGCAGTGTTGGGAGATTGAACTTTTGGAGGAAAAAATGGAAACCAAATCCAGAAATTTGACTTGGGTTGGAAAGTAGACAGGCAGGGCTTTCCAAAGAGATATTCTGTACTCAATTTGGACTTCGGGAAGGGCCTCAAAGTCAGCTCCAAACTTTTGCTACACATAGAGATTCCAGGCGCGGCGCATAGAGGAATTTGGCCTATTTTTCACTCAGCAGCTCAGAATTTCGCCTAGTTTTGGCCAGTTTGACTTTTCCATGTAAATCTTGATGTACCTTGATGTAATTTCATGACCATGATGTAATTTTGGCACATTTTTACTCATTCTAGAAGATTCATTCACCAAAAGGTGAAAAGTAAGTGAATGAATCAGTTTCCTACCATATAGAGGCAAGTTGTTTCATTGCCTATTTTTCAGTTCTTAGTTTAGATATGGTTGAAACAGCTCCTAGAATGATGAGCTAGACCCCTAGAGGCATGGGGAGGAGTTAGGCTTGTCTATATTATCTATTTTCTTAGTCATTTTCAGGGTTGGACACTTGGGATTGCTTGGCGCTTCATTGTACATTTCATCTCTGCAATTTTGGTAAAGGAATAGACCAGGGTTTGCAGCACTCTTTGGGATCCTTGTGGCTCTGTGTTTTGATGGTGTGTTTATCTATGTAATTTTAAGTTCATTGATGTTTATGTGTACCATTTTCCTTCTCCTTTCTTCTTAAAATTAAACAAATGAGTGTTAAAGGTGGAATTCATTAGCTTGCTTTGCTCTGCCTTCAGTTTTGTTTAATTTTCCATGTTTTCATCTGTTTGAGGAGGAATCTTGAGACCCTCTTGCCCTCTTCAGCTCCTCATCAGTTTGATCCATCCATTCATTCAATATAAAGCATCAAAAAAATTTCCTTCCTTTCCCCAATCAGAACTCTGCAAAAACTAGGCCTCATCCCTGAACCCAAAACTATGCCCTTTCCCTTTGTTTCCAACAAAAACCCCCAAAACACAATCAAACTCATTCACTTATATACCTAGCCTAAAATTAGCTTTTATTTCAAGTCATCTCAAGCCCTATTGATTATTTTTGCTGAGATTAACCCGGAGAGAGCCCTCTCCTGTTCTGGTAGGGCTAGCTACCAGACTGAGCGTGGTTTGATGTTACCCTGAACTCTGCCTTCCTTCAGCCTGAGGTAGATTTAGGCAATAACAGTCAGCAAGCCTAAAAGGGATTGAATGGGAACATTGGTTAGAACATATCAGAGAGGGCATAGGTAGGTGTTTTCTCCACAAATTGTGGAAGGGACATTTCCTTATTCATCAGCAAAGCAGGTATAGAAGGGAAAACAAAAGATGACAGAGGCATATTTTCATGAGAAAGTCAGGAATGAGGAGGAAGACCTCCATGAGACATAGACATAATTTGATCTTGTTAACTTGGGTCAAAAAAATTGATTATGACACTTACTTGAATATCAAGGAGAAGGATGCCCAAATTAAAAACCTTTAGACTAACTTAGATAGATCTAAGTTTGTCATTTCATTTTTTCGAGCAGGAGAATAAGCAGCTGAAGGATAAGCAAGTTCTCATTGAGCTAGAGCTGCTTAAAAAATATAAAGGTAAAGTTGTGATATCACTTAATGACCTTGACCATGATAAATCCAAAGCAGTAGAAAAATACCAAAACAAGGGGTCTTAAGAGGGATTTACAACAACAGAGAATTGAAGATGAAAAGCTAACTTTTGAGGATAGGATTGCCAAGGAGGTTGAATATGACAGAGAAAAATGGCTTGATAGCGTCAACATCCATCTTTAGAAACCCCTCCACAAGGAAAAATAGGACAACAAGATTCTCATAAAGTTATCAAATAGGTACATCATATGAAAGAAGGTTTGTAGCATCAAAATCAAGCAATTGTAGGATAAAAATAAGCAAACCCTAACCAAGAAAAAGGAAGGAGACAAACTTGACATTCTTGCTGAGGCCTCCCTCCATGCTTAACACACATCATCAAAAACCATTCTACAAATTTTGGCAAATTTTTGGGCAATTTTGAAGATATTGAGTTTTTTGTGCATTTCTTGGTAGTCACTACGCAGTTTGACTTTCAGAAGCGCAACTCCCTAGGCGCTACACTTTTTCTAGGGACCTCCATTGGTCAAACCCAGACCACCAGTGGATTTAAAATGATGAATACATGCAATTTAGCAACTTTTCTAAGCAAATTTGGGCAAACTGGTTAGCAAAAAAAAAAAACCATGTTTCTCTCCTCTTTTTTAGCCCGGAGCTGTGATTTTGACCAGTCTTGGGAAATTGACTTTTTGGAGGGTCAAATCTGGTCAATTTGGAAACTAAGAACATATTTGGAAAATAGACAAGATAGGCTTTCTAATGAGCTATCCTGAGCTCATTTTGATCACTAGGAAGGCCTCCAAAACTCACCTTGAAGTTTGCATTGTGCATTTGCTTTAGGCGCTATGCTTTTTCCAATTGCCTAATATTTTCCAATTTTTGAGTTTTTCTCAGTTGCTGATAGAATTTATGAGTTTTTACTGATGTAATTCATGGATGTAAATTTAATAATGATGTTTTTAAGTTACCTAGGGGTAAATACATTAGGTAAAACTCTTTGAGAGGATGAGTGAATAATTTTCACTAAAGTTAGGGATGAGTCAATTTGACCACCCTACACTCTAGGTTTCAGTTCAAACTTTGGTGGATCAGATCTACAACTTAGGGATTTGATCCCTAAGGTTGGGAGAGATTGTTTCATGTCTATATATTTCAATTTTTTACTCATTTCACTGGTTGGATGTTGTTTTATTGATCAAAGACACTAGTGTATCCAGAGTTTGGCAAGAATATATTGGATGGGTTGTAGCTATTATTTTGAGATTCATGTGGTATTGTACTTTGGCATAGTTTCTTCTTTAGTTTCATATGTATGAATGTTTTTTACTTTCCATGTTCATTTCAGCTCTATGATATGTTGATTTCTCAAGTTTGATAGGTAGAATACATCTCTTATGCTCTGTTTTGGGAGAATCACCATAGTTTGTTCAATTTCTTCAGTTTAAAAAGAATTCATGTACTTTCATGCTCTTTTTAGCAGCTCACTAGTCTGATCCATCTCACCCTGAAACCATAAATTGTAAGAGTGCTTACCTACCTTGCCCCATTAGATGTTTGCAATTATGATCTCATTTTCCTTGGCCTAGTTACCTCTTTGACCTAATTCACTCATCCGGTACCCAAATCAACCAATAAAAACCCATGTGATACTATACCTAGCCTAAAACCTATTTTGATCCAACCCTCTTGTCTGATATCCCTTGGAGAGAGCCCTCTCCTGCCTAGTAGGGCTAGCTACTTGGGGAGAGCTTGGTCCGTAGCTACCTTTGCTGGTCTCTTCTCAGCCTCGGAGATCCGACAGAGTGATGACATTTATAGTGGCTACCATACTAAGGAATAATTTTTTTTATCTTCCTTAGGGAAGTTTATCAGTTCCATTATGATTATTGATGGTGGCCAGTGATCAGACACAACAAGGTTGAATTTTTCACCTAGCGACTCCATGATTCAAAGAAGCCAACTTTTAGAGCATTCATGGCGACTCCACTACATGTTGACCAGATTTATTGTTGAACAAGATGACAGGGTTTGTGGCAAACATTTTATCTTATGAAGTTATAATGAATTCAGGAATTATTTAGCAGAGTTTCAGCTTGATGAATGCTTTTTAACAGCTTTGTTTATTCTTTTGAAATCAAGCAAGATTTCTCCTGGAGGTAAAACATGTTTTCTTGAGTTAGTTGTTGAAAAGTTCAAGAATGGTATTGAACTTTTGGATTCTAAAATTGAGTCATATAATTTCCAATATCCTAAAGAATTCTTGGAAAATCTTCCTTCTCCAAAGAAAGAGGAAATTGTACTACCTTTTGATTTGTGTATTGATGATGATTATGTTTTCATGTACAATACTAAAAATGTAGATGTAGGGTTTAGTATTGAGAATAAAATTGATCAAATAGTCATTGAAGGCCTATAAGAAAATATCATACATCATGATTTTATTGATCCTATAGCATATTACATGGTGGTTATATTTAGCTTAAGTTTTCAAACATGTATTCTCTATAAGGACCAAATACATCATCAGTTTCCATTACACATCACAAATTTGATTAGCAGTGGATAAATAATCAAGTTATAATCCTGATTTTGTTGACAAGTAGTCAATTTATCCATTTGTTTCTGCAACTACTTGAATAGCTTCATTGGCATTTTTGTATTACCTGATTCAGCATAAGTTTCAGCAGTATAGGGTAGGTAGCAGTGTGCAAATAAGCTCAGTGTTTTAAGCATTTTTTCAAGCATTATTTCCAGTTTCGGTTTCAGGTTGAATTTTAGTTTTCAGTTCAGTATACAGAAAGGTTTGATTTCAATTTGAGATTTTCAGTCACAGAGGTTTTATAAGAGAACTCGTTGCAGATTTGAGACCAGCCCAATGTATCAGGACACTAATCTACGATGTTCTTGGCACCTCACAAGGAGAGCGCCATCCCCGGTTGAAGCCACTGTTAGGGTCCTATAATCTATAGGATTTCAAGATGATTGATTATTTCATTTCAGATATTTCATATTGTAAAAAATATTCCATGATTGTAAATTATTTTCGAAAGGTTAAAACCTTAGGAAAAATATGCTTGCACTTCAAATGCAGCATTAGGGGATAATTTACTATTATTTTAGTGAATTAATCACATCATTAAATGTGATTAAATTGTATGCAATAATGCCAGGTACTACATGTTCCTATTCTGTCAGAAATGACAAAGAATGGTTGTATCCAAAGTTTTGGAAACCCCATTATAAGTTAAAAGGCACATGAAGAATCGCTTTGAAAACCTTTTATCCTAAGTTCTAAAAATTCACCAACAACCCCAATATCCATATAAGCCACAGTTATTTGCAATATATCTGAACCCCCGATGCGACTTTTTATGGACCACCATTAATAAACTTATATCACATGAATCTTCCCCTACCCCACTATTCATCCAATCACATTGGATTAATTTTTCTACTGCCCAACCATTCGTCACCATCATGTCATTGTTAACTACCCATCATCTCTCCGCCCATCCACCTCAACTCACTCCCATCCAATGACTTATATTCCCCCCCCCCCCCTCACCATCCGAAATTTACCATGGGGGGGTGGGGTCCGAAATGGGTTGTTTTGGATGCCCGACCCCACTGCAACGTGTCCTCTTTCCGTCATTTCACACCCCTCTCCACTTATACTGCGTACCACTTCAATACCCCTCCAAAAATTATTTACCTTCATAAATAAAACCTTTCACTACCACAGGCCATACCACCATTTCTCCCGCCATCAGTCTCGCTCCATGTCGCCTCCCACCTCCACGTTGTATGTTCATTTCATGGCTAGTTAAACTATGTTTTTTTTCCCTATACAACACATTCATTTCAAACATGTTTTACCAACATCTGATAAATAATTTTTAAAAATATGAATTTTTTTTTGTTAATAACATCCTCATATACTAAAACCTCTCTCATATTTCTAACAACTGTTATGGTTTGGGAGATTCGGAGAAATATTTGCAAGCATATTTTCCTAATTTTTCCTATTTTTAGCTAGTATTTTCAAATACAGTTTCTGAACATATGTGAAGGAATTTGCCCAAATTGAAAGAGGTTTTTATTCCTAACCTCTTTATGAAAACAAATCTCTCTCCATTTTTACACGGAAATTATTCTTTGGGAAATATTAAACAATATTTTAAGGCACATTTTCTATAAATGTCTTGTTTAGTCATCGTTTTGTAAAGAATATTGTGGCCAATCAGAGATGAATATTGTGAAACTGGAGGAGGTTTGTATTCTTAAGATGCCAAAATACAAAAACCTATCTCAATTTGTACACAGGTATTACAGAATGAGATATAAATTCACATCTTCACAACCTATTTTTTAGACTGTGCAAAGTTATGTTTTACACATCTTTTTGCAGAGCATATTGTGAACAACTCGAGCAGAATTTTGGGAAAATAAGAGATTTTTATCTCAAAAACATATTCATATACAATAAAAGCTTTCAATTTTTACATATATATCTCATAATGAGATATTAAAATGGATAACTTGACCCTATTTGTGAGAAATTCGGGAGCAAAAAACTCAAAGACAGTTAGTGACTTAGAGTCAACCTCACCAAATAAGATTTGTTATCAAATTCTAATTGATATTATTTTTCACCATCAATCCAAAAAGATAGTGCCAAATATATTCATTATTTTTGAATGTCCTATGTTTCAGTTTTATTTGTGTAACACAGTTAGATACATTTGTAAGAAATATTGATATTTTTTCAAGATATTTTAGTTTAGAATTTGTATAAATACTTCATCATTTGAAATAATAGATGTTGGGATTTTCAATGAGGAACAATCCCATTCTGTAAAGCTATTCATTGAGTTTCAAGTGATTGTTCGCAAATCAATACAAGATCCGTTGTTTAGGATTCATGTGGTGCACGAAGTGGTGAAGTTTTCTTCTATTTAATGTGTTTATCCATTGTTTTCCTTTCCTTATAATTCTGAATTTCTAATTGTAAAAAAGACAATGTGAAGAATATGATATTTTATTTAGAGCACCCTATTCTGGATGTTGCAAATCTGTATGTTTTCGACTGAAGTAAAATCAGGGAATTCTTAATTTCTCCTCGGTTTCTATTGAATCTTGCACTCTCTTCTTTTCAATAATCCATTTAAAAACCTAAAGTATCCAAATTAGTGCAACCTAGGTTGCCCCGTTTCACTTAAGCTTGATACTTTTGAAAATTGATCACCCAAAGCCTCTTTGACTCCATTGCCCAATGGCCTTCCCTTTCTATTCCAACCAAAAAAATTCAAAAGCAAACTCCAAGCCCATTAACTAGCCTAAAATTTCCAATCAAACAAAGCTAAATCATAATGAGAGATCCCTCTCTAAGTTTAGAGGGGCTAGCTTCTAGACTCCAAAGCGGTTTTGATGTTACCTCTGTAGTTTTGTCTTCTACCTCAGAATTACGGAGTGCTAAAATGGCCTACCCAACATGATGTTGCAATTAAAAAGGAAGTATATATGCCCAATTGAAAATATTTCCTTGGGTAACAACCAAGTTGAGAATGAATATCCAATTCTCTTCAAACACTTTTGCATTATTTTTCCCATGTAGCCTGTAACACAATTAAATAAGATACTGGTACACCCCTCTCAAAATTATAGTCGGGTATATTGCACTCGGATGACGTTGAAATTTGGCAGACTCTTCACACTAGGATTTAATGAGATCACTTGTATTAATATTGACACATTTGGTGTAGAATCCATTTTTGTCATACTCTGTGGGTTTAAACATCTTTTAATTATTATGCATGTCCTCTCCATGGTAGGTGGAAATATGGCCACCACTTTCACTATAAAGCATCAAATCTAAATCATCCATATGTGATAGAATCCATTCAATTTCCTCTGCATAAGGCATGACTCAAAACCTGCATGCAATTCTATGTATCCTGGACCACATGATGTTGATGTTTATTTTCTTATCTTCCAAATTCTCAGGGAACTATTTTTGCATGAGGGTGTCTTTAATATCATTCCACATGACCACGGTTGATTTTTCTATACAACATTGTGCATTTGTAGGAATAGGAATGGTAATCTTTGTACCTTCCACTACTTATTCAATTCTTTCTTTTGAAGCTTACTTTGAGGCCACTCGAGGGGTAGTGGGAGGAATCGTTCCAACAGACGATGAAAGAATAATAAGAATAGTAGCTAGAACACCTGCACGTGAAAGCACAGTCATGGAGAAAATATTAACTTAATGAAATCCTCTATCTATTACAAACAATAACTCAAAAAATCCTATTCAAAGAGAAACCAAATTTACTTGAGAATGCAAGCCTGTCAAAGACTGGACATGGTGATTGTTTAGGTAATAAGACTGCATCAAAATAGAGGAGGTTTCATGCTAGAGAAACAATGGAAGGTTAAGGCTTACAAGAGGCCTTGAAGGTACGCTTATGCACTTAAGAAAGAGAGAGAGAGAGAGAGCTCAAGGATGGAGGGCACATTGTCAAAGCATGAAGGGAAGTCATTCATGGGTTTTGGGTGTGCTCATGCACTTAAAGGGACTAAGAAGGGTGTAAGGGCACACACCAAAGGAGTGAAGGGGTTAGGCTTCATTTTTTTTTCACTAAGATAATGGCCCTCCAAAATTTAATCCTATTCTAAATTTTGAGCCTACAATAACTATCGTTTGAAGCTTCATAGTCTCATCACAATGTTTTCCTCACTATTTTTTGGTTATCCCTAAGTGTAGCCTCCTCATAGGTCAACGTTTCTAAGTATCATCACATCATCCTTAGAAGAATTTTTGTTATATTACCTAAGGATAGGAGAAAAATGATCCTTCTTTGTTGATTTATTTAGTTCTCTTTGGTCCACATAGATCCTCCACTTTCCATTATTTTTTCAGACTATGACAAGAGGGGAGACCCATTAGCAATCATAAATTTGGTAGGTGAAGCTAACTATGAGCAACTTTTGTATTTCATCTTTGAAATTTTCCTTTATTGTGGTATTCATCCAATGTTGAGGTTTTCAAATGGGTCAATATCCTTCCTTATTGTAAATGTGATGCGTACACAATTTAGTATGGATATTGGATCTTACTTGGTGTCTTTTCTAATCATGGTAATTTTTGTGCAACAAAACAAAGCTATTTCGACTCTTTTTCTTCTTGATATATAAACTTATGTCTTGGTAGATATGGGAAGCTACTTGTAGGATGTTATTTTCTACATATGGTACAATTCTCAATTTGATTCAATGAAACTCCTTCAATGGATGCTTTCTTCTGTATTTTTGGAATAATATTGCTAATAAAAACTTTTCCACCTCCTTTTTATTCATTTGCAAGGTGCCTACCTATGAGCCCAATGTGTTCAATATATTAGTTTTTAAATTCTCTAGCATTTTGGTAATTTATTCTCTTGAGATTCTTCCACCAATAGTCCTATCAATCTTGTTCATCATGTCTTAGGGTCCTCTGCCAATTTTTTAAGTTCCTCATGGGTATTTCTAATAGATTTCCACAATTTCATCATATTATTACTGTGAGATGTCTCCTCCACTCATTAGGTTGAGGAGTTGTGTACAATCATACTTTATCACACATAGCAATAAGACACAACATGTTTATAGAAGCAAGTTTTATTTCCTTTCTCTTTGTACATCGCATCAAAATCTCTCAACGTAGTTCTAAAGGATTTTGTCCTTGTTTTGGGTCATTCACAAGACTTATTCCCTTTTCTCATTTCCCTTCTAATACTATTAATACTTTTATAAGAACTTATTTTTTATTTGTGCCTATGTTCTGTAAAAAATAATAGAAATTTTCTACTAATGATGAATTTGAACTGAAAACAAGAGATTACAAATTTCCTCTACTATTTTGTGGAATGGAAATCACAATTTATAAACACATGCAATGTCATGCAACCATCAAAACCACAAGAACACAATTATCCTACAGGGGAACCCAACTTGGATAAACATCTCTGTTGCTTTTCATTAATCATATGAAAAAGATAAACTATTACAATGACTTGCTTCATATTTGAAGCACACCTTGCACTATAAACCTATTCTCCTGCTGACTATCTTGCTTTGGCCAACACTTCACCAATTCAAGGCCCAAAATTCCTCCTATTTCCTTGTGTAATTTAGGAGAAATTGAGCTTCTAATTAATAATATAGGAATCCCCTCCTCGTACAAATCCCAAGGAATTGATCACCTGCATAAATGCCAAGCCTACACACTCAACTATTATACAATTGATAATTGCAATGTGCCTTTTCCTCCACTCCATTTAGGAAATTCAAATTCCATGCATGTCTAGGATAGTTTTAGCTGATTGACTAGTTTAACTAAGAGGTCACTGAGTTAACAATATTTCTACTCCTCAATTGACCCTCAACTGACTCGACTAATGACTTGAGCTCAGTTAATTGAGTTAAACTGAAAATAAATGAACTAGATTGCTAAATTTTAGAAACCACTACATGAACAACTCTACTCCAAGCCTATAACTTGAATTTACTAATCTAACTAGTATCAAAGGCCATGTCACACAATCTAACTACATTATAATTCATCCCGCGGATGTGGAAAATTGAATTAATCAATTTGACTAAGGCACAAGTCGAATTGAGCCTTTCTTGATACAATTTCTAACACTCCCTCTTATCAAGAAAGGGATTTTGCACCACGCTTATCATGCCCTTATGGAATTCAAATTTTCCTCTTGACAATTCCTTTGTCAAGATATTTTCATCCCACTCCTTAGTTGGAATGCATTGTAGCATCATAATTATCCCCTGCACACAATCACACAAGTGATGGTACCTGATATCAATGTTCTTGGACCTGTCATGAAATAATGGATTCCCAAAGAGTTTAATACAACTCTGATTATCACAATAAATCACTGTGGTTCCATCTCAGGACTGAAAATATCCACAATTATTTTCATCATCCATATGGCCTCACATGTTTTCTGAGTTGCAACGATACATTCATCCTCTACTGAGCTGAGTACCACAAACCTCTGTTTCTCGCTATACCAGGAAATAGTTACAAACCCAACATTAAATATAACACTGGGAGTACTTTTCCTGTCTAATGGACTCTCTGCCAAATCTACGTTAGTGAAGCCTTGAAGCTTAACTCCCTATGTCCTCCTATACCATAACCCATACTTGTTTTTTCCTCTGAGGTATCTTAACACATGTTTTTATACCTTCCATTATAGTTTGGTAGGATTCAACATGGCTTAAATCAACTGATTAACTGCATAGCATATGTCGGGGCTTGTGTTCACCATATACATCAAGGATCCAACAAGCTGTTTGTAGATGGTATACTCTATCACCAATCCAAAAGAAGCACTCTTCTTCCTCCAGTTTGTAGCTAGAGTTGTATCCATAGGCTTGTAGCTCTCCATGTAAAATATCTGAAGTTGTTATCACCAAAAATTGATCATCTAGCCATTTCTAACTAGATAGATCGAGGTACACCATGTAAGTACAATTTTACCATAGTAAAATTTCTTTCACTATAATAAATAATTTAATAAATCATATTTTATTAAGTTATTTTGGGTTAAAACAAGAAACCCCATAAGGAATAATTTAATAAATCGTTATTTATTTAATTTTCCTTTAGGAATAACTAATTAAACCATTTTTTAACTAATATTCCTTGTCACATTTGACCCAATTATGAGAAATAATTAGATAAATCATTATTTATATTATTTTTCTCTATGAATAATTAATTAAATCATTATTTAGTTATTATTCCTTGTTAATTTTGACTAAATCACCTAGGAATAATTAAACAAATCATTATTTGTTTATTATTCTTTAACCACATTCTTGAAATGATAAATAAATCATTTATGTGTTTATCATTTTTAAATAAGGGTATTTAACTAATTTAAATATATTTTCCCTCCAACAAAGTATAATAAAATATTCAAGTGGTTAGGTCTAGATTATGGTTAATAATATTTTATTATTCTCCATTTTCAAGAATAACTCAATATTTTGTTTAAATAGGATGGTTTTCCATTCATTCTTCACTCTAATCATTCTCATTGTTGCTACTATTTTCTTTTGCCATTCTAGCTCCCACTTGAGTTCATCACATATATTGGGTTTCCACATCATAGAGAGAGAAAGGCTAACTAAGCTGAAGCATTGAGGAAAACGAAGAACCCGTCCCATTTGAGGGGGACTGGTAACCACATGTTTGTTTCCTTCACCAAGTGTTATATAATATTAAAATCATTCTTTAAACTTTTCCTCTCTATTGGTCATTTCGAGTCACTTTTGCATTAGTTCTTATTTATTTTTCCTATTTAGTTGATCCGGATTTATGCAGGAACACAACATAATACACATATAACCATAAATATAAAAATGCAGTGGAAATAACACTTCATTTCATTAATATCAAAAAAATAAAATCTGTGTATAGACAAAATGGAAATAAACTAGCTAGGGCATTGGTAGCTTATCTCTAATAAGAGATGTGGTGGCTATAGGCCTCTGAAATATGTGTTACAATGAGGCTCGAAGGTCTATATATTATTGAGAAACAATGGAAAACCTTAAACATCCAAAAACCTAACCCTAGGAGATGAAACACCAGAATATGGGCCCCATCGGGGTAAATTGGTACATCAATTTCCCGGGGTCATAACTTTGCCATATTATCTTCTTTTGATGCACATAATACATCGTTAGAAAGATCTATCCAAGGAACACAAATGCTAACCAAAGATATCAATTTTTGGAATAGAATCATATTTTCTAGACAAGTGATTCCCAAGAAACATCGTTTAGGGCCTCAAAACGGCTTTGGAAGTTCATGACCCGAAAAAATGCTAAAAATAGTAAATTGTGCTATTATTAAGGAAACTGAAAAACCGAAAGAAACAATGGTCGGGCCCCAATTGGAATAGGATGGTGGCCACCAATATCCACCTAGATCATTCCTCCCCCCTTAGGAAGAAATGGTCCCCATTGCGTTGAGTTCCTCCATGAGATGAGGAGACTTCTGCTAAACTTTGTCCTTGGTGAACCGCTTGCCTTGGTGCAGGATTTGGCCAAATTTGACCACCCGATATAGTTGGATCTTTTTCTGGTGAGTGTTCTTTATTTGCATGTTCATGATACAATCCGCGGTGGCATGTTCCATGTAGTCTGGGTTTAAATATGTTGGTGTGAGTTGTTCTGCAATGTCGGAGGTGTCTAGTAGAGGTGGGAAATAGGGTCGAAGGTGGTCCACATTGAATACTGGGTGTAGACCAAGGAATGGTGGAATAGTTAACTCAAATGCATTGTTCCCTACAACCTTGGTGATGGTGTATGTCCCATATCGGAGAGGGTGAATCTTGTAGTCAGGTCCAGTGAGGTACTCCTTCTGTAAATATAACCACACTTTGTCATCCACCTGGAAGTGGTGTGGCACCCGATGTTGATCATGTCATTATTTGTACTTAGAATTGGCTCTGTCCAATATGTCATGAACCTACTGGTAGATGTTCTGAATATGATTAATGAAGTTTTTTTGCTTTGTCAACTTCAGACTGGACATGAGCCAATTCAAATTGAGTAGCCACAAATGGCATGGCTACGTTAATGGGACATAGTGGTTGGAACCCCAGGCCCACCTGAAAGGGGTTGTGGCTGGTTGAGCTGTGGAGAGCCCGGTTATAACTATGTTTTACATAGGGAAGGCTCTCATCCCATGTGATTGGATGCTTTGAATTGTACACGCACAGAATGTGTACAATCATCATCTTGATGACCTTTGTCTGGCCGTCAGTTTGGGGATGGAAAGTTGTGGACTTGGTGAGCTTGGTATCCAGAATTGACCAGAGGATGGACCAAAATGTGCTGATGAACCTGTTGTCCCTATATGAGATGATAGACTATGGGATCCGAAATTTCACCCACACTCATTCAAAGAAGAGTTTAGCAGTGGCTTCTGCTGTGATATTCTACTTGCAGGCCGACATAATGGCCATCTTCGAGAATTTGTCGACGACCACGAAAATACAGTCATTTCCTTTCTTAATGGAAGGAAGGCTTGACATGTAATCCATGGAGATGGATTCCCAAGGTTGACTAGGGGTAGGTAGCGGAGGATAGAGGCCTTTCTTCTTGATGGTTGGTTTGGCAATGGCACAAGCAGTGCAGGATCTGATGTACTTCCCAACATCATGTCAAAGGTTCAGCCAATAGAAATACTTCTACAATACTGCCAATGTTTTATTGACCCCGAAATGCCCAGTGAATCGACTCTAGTGTGCTTCCAAAATCATCCTTGCACGCTCGCTTGAAGGACTACAAAGGTGTCCCAGGTGACATAGCAGTGCATCTTGGAGCTGAAAATTTGGAACTTGTGTACCCTCCAAGAGTGTCTTGTATGTGTGGCCGAATTCTGGATTGCTCTTGTAGAGAAGCGACCAATCAGAAGTCTTGTTCCCACAAGAGTTGAGAATAGTGTTTAGCGCCACGATCGGTGGTTAGCTGAGGCAGTCTGCAACATTATTGGTGCCACCCTTCTTATACTTGATGTTAAAATGAAATTGTTGCAGATATGCAAACCACTTCTGATGGAAATCGTTCTAAAACTTCCCTTGTGTCTGTATGAACTGCAGGGGTCAGTGGTCTGTGTGGATGCCCATTTCCTTCCCCAAAATGTAATGCTTCCATTGGTGGCACGCCTGCACAATGGAATACATTTCTTTGTCATAAGTGGGATACTTGCGGACTATTTTAGATAGTGTCTCACTATGATATGCTACTATATGCCCCTATTGAGTAAGAACTGCCCCAATAACATAGTTAGAGGCATCTGTTTCGATTTGAAGTGGTTGTTGCAAGTCGGTAATGTGAGCACTGGGGCAGGGCAGAGGCAATGTCTCAATTCTACGAACACTTTTTGTTGAGATTCTGACCAAAAGAATTTTTCTTTCGCTCCTCCCTTGGTGACTTGACTCAAGGGCCAAGTGATATGAGAGAATCCCAACACGAACCTACGGTAGAAACTAGCAAGACCCAGAAAGCTGCGAAGCTCTGTTAGAGTTCTTGGGTTCGGCCAATCTCGAATTACTTGGATCTTAGTTGGATCCACATGCACCCCTCGTTCATCAATAATGTATCATAGATATTGAACTTGGGTCATGCCAAAAGTGCACTTCTTGAAATTGACACACAACTTGTGTTGTCGCAGTGTTTGGAGGACCTGTTGGATGTGGTGGAGGTGCTCTTCCCAAGTGTGGTTGAAGATCAGGATCTCCTCCAAGTACACTACTACAAATGAGTTGGTGAATGGCCACAAGATGTTGTCTATCAGCCTCATGAAGGTTACGAGAGCATTTTTCAACCCGAATGGCATGACTAGCAATTCGAAAAGGCCCTCCTTGGCTTTGAAGGTAGTCTTCCACACATCAGATGGTTCGATTGGTACCTGGTGATTCCTAGACTTCAAGTCGATGTTGCTGAAATATTTCGTCCCTTTGAGTTGATCAAGAAGGTTATCAATCCATGGGATCGCGTACTTATACCGTATAGTGATCTTGTTCAGTGCCTGATAGTTAATACAGTGTCTCCAAGTCCCATCCTTCTTCTTCACTAACACGATCGGGCTCCCACATGGCGATGAGCTCAGCCAGATGCGAAATTTCTGCAGCAGCTGCTGAATCTGACTCTTTATTTCATCGTTCTCCGTAATAGAGCGCTAGTAGATTGGTCCATTGGGCAGCGACACACCTGGGGTGAAATCGTTGGGGTGCTTGACTTGACAGTGCAGAGGCACCCCTGAGGGTGAGGTCAAGATGTCCTCATACTCCTCCACAACCTTGTCCATTTGTTGTTTTCATGCGGTGGATCCTTGTCTAGAGGTTATGGCCACAGTCTTCTTCTTTCCTTGTGGGTGGATCATCAGGAAAACAAATTTCCCGATTTTGGAAATGAGCTTACTGCATTGTTTTGCGGTAACCAAAGAGATAGCCGCAGGCGGTGGTACCTCCGGTATACTGTATAACTTGTTGCCCAAATTAACAATAAAAATGCGAGGCAGGGACTCATACACAACATGTCACTTCCACAAGTATGGTTGGCCTAATAATACATCACAAACATCAATTGGATCAATGTCACATAATACATCATTTGTGAAGGGCTTGATGCTGTAGTGAAGGTGGCACTACTGGCTGACGTGGAGATTCTGTCCTTGGTGAAGCCACCCAATGGTGTACGACTGTGGGTGTGTTGTGGTCTGCAAGCCCAAATGCTTCATGACCTCTTCTGAAATGAGGTTATTCTAGCTCCCACTGTCGACAATTAACTGTAGCAGGGAACCCTTTACCCACATTTGAGAGTGGAAGAGACACTCCTCCTCCTATGGATATTCTGGTTCCTCCTTCTGGATCTTTGTAGTGGTAATGATGGCATTGGGCTCCGAATCAATAATCTTCTTCCATTTTTCATTCCCCTTGTGGGGTTATGATTCAGAGTCGGAGCATGCACCTCATTCAGAAGCCCTCATCTCGGCCACCAGTGACTTCTTGACCCGACACTCACTTGTATTATGAGTGGAGCTCTTATGGAACTCGCACCACTTTCTCATGTCCTTCTTCGGCTTCATGGTGTTTTTCTTTGCTTGTGCCTTTGGTAGGTTATATTGGGCCACCATTCCTTGGCTTTGTCCTTTGTTCAGCGGTTTGGGGGCACCTTTCCCTTGCTTTTGATTCTAGATCAAAAGTCTCTCTTCTTCTGTTTGAATTTCTACTCAATCTTGGCAGCATACCAGTATGTTGTACCAAGTAAGGAGATGCTGAGGAACTCCATTTCCTTCTGAATGTATCTGTGTAGACTGTTATCACTCAGAAAAAGTGAAACATCATTTGACATAGTCTTAGAAGTTCATTTATCAAAGGTATGGTCATAGAGTTCATTAGGAAAATTTAAATTTTTTAATATTAGCCTATCCTAAGGTCTAAAACCACCCCCATTCAAGTCATATCATGTCCCATCAGTCATCATTTGCTGACATATTCCATTTCCCAAGCTTTTGAATTCTAAAAGGTCACTTTAGCCAAGATTCCTTGTTTTCGTAGCAAATTACAGAGTAAAAAGGCAGTTTTCGCTACGAAATTGTTAATACTTTCGTAGTGAAACTGCCCAAAAATGAACTAACTACACTATGAAAAGGAGTTCTTCTATATTTATTTTCAAATTCGGTGCAAGATCTTAGTCAATGATTATAATTTTTAGGGTGGATGTCATTCGAGTCAGTTAGGGTTAAATAGGGGTACAATGGTCATTGCCGAGGTCATTACTACCGTTTTTAGCATGTATGAGTCATGATTAAGCCATGGGCTATCATCGAAACTTTAAAACATTACCCAATTGAGTCATTTTTCATTCTCCGCTCCATCTTTGCATGCTACTGAGTTCTGGAGAGATGTTTCACCAAGCCAAGCTGGTTGCTGTCATTTTCAAAAGTTGTAGGTGTCACTGATCAAGCGAATCAGAGAAGGTATAAAATCATCATGGCTGCAAAGAGGAAGACCAAAAAAGGTGGCCACTACCTCATATATGAGCCATCAGACATGATTTTTATTAATGAAGATCTAACTCCTTTAGAAGTTTTCAGAAGAACAGGGTGTTTGAAGCTTTTACAAAGATTGCAAGGGTGCCATGTGCAGGTTTCTAAGGAGTTTTCCATTAGTTTCAATGGGATAGCTTCAAAAGTGGGAATGTTGAACCTCACTTTAACACCAGAGACCATTGCAGCAGCAATAGGAATCCCTAGAGGAGGAGAGCAATGGTTCAAAGGCTTCAAGTTCACCATGCAGGAATGTAAGGAATTTATCAAGCCAGAGCATAGTGAGATTGATCTCACAAATGCCATCCCAAGGAGCTACATGAAAGACAACTTCTCAAAGCTGTTGCTAATCATTCAGAAGTACTTCACCTGTGAAGGGAGGTATCATATAGTTTATTCCTAGCACCTTAGGCTTCTGCTACATTTTTTTGGTAAGAGGTCTCTTGATTTACCTTTTTACTTATACATAAGCTTAGCTAAAATTTCAGACAAATTTCAAGCTAAATTTGAAGGAAATGAAACCTCACTCTTTCATCATGGTTTAATCAAGTTGTTGGTTTTAGAGGAGTTAAAGAGATTAGGCAGAGACTGGTCATCTTTTCTATTTGTCAGTGGTTTTGAAGTAGATGCTATCACTCCTAAAAGGACTCCCAAACCTAGAGATATCCCATCACCTTCAGTGGTAGAGCAAGTTGAGCCAGTGATCACGGAGACAAAGCCATTGTAGAAGGCAGATACACCCAAAGTTACACTTGCAAAAAAAAATCCAACAATGAGCAAACATGGAAGCAAGAGGGTTACAAGAAGCCAAATAGTGGCTAAACTATTGATATTGAAGACATTCTACATGCTATTGATATTGAAGAAACTCCCATAGTCCAAGCTGAATATATAGATGAGGGAGGAAAGAAGCTCAAGAAAGCCAAAACAGCTAAGAAGTTAGAGTTTGAAGGTGAAGATGAATGATTCATGTTTCAAGCTAAGAAACCAATGACAAGACATGCCAAAAAGGTCTTGGAAAGCAGTAAAGAAGCTCATAAGGTCACTGAAACTGTCCAGCCACCACCAAGCATCATTGACCTTTCCTCACCTGCAAAAGAAGAATTAGTCATTAAAAAAAGGAAAGGAAAAGAGAAAATCATTGAAAAAATAGAGATTGAGGTCCTTAAGGAGAAATTGAAGCTGGAAAATGATGAAATATCAGCCTTGAAAAAATAGGCAAGGAAGCACAAGGTTCAGAAGGTACAGTTTGAGAAAATGAAAGAAATTTGGGAGGATCAAGTCACAAGTGTCTCTAAGACCTTGGACAACACAGAAAAATTGATCAAATGGACAAAGCCATTAAGAGGAGAGGTGAAACATATCAGAAAAATGAACTTGCACTTATAGTATAAGAACAAGACACTGAAGGACCAAGTCAAAGACCTTCAAGATTAATAAGAATTGATTCATGAAGAGCTGGCGAAAAAAGGCTTAAAGATGATTTTGGTTGAGGAGCCCATAGCTCAATTGATCATTAATGAAGAGGAAACACCACAAGGTTCCTAAGTTAAGTTTGAATGAGTTTTATAAGGTTCAAGGCATGCTGAAAATCAATTTTTTATAGTTGGAGGTCACTTTTTGCAGTTAGTCTTGAAATCTGGAAATTCTGCAATTTTTCATAGTATTGTAGCGTTTCCTAGGCTTAAAGTCAGGAAAATGCTACGAAAATTTCTATAGCGGCTTATTTTCTTCCAAAATCACTTTTTGTAGTTTTTAGGGAGGGATAATGATGGTGATGATGTGTCATGTCTTGGATGACACCATGGAACAAAAAAGGATTAGATTTTTTGGGTGAAAAAGATATTTTTTGGATGCTACGAAAGCTCGCTACGAAACTGTCTTGTTTTCATAGCGAGCTGATTTTTGAAGGTTTTGGAGTAGCTTAATGGTAGTTTTAGACAGTTGGACTCCTCCAACAAGTCAAGGGACCTTACCATCAAACAATTATGACTTGAAGAAAGTGTTGTGGAGACATCTCATGAGCTAAAGCTTTCGTTGAAGATAAAGGTCTTGCATTCTTGAAAAATAGGGTTTTGTTCCACATGTCCATGAGGGTTTTTAATATGAAAAGTAGTGATGAACTATGTCATAGCCTATTTTAGCATGTGATGCTTATTTGTAACTGACATGTAACTATTTCAAAGATAAGGTAGAATGATGTAATAAATAAGAGTTTGATTCCTACTAGGAAATGTCTTCTTTAGGGTGTAGATGTCATTTTCTTGTTAAAAGACATGTTTTTCTGTTATATGAGGTGTCATAGGAAGAATTTGATGAATCTAGCCATCAGGCAGATCATCCTTACTGTAATAATTTCTATTTAAAGGCAAATCATTGAAGTAGTAAGGTTGTTGGAGAATTTTTGCACTAAATTGATGCTTTATGTATTTGACTCATATCAGTAATACATAGTGATTTCTTCTTGACAGACCTGAGATTCCCATGGGGTTTTTAATGTTTTATTGATCTAAATCTTATTTTTTACTACTTTCAGTATATTTCATTACTATTACTTATAATTCATAACTCTATGCTCTGACTTCCTTTAGTAATGAGATGACTGTGTTTTCCTATGTTTTATGAGTGAATTTCTTTTCTCAAAGACCCCTATCTGCCTCAGCTTCCATTTCAAGAAACCTTTCCACTGAATCTACTGATTTGTTGACTCCATAAGCCCAATGGTAGCAAGCTTTCATTCTTTCAACCTACATACGTAAAAAAACAAATTACTTTTGAAGTAGAGTTAGTCATCTAGTACTATCATAATAAAATATCATAAACCCCTTTGAGAGAGCCCTCTTAGACTAAAGACACTAAGCTTCTGTCAAAATATGGTTCGAAAAAGTTACATAGAGTTGTCTGATCAGCAGCCAATCAAGTGCAATTTTGTGATAACATTTTGGTGCATTTTCTGGGAGCCTGAAGATATACTTTTCCCGAAAGTATGAAGCTAAACTCTTGAAGGTAGCAGGAGCTCAGAAACTGTTCGAGGATGCAACTACCTTGGTGACTCCATTCAAAATTATCATGTTCAAAGATGGCTTCGAAAAGGAGATATATGAGGAGTAATCCTAACCTAGATCCACCTACAATTGTGGATAATCCAAACACAATTTCCAGAGGCATTCAAGGTAGTTCTGCAATATTAGGTACTCCATTATACATAAAAGCCTTGTCCTCTGGAGTTTTAAGAAGTTCTGAAGATAAAACATTTGATGATAAAATTTAGGAAGTCTTGTTTAGGTCTGAAAATGAAAAATAATTGACTGAAATTGTCTTAGACCTACATAGAAGAGGTATTGATACCTCAGCCTTAGTGACACAAAAAGGTAAAGAAGAGTTTTGGGAAGCAGTCACATCTGAGTTATTGTTAGAGAGGGAATCCTTGGATAGGTTGAAGGAACTAGACCCATTTGAAATATTAATAAGAAGTAAATCTGGTGTCTCTCTACATTATTGAAGTTAAATTGTAACTAGACAACAAAGACCAACCAGCCCTCCTCCTAAAAATTCCTCTTCCTCTACTATTGTTGTCCCTAAAACTACCACAATTCTAGTCATCATGGCAGGAAATGTTATACCTCCACCTTCTACTACACCTGCTAGGTATGCCCCTCTTGTTCTTCCAGCTGTCCTTAATTCCCTTCCTAGAAAATATTCTTCTAGAATCAAAACTTGGGGAAGTGATGAAGAGATTAAAGCTAAGGAGCATGTAGACAAGTTCAATGACTTCATAGACGGGGAGGAGGTTGACCATGACAATTTCAAGATGAGATTATTTTCTCAGAGCTTTACTGGTGAGGTTAGGAAGTGGTTCAAAGCCCTTACACCGGGAAGCCTACATAATTGGAATGAATTTGAAGATATCCTCTTGAGAAAGTGGGGAAATATAACCAACCTTGTACAAGCCCTCACTGAGTACAATAGTTTGAAAAGAGCTGTTGATGAAACTGTTCAAAATTTCTCCAAAATATTTAACAAAGTTTATGACTCCATCCCTACCCATCTTAAGCCTCCTCCAGGAGCAGCTCAACTGAGATATGTTGAGGCCTTTGATTATGAATTTTCTATCCTGCTAAGAGAAAGAGAATCCACTTCACTAGATGAAATGAAAAATGATGCTGTGAAGGTGGAGGTCGATATGATAGATGCTAAAAATTCCAAGATGGGAAAGACAAAATTGAAAGAAGAATATAAGCCTTCCACCTCTGATGATAAATTTGATTCCATGATGAAGACAACAGAAAAATTGATGGATAGGCTTGCCCTTGGGAATGCCTCTGCTCCTCCTGCACAACATGAACCTCAGTTTAGAGGACCTCAAAACTAGTAGAGACCAAGGGAAAACATAAATCAGCCTGGCCCTCATTTAAGGCCTCCTTTTCAGCAAAATTTAGTTGATGAAGATGATCAACCTAAAATAGAAGAAGACTCAATTCATTTCTTAGCTGAAAACATGTTAGGGATGTTTTTTACTAAGGAAGAACACGATGAGTCAGATCATGATGTAAAAAACGGTGAGGAACCATCTAATTATCTTAAAGGATATCAACATGCAATATTTGATATGCGGGAACAATACAACCTTAGAAACAGAAATGTTCCAATTACTGCAAACAAAACACAACCCAAGAAAGATGTCCCTAAAGCTGTTGAGGTTAGAAAATATACACCACCTCCTCCTCCTATCAAAGAGACTGAAAAATATGCTTTTGTTTTCAGTTTGGAGAATGAGATCTCCAAGATCAAAATCCCAGTCCCTTTTGGAGAAATTATTAAGGTGAATGAATACATAATTAAGATTGTAAAAATATTGAAATCCCAACCAGGAGTTGCTAACATCCTTAATGTTCAATAATATCATCCAGCCATATAATTGGGACCAAGATTGGAGGATGATCAGAATGAAGAGGTTCCTCCTTTCTATGTCAACCTTAGCATTCATGACATGACATTACACAATGTCATGTTAGATTCACGGGCCTCTCATAACCTCATGCCCAAAGTGATCATGGAAAGGACGAGATTAGAAATCACTAGGCCATATAAGGACTTGTTTTCTTTTGATTCAAAAAGAGTTCAGTGCATTGGTTTAATAAAAGATTTTGTTGTTGGTCTTACACAAGTCCCTGCCAAGATAGTGGTAATGGACATTGTGGTAGAAAACATTTCACCTAAGTTTGGCATGTTGTTTACAAGTTCTTGGGCAGCAAAGATCAAAGGCATCATGCAGATAAATCTAACTTATGCCACCATTCCTATTTTTGGTGAGCAAAGAAGACTATAAAGATAAACAAAGATGGCTTATATGGTAAGTAGTAAGGAAAAATTCCCAATCTATGTTGTTGATACTGAATTAGGATCTGTTATTCTTTTCAATGAATTGAATGATGAAGCAGAAGCTAAAAAGAAAGTAGAAAATCAGAAAATCAGTGAAGAGAAGGCAGAAGGTTGGTGGTTGTTACACTTTGATGGATCAGTAGGAAAAGAGGGGGCTGGAGCAGGAATTTGGATCACAACTCCAGAGGATGAAAGCAAGTTCTTTTCTCACAAACTGAACTTTGATTGCACAAATAATATAGTTGAGTATGAATCTCTATTTTTGGGTTTAGAAATTTTGAAAAGAATGGGTGCCCAAAAGATTTCTGTTTGTGGAGATTCTGAATTATTTATTAAACAAGTTGAGGGAGTATATCAAACCAAGGATGTGAGAATGGGGGCATATAGAAATTTTATCATGGAGATGTTAGAGGATTTTCAAGAATATTTATTTTTTGTGAAGACTAGGGACCAAAAACCAGTAGCTGAATCCCTAGCTGTCTCTGCAAGTCTGTTTATTATTCCTGCACATTCCACTAAAAGATATGAGGTTGAAGTTCACCATAGGCCTGATATCCCTAACAACATAATTCACTGGCAAGTTTTTGAGGATGACCAGCAAGTCAAAAAATTATAGAGCTGAAAGAGAAGTTCTAAAGCACACAAGTAGATCAGAAAAACATGCTTGTTGAAACAAAGGGAAATTCTGAAGTGTTATAGCAGAAGAAAAATTCTATACCTAAATGTCTTATCCCACTTGAAAATCTTTTTGACCAGAATGATGTGTTCAAATCTCCTAGGATACAAGCTGATGATGAAGAGGTAGAGAGTTGTAACCTTGGTATAGTAGCAATGCAAAAATGATCAAGCTTTCAAAGTTTCTTTCAGTTGACATGAAACAAAAATATATTGAGATGATGAAAAGGTTCATAGTTGTTTTTGCATGGAGTTATGCTGATTTGAAGAAGTATGATCCTACTATCATTCAACATACCATTCCTATTAAATAAAATGAAAAGCCTTCAAAATAGAAGTTGAGGAGGATTAATCCTCTTCTCATGCCTTTGATTGAGAAGGAAATAAATAAGCTCTTTGATGCCAAAATTATTGTCCCAATCAGATTCTCTAAGTGGCTTGAAAACTTTGTTCCAGTAAGGAAAAAGAGTGGAGAAATCATAATCTGCATTGAATTCAGAAACTTGAACAAAGCCTCTCTGAAGGACAATTACCATCTCCCAAAGATGGACCAAATTTTTCAGAACATTGTTGGTTCCCAAAGGATATCTATGATGGATGGTTTTTCAGGGTACAATCAGATACTTGTGCGTCCAGAAGATCAGGAGAAAATTTCCTTTACCACACCATGGGGCACATTCATGTATGCCAAAATTCCTTTTGGTTTGATGAATGCAAGAGTGAATTTTCAAAGAGAAATGGACATTGCCTTTGTTGAGGAGAAGGATAAGTTGGTGGTTTTCTATCTGGATGACATAACAGTTTTCTCAAGGAGAGAAGAAGACCATTTGAAGCATCTAGAAAATATTTTGCTGAAATGTAGAAGGTTTGGAATTTCTCTCAATCGCACTAAAATAATTCTTGCTCTGAATTCAGGGAAGTTACTTGGGCATATTATATCTAAAGATGGGATTAAGGTTGATCCAAATAGGGTCAATGCAATTTAGAAAGTGGACCTACCTAGAAGCAGAAAGGAAATTCAGTCTTTCCTTGGAAGGGTGAATTTTGTGAGGAGATTTATTCCCAATTTTGCTAAGATTGTAAAAGAAATAACCAAGATGCTGAAGAAAGGAGCTGACATAAAATGGATAGTGGAGGAAAAGAACTCATTCGAGGAAATAAAGAATGAACTCACTCAAGCACCAGTGTTGATCAACCGGTATTTTTCAAAATAATTTCTCGTTTTTACATTTGCATCAGAAAATACAATTGTTGGAGTTTTGCTGCAGAAAAGACAGCAAGGTACTAAGCAGCCAATTTCATTTTTTAGCAGGACCTTTGCTAATTTAGAGCTGAAGTACAACATCTTAGAGAAGTAGGCCTATCCTTTGGTCAAAGCCATCAAAGATTTTATAATTTACATTTTTCATTCTCATGTCATAGCTTTTATTCCTAGTGTTGTTGTGAAGGACATCTTAACTCAAGCGGATCCTGATGGTAAGAGAGGGAAGTGGATAGCTAACTTGCTAGAATATGATATAGAGATCATACCCACAAAATTGGTCAAAGGTCAGGGGCTAGCAAAGCTGATGGCACAGTCAAATTTTGACTGTCTTAATATGAATTTAATTGCAAAAATTTCAGAATTATCAGATGAAGATGAAGAGTTGATTCCCATTGAAGAGAAGTACATTCTTTCTGACTGGTACAGAGACATTTTCTTTGTCTTACATCATCATAGAGCTCCTGCTGAATTGATGAAGTATAAGGCAAGGTTTGTGAAGCTAAAATCCCTGAGGTACTGCATCATTGATAAAAATCCGTATTGGAAAGATACCGGTGGTATTCTTTTGAATTGTTTTCTAGAAGAGGAGGCAGAAAAAGTGATTGAGGAGTTTCACAAAGGATATTGTGGAGGTCATAATTATTGGAAGGATACAACAAATAAGATTCTCAGAGGAGGGTATTACTAGCCTACTATGTTCAAATATGTCTACAAAAATATTGATGGCTGCCATGAATTCCACATTTTTTATGGTAAGAAAAATCTTGTTCCTTTACCCTTGATTCCTATCTATGTTGAGGTGCCATTCCAGTAGTGGGGGCTAGATTTTATTGGTGATATTCATCCATCATCTTCAGGTCAGCATCGTTGGATCCTGACAACAACTGATTATTTCACCAAGTGGATTGAAGAAATCCCAACGAGGCAAGAAAATGATTTAGTTATCATTTCATTTTTGGAAAATAATATATTATCTAGGTTTTGGTTGCCCTATGAAGATCATCAATGGAAATGCACAGGCATTCAAATCCAAGAGCTTGATTAGTTTCTGTCATCAATATCACACTACACTTGGGCATTCTAATACATATTATCCACAAGGTAATGGTCTTGCTGAATCTTCTAACAAAATCATTGTGAGGATTGTTAAGAAGGTGTTGCAGGAAAATAAGAATTCATGGCATTTGAAGCTAAAGTATGATCTATGTGTTGATAGAGTATGCACAAAGAGGTCAATTGGAACTTCACCTTATGAGTTGGTGTATGGGGCTGAAGCTATTTTTCCTACATCCTTGGGAGTTCTTGTCATGAAGTTGCTGCAAGGATTAGAGGAGGAGCCGAATGCAATTCAGAGGAGAATAAATCAATTGATAGCCTTTCAGGAGAAAATGGAGGAAGTCTATAACAACAATCAACAATCCCAAAATAGAATTAAGAAGACATTTGACAAGAAGGTCAAAGAGGAAAAATTTCAAATTGAAGATGTGGTTTTGAAGTGGGAGGCTAGGATTGAAGAAAATGGGAAGCATGGTAAGTTTGAAAATAGTTGGAAAGGTTCATTTATAGTGGTTTCATTTCATGGAAACAACACTTACATACCATAGAAGATGGATGGACAACCTTGTGCGGGAGGGCCTGTCAATGGCAGGATTTTGAAGAATTATTCCTCTTAAGTTCTACTGATCTTTCATTCCATTGTACATATTCCATTTTTATATTTTTTTCTGCTAATAAAGATAAGTTTATCATCAAGAATGAGCCTGAGGTGAAGGCCATTAGAGTTTGAAGGAAAGCTTGGTAAATTTCAGAATTTTTGTTTTCAAGAAGATGGATAGCATTAGAACTATAGGTTCTTTGGTGTACCACAGGGGCATACCATCACAATTGGAGCCACTTTTATCACTAAGAAAAAGTGAAACTTCATTTGACATAGTCTTAGAAGTTCATTTGTCAAAGGTATGGTCATAGAGTTCATTAGGAAAATTTAAATATTTTCATATTAGCCTATCCTAAGGTCTAAACCCACCCCCATTTAATTCATATCATGTCCCATCATTCATCATTTGATGACATATTCCATTTCCCAAGATTTTGAATTCGAAAATGTCACTTTAGCCAAGATTTCTTCTTTTTGTAAAGAATTACACAGAAAAAAGGAAGTTTCCGCTACGAAAGTGCTAATAATTGCGTAGAGAAACTGCCTAGCAATGAACTAACTACGCTACAAAAAGGGGTTTTTCTATCTGTCTTTTCAAATTCGATGCAAGGAGTCAGTAATGATTAAAATTTTTAGGGTGGATGTCATTCAAGTCAGTTAGGGTTAAATCAAGGTACAATGGTCATGGCTGAGGTCATTATTACCATTTTTAGCATGTATGAGTCATGATTAAGCCATGGGTTGTCATCAAAATTTTAAAACATTACCCAATTGAGTCATTTGTCATTCTCCGCTCCATATTTGCAAGCTACTGAGTTCCATAGAGTTTTTTCACCAAGCCAAGCTAGTTGCTAGCATTTTCAAAAGTTGCAGGTGTCACTGATCAAGCAAGGTAGAGAAGGTATAAAATCATCATGGCTACAAAGAGGAAGACCAACAAGGTGGCCACTGCCTCAGATATGAGCCATCAGACATGAATTTCATTAATGAAGATCCAACTTCTTTAGAAGTTTTCAGAAGAACAGGGTGTTTGTTATTTTTCCAAATATTGCAAGGGTGCCATGTGTAGGTTTCTAAGGAGTTTTCCATCAGTTTCAATGGGAATACTTCAAAGGTGGGAATGTTGAACCTCACAGTAACACAAGAGACCATTGTAGCAGCAATAGGAATCCCTAGAGGAGGAGAACAATGGTTCAAAGGCTTCAAGTTCACCATACAGGAATGTAAGGAATTTATCAAGCCAGAGCATAGTGAGATTGATCTCAAAAATGTCATCCCAAGGAGATACATGAAAGAAAACTTCTCAAAGCTGTTGCTAATGATTCAAAAGTACTTCACCTATGAAGGGAGGTATCATATGGTTTATTCCTACCACCTTAGGCTTCTACTACATTTTTTTGGTAAGAGGTCTCTTGACTTACCTTTTTACTTATACAAAAGCTTAGCTAAAATGTCAGATAAAGTTCAAGCTAAATCTGAAGGAAATGAAACCTCACCCTTTCATCATGGTTTAATCAAGTTGTTGGTTTTAGAGGAGTTAAAGAGATTAGGCAGAGACTAGTCATATTTTTGTTTGTCAGTGGTTTTGAAGTAGATGCTATCACTCCTAAAATGACTCCCAAACCTAGAGATATCCCATCAACTTCAGTGGCAGAGAAATTTGAGCCAGTGATCATGGAGACAGAGCCATTTCAGAAGGTTGATACACCAAAAGTTACACCTGCAAAACAAAAGCCAATAGTGAGCAAACATGGAGACAAGAGGGTCATAAGAAGCCAAACAGTGGCTAAAGGTAACATAGAAGACATTCTGCATGCTATTGATATTGAAGAAACTCAAATTAGTCCAACCTAAAGATATAGATGAGGGAGGAAAGAAGCTCAAGAAAGCCAAAAAAAATAAGAAGTTAGAGTTTGAAGGTGAGGATGCATGATTCATGTTTCAAGCTAGGAAACTAATGAAAATACATGCTAGAAATGTGTTGGAAAGTAGTAAATAAGCTTAGAAGGTCACTGAAACTATCCAACCACCACCAAGCATCATTGACCTTTCCTCACCTGCAAAAGAAGAATTAGTCATTAAACAAAGGAAAGGAAAAGAGAAAAGCATTGAAAAAACAGAGATTGAGGTCCTTAAGGAGTAGTTGAAGCTGGAAAATGATGAAATATCAGTCTTGAAAAAAGAGGCAAGGAAGCACAATGTTCAGAAGGTACAATTTTAGAAAATGAAAGAAATTTGGGAGGATAAAGTCACAAGTGTATCTAAGACCTTGGAAAACACATAAAAATTGATCAAATGGGCAAAGCCATTAAGAGGAGAGGTGAAACATATAAAAAAAATGAACCTACACTTACAGTCTAAGAACATGACACTGAAGGACCAAGTCAAATACCTTCAAGAGAAATTAGAATTGATTCATGAAGAGCTGGATAAAAAAGGCTTAAAGATGACTGTGGTTGAGGAGCCTATAGCTCCACTGATCATTAATGAAGAGGAAACACCACAAGGGTCCTAAGTTAAGTTTAAATGAGTTTTATAAGGTTCATGGTATGATGAAAATCAATTTTTTACAGCTGGAGGTCACTTTTTTCATTTAGTCTTGAAATATGGAAATTTTGCAGTTCATCACAGTTTCGTAGCGTTTCCTAGGCTTAAAGCCAGGAAAACGCTACGAAAATTTATGTAGCAGCTTATTTGTTTCCAAAATCACTTTTTGCAGTTTTTTAGGAGGGAGAATGATGGTGATGATGTGTAATGTCTTAGTTGACACCATGGAACAACAAAGGAGCAGAGTTTTTGGGTGCAAAAGCTATTTTTTTGGATGCTACGAAAGCTCGCTACGAAACTATCATGTTTTCGTAGCGAGCTGTTTTTGAAGGTTTTGGAGCAACTTAATGGAAGTTTTGGATAGCTGGACTCCTCCAAGAGGTCAAGGAACCTTACCACTAAACATTTATGACTTGAAGAAAGTGTTGTGGAGACATGTCATCAGCTAAAGCTTTCGTTGAAGATAAAGGTCTTGCATTCCTGAAAAATAGGGTTTTGTTCCACATGTCTAGGAGGGTTTTTAGTATGTAAAGTAGTGATGAAATATGCCATAGCCTATTCGAGAATGTGATTCTTATTTTTAACTGACATGTAACTGTTTCAAAGATAAGGTAGAATGATGTAATAAATAAGAGTTTGAGTCCTACTAGGAAATGTCTTCTTTAGGGTGTAGCTATCATTTTCTTGCTAAAAGACATGTTTTTCTATTATATGAGGTGTCATAGGAAGAATTCGATGAATCTAGCCATCAGGCAGATCATCCTTGCTATAAGAATGTCTATTTAAAGGTAAATCATCGAATTAGTAAGGTTGTTGGAGACTTTTTGCACTAAACTGCTGCGTTATGTATTTGACTCATATCAGTAATACATAGTGATTTCTTCTTGACAGACCTGAGATTCCCATGGGGTTTTTAATGTTTTATTGATCTAAATCTTATGTTTTATTACTTGCAGTAGATTTCATTGTTGTTACTTAGAATTCATAACTCTATGCTTTGACTTCCTTTAGTAATGAGATGACTATGTTTTCCTATGTTTTATGAGTGAATTGCCTTTGTTAAAGACCCATATCTACCTTAGCTTCCATGTCAAGAAACCTTGCCACTGAATCTACTGATTTGTTGACCTCATAAGCCCAATGGTAGGAAGCTTGCATTATTTCAACCTACATAAATAAAAAAAAAATACTTTTCAAGTAGAGTTAGCCATCTAGTACTATCATAATCAAATATCATAAACCCCTTTGAAAGAGCCCTCTCAGACTGAAGAGGCTAAGCTTCAGTCAAAAGCTGGTTTGAAACAATTACATAGAGTTTTCTGATCAACAGCCAATCAAGTGCAATTTTGTGATAACAAATACAACTGTGGTACTTCAGCACCAAATGTTTCTCTGAATCTTTGATACCCAAATTTGTGCGTGGGGTATGGAACAGATTCATCAGCTCATGTACATCTCGATCCCTCTGTTGTCACAGCGTAGTCCATTGTATGTACTTGTCCTCGTAGCTCTCCATAGGAAAATATTGTTCCTTGATGGCATCTCGAAAATAATTCCAAGTGGGTACGACTGAGAATAGAGAGGGTTCCCCCTCATCCTTTTTCTCACAATAGGTTTCTCACCAGTCATTGACATGGGGGGTAGCTTTGAGGAGTGAAAAAATAATCTTCTCTCGATTAGAAAAGTCATGAACTAAGAAATATCCTTCTAATATATTCAACCATCTATCTACGATGTCTACATATATTTGGCCCTCAAATATGGGAATGTAAAATTTTACTTGTACCTTAAAAGGAGTTTTGCCTCTAGAGTGGCTGCTGGATGTAGATGTGCCACCAGTGGGCAGTCGTTGAAGGAGTTGGGCAATGTTATCCATCATCGCGTTCCTTTGTTTTTCGATGGCCTCCTCGAGAAATATTTTGATAGGATCTCCGGCTCCCTCATCTTTCTTTTCGTCCCCCATGGGTAGCCATCAGGGTTTGTGAGGTTGATCTTGCAAAGGTTCAACCATATCTAGCCCTAACTCCTTATACTCTGACCTCATTGGGGACATGCAAAGAAGGATCAAGAAAGAGCAGACCGCTCTAATACCATTGATACATATTTATGTAGGAATGCAACCAAATACACATATAACCATAAATATAAAAATGTAGTGGAAATAATACTTCATTTAATTAATATCAAAGAACTAAAATCTCTCTATAGATAGAATGGAAATAAACTAGCTAAGGCACCGATAGCCTACCTCTGAGAAGAGATGTGGTGACTACAAGCCTCTGAACTCTATGTTACAATGAGGCTTGAAGGCCTATATATTATTTAGAAACAATGGAAAACCATAAACATCCAAAAACCTAACCCTAGGAGATGAAACTCCAGAATATGGGCCCCATCGAGGTAAATTGGTACATCAATTTCCTAGGGTCGTAACTTTGGCATACTATCTCTGTTTGATGCACATGATACATCGTTAGAAATATTTATCTGAGGACTATAATTTCTAACTAAAAATATCAATTCTGGAATGAAATCATATTTTTTGGATAAGCGATGCCCAAGAAAGGTCATTTAGGGCCTCAAACCGGCTTCAGAAGTTCAGGACACGAAAAACTGCTAAAAATAGTAAACTGTGCTACTATTAAGGAAACTGAAAAACTAAAAGAAACAATGGTGGGGCCCCAAGTGGAATAGGTGGGTGGCCACCAATATCCACCTGGATCATTAGCCACTTTTGTTGCATAGATCTAGGTTTTTGCAGCATTTTTTTTAACTTTCTATTGCATATCTAAAGCGTTGATTAGCGATTTCTGTTGTTAGGGCTATAATTCATCTGTAGGTTAAGTAAGGTCTTTTTGGTACACCTGTCGAAAAAATTTACCCTAAAAAATGGCAACTCCACTGATGTAATTCAGATTCCTTAATGATCAAAAACTTCAATAATTAGGGTTTTTCTTCATCTAGTTTTCAGTCTCTTGATGTTTTTTTCTAGCTCTTTCTCCCTAATACAATCAAAATTCTAAATTCCAGAAGTTTTCTAGTGTTTTTCGTAAGTAACAGGTACCAGCCGCATTGGAGACGAAAACTTTTCTGTAACCTGCTGCCTAATAAATTAAGAGTAGAAATAATAATTTTCAGCCAAAAAGTGAGCTTTCTCCTGGAAATGACACTTATCTTCCCAAAAAGTGTGATATCACCTCTTTACAAGGTAGAATGTACGTTCTGGAATCTTTTTCTGAGTTTTTTCTGAACTTGTTAGGGTTTTCCAAGAGCATTATTTTGGGTTGTCTAACCTCTGTTTCAGCTTGTCTTAGGCCTGGGTATGCTCAGTTTGTTTCCTTGAAGTAGAACTAAGTCCCCTAGGGTTTTAGTACACTTCCCCTTTTTTAGGAGGATTTGAGTTGAGTAGGTAGCCTAAGATTTGTAGCATTTTAAGCCATTGTTTCAGGCTTTGATCCATCATATTTGCATATCCTTAAGATAGGTTATTGTTTCATCCAAAACTCCCTCTTGAATTTGTTTTGGCCTTTTCCCTTAGGGTCCCCTTGTTTGCCCTACGTTTTTTACCTTTAGCCCTATCTTTTGTAGCACTTTCCCCGTCTGATTTTTTTTTTTTTAATTTTTTTCTACATCATTTCTAGTAGCATAGAGTCATTAGATCCCAGCCCCATCAAAATTAGATCTTGTGGCGATTTTTTTGTGCTTTTAGTCAATTTCACCCCCATTTGGTCTGGTTTTTTTAGAGCCTTGTTTGGGTTGGATTTATGCATGATTCTTTATTTATTTTACTGTCATTTCAGTTTTATTTATAGTTTTCAACATTTTTTCCTTTTTTAAACAACAGTCTTGGCTTAGTTAAAATAAACACACTCATTGCACACACTCACACCTAAAGCAAAGAGTGCTTGGTTTACACCACTAATCCAAGACATAAACATCATAATTTAATTAATCTTCTGCACAAAGCCTTGTTTATCACTATTCAATCTTTCTATGTTAGTTGTGTCTTACCACCATTGTGTCCAAGGCATTTTTCGCAGAAACTCCAAGGTCTTCACCCTAAATTTCTGTTAGGACATCTCACTCCCCCCCGTAGTGTCCAAGTTAGTCCTCCACCAAGTCCCCATTTCGACACTCATTCTTCTGGTTCATTGGGTTCTTCCTCTAATTGTGCTCCTTCTCAACCTCATATAGTCACCATGTCAGGCGTTAATGCAGGAATGGGAAATGAACTAGGCGGTGGATCTGGCCCAAATCCTAGAGTCACTTCTAGTGGAACCGCTATAGGATCTATCTTGGCTACTCCTTTGCTACCTTTTATGGTGGGTTTAAGCCTTCCTAATTTTAGCTATTTAATCAATTACCCCATACACCATGATGCAGGTTGGCTAGCTATGCCAACTAAGTTTCTTTTTGACATCCCTAAGTTTGAAGGAAATAATGGAGAGGACTCCACTAATCACGTCTTATTCTTTCATATGTGGTGTTCGTCTAATTCCATCACCAATGACTCCATTCATCTTTGGTTGTTCCAATGCACGCTCACTGGAGAAGCTAAAAGGTGGTACATTAAATAGATCACCACATCTCATACCGCTTTTGTGACTCTTGTTAAATTGTTTTTGTCATATTTCTAGTTACTCCTATGTTATGATACTAGTACTGAGTTGTTGACCGCATTCCATCAAAAATTTTCCACCCACCTTTCTGACCATGTACAAGAATGACATAGAAGAAGGAGCATGTGTAGAGCTCCTATATTTGATGATCATGTCTATATGGATTGGTTTCTTAGAACCCTCTTAGCCCTCATAGGTAAATATTTCACATATAATTTTCCTCAAACTGAGGAATAAAATATCTAGATTTCTTTAAAATATGACTTGATCTATGCCCAGTCAGGTTACATTTATACCATTTTACTAGACCTTCCTAGACCTGGTGGTGCCACTACACCGGTGGCATATCACACCGCCGATGGTATCGTTGGATCCCTTTCACACCCATCACCATATTCTCCTCCTCAAATGAATTATGTTGACTCGCAGGAGGGGACTAGTTCCTCCAACACCTATCCCCCTCTAGGAAACTTGTATCCCGATTAAAGTACATCTTATGCATTTTCCCAACCGTATCAACCAATGCTAGGAATATATGTTGCTCAACCTATTTACTAGAGTGTTTCCCTAGCTCATTTTTGTCCTTATGCACAACCCAGTGCTCCAGCCCCTCCGGCATCAGCGCACCCACCTCCCATGCCTTATCAACCTCTGCCACAAAACAACCTCCTCCTTAAGGTAAAGTGTATGCTCAGCAGAGCGCAAATAATCCCCCTAATTTCAAGAAAAATAATATGGGGAAAGGAAACCATAGCCAACAAGCGTAGGGTAACCAGGGTTGCTAAGATACTCAACTGAATGGAACCCAGGGGAACCAACCTAATACCGAAACCTAGCAACAGGGTGATCAACCCAAGCAGAACAAGGTTATTCATATGAATAAGCCTTGTGCATGTTGTGGTGTATATGAATATTATACACATGATTGTCCCCTTTTACCTCAGATGCATCAAATGTGGGATGCCCAAGCAGCTTCTCGAGGACAATAACCCATAGTGTCGCTTCCTCAGACCACTGCTCCACCTCAACCTACTGTGTTCACTAATTCTTTCCCTCAACAAGGATACCTTGCTACCCTACCTCCACAAAGTCAGGCCACCCATCCACCAAAACATTCTGGTCACCCTAATTACCATATTCTCATGATGAACTCTGACGAGGTCAATACCATTGATGTCAACCTTCAGACCCGGTCGTGCCAGTATGACAAGAAAACTTCTACGTTTACAACTGAGTCACAACCAAAAGTGTCCACTAAGTTTATTCTAACACTAAATGGTCCCTTACGAATACCTCAACCTAAGGCCGAGGTCATACCTAAGATCCCCAAAGGGCCATTACGACATAATGTTGCTTCTGCCAAAGTCACCCACACATACAACATATTAGATTACTTGGCACAGTCTCCTATCACCATGTCAATGCTAGAAGTTCTCCAGATGTGCCCATCCCAACGAAAATCTCTATTATCTTATTTGGGCACTGTGGACCCTTCATATGGTCTCTTGATCACTTTTTATATTGACAAGTCAAAGCATCCCCCTCTACCATCATCTGTTTTTTTTCAAATACCAGTCGCCATTAGAAACACCACTGTTTAGCAGTGTATCATAGACAAAGGCGCATCCACGTTTGTGATGTCTATCACTGTTTGGAAACAACTTGGGTCACCTGATCTATCCCCATCCACCTTCACTTTACACGCTTGGGACGGTCATCCTTCACAGCCCCTTGGCATGTATCGCAATTGTCCTGTCACAGTTGCTAGAAATATTGTTTGTGTTGAAATATAAGTCATCGAGGTCCCCTTGGATTATAATATTCTTTTGGGTTGTAGCTACACCTATGTGATGTCATCTATCGCATATTTAGTTCATCGTAAGATGTTCTTTCCCCATAATGGAAAGATCATTACCGTCGATTAGTTGACATACTACGATCCGAAGTCTCATACATCACTTCAGTCTACCATCTCATCAATGACCAGAAATCAACCTGTCTCGCCTCTCGCTAATGTCTCTCTAGGAGTCTATAAAGATTCCACATTTCTTGGTGCATTTCATGGTCCAACACCTGCCCCTTTTGAGCCCAACACGTCCAATGTTTGCATGTTGCAAGCATCATGGGCTAGCTAGAAGTAGTCTGGTATGGCTATCTAGTAGCTAGCGCCTTCGTAACCTGTGGTTTTTCACTCGACCCAACCATCAATACTAGCTCCTCAAGGACCTTCTCCTTATGTTGGTGTCTCTCCTCATATTTTTCAAACAGGAACAGTTCCCCAAAATCTTAACCATTCGAGACTCGTTCTGCCTGGCCATTATCCTTCAGGTTAGATACCGTTTTTATCTCCCCCATCTGGATTCTTTTTTTTGTCTATCATGGCTATGTTGAGTTTACCAAATTTAACCTTGGGGATCCGAGGCTGGTACATTGATCCCCCAACAAACACTCCACCTGATCAACTCAGAACAGAGATCACTTTTACCACAATTCAAATGGTCGTAATGACCCCTCCCTTTGCTTAAGTTCCCTAGCAACCTCAACAAGAACCCACTCCTATTTCTAAAGCATCAAGTGAGGGGGGAAAAGCCAAAAAGAAGGAACCTAAGGACAAGGATCCCTAAACAGCTCCAGCTCCACCTAAGCCCACAAATCAAACACCTTCATGCGCTTTGTGCGACATTGCTGGGCATGCCACCAATAACTTTACAGAGCTTCCTCTTCTCAAACCTTTGGTGAAAGATATGTTTCCTGAATCTAACATCCTAGAGGTTTGTGCTACCTTACCTGAGTCTTCCAAAAGAAACAAGTCGTTATGCACAAACCACCCATGTGCTTTGTGTGAGAATTATGGCCACTATTCCCATCACTGTCCCCATCTCAAATACTTTCACGATACCATTCAGGCACTTCGTGAAATAGAGGTCGCTCGTAGTGCATTATCCACTCCACTAATTTCGAACTTTGGTTCCAACAATACACCAGAATCAGAGGACTCTTGTCCACTCATTGTGATACCTCCCCTTGATATCGAGATGATGGACCAGTTGGTCGATATTTTCTATATTTTTTCATCCATGACACCCATGCAGGAAGACCCCTCAGGGGCTTCCTATAGTGCTTATGTCGAACCTCCCTCGTCGAACACCCTGGTCTCAACATCAGTAGATTTTTCATCTACTAGCTCTTAGTCAACTCCAAGTAGCGATGCATATGTGAACCATATCTCTCATGATGATGCACCATATAGCTCCACCACATCAATTAGTCTCCCTTCCTCCAATTCTCCCAGATTCCATTTGTTGGAAATATTGTCAATGATGCCAAAGGAAGAGAAAGGAGGAGCACCAGAATTATCATTGAGAACAAAGGAGAAGATAAGGATCAATTGGAGTATAAAGGAGAAATAAGGCAAATAAGGCAAAATTTAAGTAGAGAAGCATAAAAAATAGGCAGAGGAGTAGCAAATATTAAAAGAGAGGCAAAGGAGCAGCATTAAAGGCAGTAAAGGAGAAAAGGCAACAAAAGAGCAAAGGCAGCAAAGGCATCAAGTTTGGGTCAAGTCATGCTATTTTAAGTTTAGAAAAGCTCAAGATTTGGGATATTGAATATGTTTAGAATAGTGCACAGGTCGGGGTCAAATCATGCAAATATCTGTACATAACAGTGTTCGGAAGCTTCACTGCAAATGAAAATCGCAACATAAGACTTGACCCTAGAAATTACAAATAAATCTTAATATGCATGTTGAGATGGACAGTTAGAATATTATCGTAGAAATAAAGGTTGAGAGATGGATGGTTAAGATTGTTAGCCCCCCAATTTGCTCTCTTTTTACCATTTTACCCTTCCTAACTCATAACCATTTACCTCTGTTTCACCTCCTTTACGCACCCTCATCTTGCACTAGTCCAAGCACGGTGACATATTTTGTATAAACCTTTATTCTTCATGTTTTAATTCAATTTAGAATTAATTAAATATTTATCACATGATTTCTTACTTTTAAATCACTTTTGTAACTTATTGATATCTCCAATGGTTATTTGATAGTTAGAGTGCTTACCGTGACCGCTGATCTTAGTGCAGGATCAGATCTTGCACCATTTCCAGCACAACAGATCTTCATGGTAGATCCGAACCTCCTTGATCACCGCCTCGTCTTGAGCTGCTTCAGCCATGACAGTGAATGATTCAAAGGTAGTTGAGACCAAGCCGTGAAGGGCGAAAGCTGGTTAGCTATGGCCAGTTTTGCAAAACCGTCTTATTTTGAAGGCCGAAACTAAATTCTGCATTTTGTTATGTAATCAGTTAAAGGACCTATTTTGGCCTTCGGCCAAGGGCCTATATAATGTAATATGTAAATAGGACTAGAAAGAAAAAATTTTGAGTAGAGTTTTTAGAGTGAAGTTGATAGGCGGTAACCGGTTGTTTTGTTATCGCCCGAATCTGGGTTGGACATTGTATTAACGCATGTATTCACCTCAATGAATTAATAAAAGGTTTTCCATCTCATGTTTCATAAATTGTGTTTCTGTTTTTAAGCTGATGAATTGACTAGTTTACTGAGTAGAATTTTAACTTAAAAGGGAAATGTGCTGGTTGGCTAGGGCCCAACCAACCTAGCATGTTTACCCCAATTTTGTTTCTTGTAATTTGGGTTTATATTATTAAAGTGTGATTTAACTTTCAGCACATGTATCCCTGTCTGAGTGAAAACGGATCTGTCGTGTGAAGTAGATACATTTTCTTTCCCTGCAATTTACTTTCCTGCACTTGATTTCAGATTGGCTTTCATCCGCCTAATACAAGTAGGAGAAACAAACCTGCACTAGTGCACGTTGGTGTGATATTTCATTTTCCTGCAATTTTGTTTAATTGGTTTTTTTCTTGGTCCAAGTAGGAGAAATGACCCTGCACTAGTGCACGTTGGTGTGATGCAACAAGCTTTCTTAGTCTACTTTCTGCAATCTACTTTATTTCTTTGAATGTTTATGGCAAGATAAATGATCATTTCTTTATTTCTTCATTTTGTTAAGATCAGAAACATTCACTTTCATGTGTGTGATTTGATTTGATAGTAAACTAACACTTGCAATAATTGAACACTCATTCTAAGGATTAAATGCTAAGTGCAGGAAGCTTTGATCTGATGCAGGAACCTGTTTCTTGCCACAAGATCTAAGTGCTCTGAACCTTGAAAAGTTCGAGCCCTTGCATGAAGTAAAAAGCCTTCAGTAAAAACACTATTTATACCTTCTACATAAATCTCTGATCCTGCACTAGTGCAAGACAGATTAATGCAAGAAGGAAATCTCTAAGGAAACAAGTTTAAGGGCCCATCTAACAAGACTGCTAAAGTGTCTTTGCTAAGGGAAAACACACACTTAGTAGAATAAACAACCATTAGTTGGAGTGATTGTCTTTTATCTTTAATTCTCTCTTGCAAATGCATACTTCCTCATCCCAGTCTTAGATTATTTTTTATGGTTCAAGTTGCCTTCTTCTCTTTTGATTTGATTCTGCAATCTTTCCTTTAAAGAAAGTATGGATTTACATTAGAAATATTCATACCATCTCTAGCATTGCCTGTGATTCATCTCTAAGTTTACGAATCCCCCGGGTTGACAAATTAAGTGTTGAGGAGTTTGTTTAAGTGTAATTCCTGCACCCAACATTTTGGCATCATTGCCGGGGAGGCGATTTGATTTGGTAAGAATTTTTTGATTATACAATAGAGGTAATTTTTCTTTATTTTTGCAGTGATGTTTATTTGAAGGAATTTTACTAGTGTTGATTGATTTCTGACAACATTTTGTAGAAGTTATCTGTTATTTTTTCTTTCTTTTTTCCTTTTGAAATGAATTCCTAGAAAAGGTAAGGGTTTGAAGCCCACTAAGGGCCGAAAGAATTCTGAAAACAATTTTCATATTGGGTCTCCTTCTATAAGCAGGAAGCCTAATCCAATTCAAACCCATCACGCAGGAACAATCCACCTGTATTTTGGTGATAACAGCCCAGGTGTGGATCAACCTGTGGAGACCGGTATAAGTAAAAGGGGAAAAATGGTGGACCAAGAAGATCATTTAGAAGGGACTGGTGACAACCAAGTAAATGAAGAACAATCCACTTTTGTGTTTCCAATTGTGGATCCTGATACTGTGTCGCAAATGAAGAATATTCCACCATCATCTCTCCCTCATTTCCATGGTAAAGTTCATGAATATCCTGACTCTTTTCTATTTGAGTTTGATATTCTGTGTAGAAGTTATGATTATGCAACTGAGGCTCAAAAGTTAAGATTATTTCCGGTTACCCTCAAGGACTCAGCTCTATGCTGGTTTATGGGGTTAGGAGGAAACACTATAACCTCTTGGGATTAGATGAAGAGAGTGTTTTTGTCTAAATATCAAGAATATTGCAAAACTTGGGACATGCAGGATGAAATTTTTACAATCATACAAGATGATGATGAAATGCTTGAAGATTATTTGGAAAGATTTTTGTATATTTTACAAAGGTCAAAACTTAAGCTTGATCCCAACACTATCAGGAACTTGTTCTTAAGAGGAATTACTGATAATAATAGAAATGATTTGAATCTGTTAGGACAAGGTGATATTTCTCAGCAAACTTTTGATCAAATTTGTGAATTATGCAGGAAATTTTCAAGAGACTAGTATAGATCTGGTAGAGGAACTCGAAATAGAAATATAAAAATTGAATCTACTGATGTTATGATTATTGGAATAGAAAATAAAATGGAAAACATAAAAATTAATATAATGAAAACTGTTACCAAATGGTTAGACTCCTTAAAATTTCAGCAAAAACTCATGAAGGAACAAGAGTCATTATGTATTTTCTGTCCTAAATGTAGAGACAAGCATCCTCCTAAAGAGTGTCCTCTTAATTCAAAAGAAACTAATAAGTGTGCTATTTGTGTAGAAGACCATATCACAGAAAAATGTCCCTCTATACTAGGACTTAAAGCTGTATTTACAGGGGGACAGCCTGAAGCTGAATACTTGAATGCTATGGGATCAAGAAGGAATTGGCGTCATGTAGGTACATGTATGGCTTCTGAATTTTCCCCACACTATTTTGGTTATAATTCACGTGCATATTATTATCCTAACTCTCATCATTAGTGGCAGTATTGGAATCAATATCAGCATGGGCAACCTTCTCAACCATGGCAACAAGGTTCGAGAGGGCCAACTCATTCTCCATATTCCTACCAGCCACCTATGCAGTCATATTCATCTACACATGCGCCTTATTCAATGCCTCAACTTCCGAGTCAGTCCACTCCACCATTGCCTTTACCTCCACCTTTTCGACCTCCTCAGTTGCCTGCTCAACCTATGCCCAATCCTAATAATAATAAGCAGTGAAAATGATCTATGTAACAAACCCACCTTTATCATTCGAATACCAGTCTATTCCAGTTGGGGTTCATGATATTTAATTAAGATCGGGAAGGACTGTAACATCAAAAAATCAGAAGCAACCTATGGTGATCATTGAAAAGAAAAGAAAAGAGGAAACTCTTAACCATTCTTCGAAAGCTGTCACTAAGTAGCCCTTACCCTATGAATCCTTGCCATCTTCTTCCAACCAGCCTCCCTTCCAAGAGGGGCTAGTAATGTAAATGAGTGAGCCTATTTCTGAGACTAGTTTGGCATCTGAGCTTCAAAAAAATTTCATTAAGATACCTTTTCTTCAAGCCATCAAAGAGATCCCCATTTGTACCAATATTATTAAGGAACTCTGTCTCAAGAAACCTGGGAGGAAGAGATTGGAACCCCGAACCATTCAATTTGTTGGTAGGGCAGCAGAGTTGATGACGGGATGTGTGTCTGTGGAAAAATATACTGATCTTGGAAACCCTGTTGTCTCAATTCAGATTGGTAATGTCCTTGCCTCTAATGTTCTTATAGACCTGGGGGCAGCCATTAATGTCATGACTAAGCAAACCATGGATCAACTTCGGTTATCTCATCTTCACCCTACTCCCACTGTGCTTGAATTAGCAGATAGATCTTAAATTAAGCCAGAAGGAGTATTGGACGATGTGATCATCTCATTAGATTCTTGGGAATATCCTTTTGATTTCATTGTGCTTCAGCCAAAGAACCCAGTAGGAGGACAACCCTTGATCTTGGGTCGACCATGGCTTGCTACGGCTGATGCATATATTGGATGTCATTCCGGTGATATGTATATTTCACATGGAGATTCTAGGAAGAAAGTTACCTTATACCCCCTGCCATATCCATTCAGGACCTTCAAGATACTTCATGGTTGGATTAAAGTAGTGATGAGGAGACTCAGCTTATTTCCCTTATCCATCATTATACTGGTTCTTCACAAGAATATGAGATTCAATATTTTCTGAATAATCTAGACACTATGCCTAATTTTGAGCCTTTGATCCAAAATTTCAGCCTAGATTTTCAAGAAAATCATGATTCTCATTCTTTTGTACCACTGCATTTGACCACTCCCTTGAGTACTCTTGAGCCTGATACCACTCTTGTTGATATTAGCCCTAGGAAATCCTTGCATATTAGTTCAGATTTTGACTCATATCAGCAAGAGCAACTTGTGAATTTGTTGCAAAACCATCTTAGTGCCTTTGCTTGGGGCTATGAAGATATGAAGGGTATCCCTCCTGAAACTTGTACACATCATATCTATATTCAGGAAGGAACCCAACCTGTTCAACAACCCCAAAGGTGAATGAATCCATCTCTAAGAGATATTGTGAAGGAAGAAGTACAGAAACTCTTAGATGTCGGTTTTATCTATCATATTTCTGACAGTCAGTGGGTCTCTCCATTAGTACTGGTACCTAAGAAAGATGGAAGATGGCGTATTTTTATTGATTGCCAATAATTGAATAAATCCACTCTTAAAGATTACTTCCCTCTCCCTTTCATTGATCAGGTGCTTGATACCCTTACAGGAAAGAAATATTTCTCCTTTTTGGATGGCTTCAGTGGTTATAACCAGATATAGATTGGACCTAAAGATCAGGATAAAACTACTTTTACATGTCCATGGGGGACATTTGCTTTTAAATTGCTTCCCTTTGGTTTATGTAATGCCCCAGCTACCTTTCAAAGGGCAGTCCTGGCCATTTTTGCTGATCTAGAATTTGTAGAAATTTATATGGATGAATTTTTTGTGTTTGGTGATTCTTTTCAGGAAGCTCTCAAAAATCTGGAGAAAGTACTTCTTCGTTGTTAAGAAGCTCATCTCACTTTTAGTGAAAAGAAATGTAGATTAATGTGTAAAGCGGGAGTGGTGTTTGGCCATTTGATTTCTGACAAAGGTATCCAGGTTGATTCGGCAAAGATTGAAATCATTCTGCATCTTCCTACACCCAAAACTCAAAGGGAAGTAAGAGGTTTTTTAGGACATGCTGGTTACTATAGAAGATTCATTGAATTTTTTTCGAAGATAACTACTCCTCTTTTCTGACTTCTAGCTAAGGATAGTGAATTTTCTTGGTCCACAGCTTGCCAAAAGTCTTTTGAAACATTGAAGGAAAAGTTGGTGCAGGCACCAGTTTTGTGAGGTCCTAACTGGTCCTTGCCTTTCCACATTTCCTCTGATGCTTCAGATTTGGCTATTGGCACAGCTTTAGGACAAGAGGAAAATAAGCAATCCTATGCTATTTATTATATTAGCAAGAATTTGTCTTCCGCTGAATTGAATTATATAGCTACAGAGAAAGAGTTTTTAGCTGTGATTTTTGCAATTAATAAGTTCAGGCACTATATTACAAGATATTAATTATTTGTACAACGGATCATTCCGCAATTAAATATTTGATGAACAAACCATTGAAAATCGGTATAGTGACTAGGTGGTTGCTATTGTTGCAGGAGTTTAATGTTACTATTGTTGATAGACCAGGGAAATCTAATGTTGTAGCAGATTTTCTTCCTAGATTAGATAATCCTGGTGAAGTAACTCCTGTTAATGATGATTTTAAAGATGGAAATATTTTTTCTATGTCAACAGATTCTCTATGGTTTTCTGACATTGCTAATTATTTGGTCACTGGAAAAACACCACCTCACTTGTCCGCTCGTGAAAAGCAGAGAATATTATTCAGAAAAGTGTTGCATATTCCTGGATTCAAGCAGATATCTTTTACACTAGTCCAAATATGACTATCCGTAGATGTGTAAGAGAGGAGGAAGTGTTTGAAATATTGAAATCTGCTCATGATGAACCTTGTGGAGGCCACTTCGCTGATAAGCAGACTGCATATAAAGTATTACGTGCTGGTTACTTTTGGCCTTCCTTGTTTAAGGATGCCAAACAATATGTCAGGCGATGTGATAGCCGTCAACGAATGGGCCAGCCTAATCAAACCAATGAAATACCTTTATGCCCCAAAGTTATGATTAAGCCATTTGAAAAATGGGCTATTAATTTTATAGGGCCAATAAATCCAACATCCTTAAGTAAAAAGCATATTTTGGTTTGTACAGATTTCATTACAAAATGGGTAGAAGCTAAAGCTGTTTCTTTTGCTACAGAAAAAGTTGTTGATTTTATTTTTACTGAAATATTTACTAGATTTGGTATGCCTAGGGAAATTGTTTCTGACAATGGTCCGCAGTTTATTTCTAATCTAGTACAGGGTGTGATGGAGAAATACAAGATCTGGCACAGGAAATCCATGCTGTATCACCCGCAAGAAAATGGCCAGGTGGAATATACAAAGAAAGTGATCGAGTCCATTCTTACAAAGACAGTCAACATGCATCGGAAAGACTGGGCTAAAATATTATCAAAAGCTTTGTGGCATACAGAACCACTTGGAGAAATAGCACATGACATACACCATATGAGCTAGTATATGGAAAACAGGTTCTATTACCAATTGATTTCTAGATCAAAACTTTCAGAACTGCAGTTCAGTTAGGACTAGATCTCTCTGAGGCACAACAACAACGTCTTCTCCAATTAAATGAGTTAGATGAATTTTGTAGAGATGTTTTTCAGCAGAACATCGTAATTTAGCAGAAACAAAAAAGGTGGCATGACAAGACTATTCAGAAAAAGCAGTTCCAACCAGGTGATTGGGTACTCCTTTATGACTCTAGATTTAAAAATTTTAAAGGGAAGTTCCATACACGTTGGATGAGACCCTATGAAGTGATCCAAGTATTCGAGAATGGAGCAGTAGAATTCAAAACTATTGATGGACAAAATTCAATATTCTTGGTAAATGGACATACATTAAAGAAGTATTTTCAACCACTTGCCAAGAAATATTTTACACAACAAGTCTAACAACAATTTGGGATGGTAGTGGTAAATGGTAATACCAACCTTTTGAAAACATGAATTCTTCTTCTTCTCAAAGAAAAAAAAGAGAAAATAAATTTAATAAAAAAGTAAAGAAAAAATATTTTCCTGTAATTGTGAAAATCAGTTCGCTGACATGATTGCAGAAGGGTCAACCTGAAAACCAGCTTGTTTGCAGGAAGATCAAAAATTTCTAATAAAAAGAGAATGTTGCTTGATCTTTCGATATGCTAGCAACCACCGAGTAAAAGAAGGCTCAACAGACCTTTGTACATTGGGGTAATTAGCATGGATATTTTTATTCAAGTAACACTTAATTCTCGCTGTAGTTATTTTTTCTTGCACCAGTGCAGGCAGACCTTCCAGAACATTTTCTGCCTTTCTTCATATCCCATTTCATAATATTCCCTCAGTTTTCTTCTTTAAATCCCAGAATGATTAACATTCCCACATTCTTCTAAATTTTCCCTACCCGTTTCGTAAAAATCCCACTTTACCCTTGAATTTTTTTCCCTATCCCACTTCTGTTTATCCCCTCTTTGGTACTATTCCTGGAATCCCTATAACAAAATTCCTTCCCATTCTAAAATTTTCCCCTTTCCCACTTCTTTGTTCCCTCATGAATTCATTGCAGGATCTCATACACAAAGAGCAAAAAGATGCTTTGAAGCATCAAGAAAGGGCGAAGAAAATTTCCAGTATCAGTTGAGGAAGCTATGTTAGAATTCCAGCCTATATTTTACTTAAATTCTCTGTTCTTTTTTTCAGACAATATGCTTGCACTAGTGCAAGCATATCTTCCTATATAATAATAATACAAGCAAAATGGTACCAGCAGAACAACATAGTAAGCGGTGTAAACAGATCAGTGCAATCATGCACCTTGACAGAAGCAGAGTACAATTTCATAAGTATATGTCATAGAAAAGTGGTCATCATGAAATTTTACAAAAATAATTTTCACTTGTTTAAGGAGTACTTGTGCTATCATATTAACTAGGAGAAAATTACTTAAAGTACAAGGTGTTTTTAGTTAAGAATCATGATCATTTTTTAATAAATGCTAAAGTTATTTTTTTGAATTATGAAGGAGTGCGAAAATGTTTAACCGTTGCTTGGATATAGTTATCCTTTCTGACATGATCCTAAATGTCCTTCACTTATAATGATTACCTCACTTAGCCGTTAAAAACGCCGTCGCAAGTACCAATCCTGCACGATTCTAAACATGCCGCGCATCCACGACTATTTTGGTGGAATGGATCGATGATAAGACAGAAGGGATAGTGGATGGTTGGATCCCTATCTATAAAGAGCCAAATTTTCCGGTATTGCGTGCATTTTTTGGACTATTCGTAACTATTAAGCATAGATGCCGCTTGTTCGATGTGAACCTTCATCCCCCAATGAGGTAGAACAGACTGCTAAGTTTCGCACTAGTCTTTCACTATTGCGAGACTCAGGCTTTCTTCAGTTTTTGTAGAAATTTGACAGGCACAACAGTGAAGTGGCCCTACAGTTGCAAAGAGTTTTAAAAATGGTCATGTAAAGATTGGGCCCCTGAAATTTAAAGTCACGGAAAAATCAATAGCAGCAGCGAAGGGCTTGCAAAACACTTGTGTGCAGTACTTTAAAAATCAGAAGCTCGAGAGGAAGTACTGGTAGCGTTTCTTCCTTGATAAGGACATGAAGGTAGACTGGAAGAAAGGAGTTCCACGCAGTGCCTTGCTGGAACAGTGGTGGGACCTCATTTTTATCCTCCAGAAATCTGTGACTTGTGAGGGAAGGTACTCCCTCACCTTTTTGTATCATTTCACGATGCTGCAACACTTCGAACCCGACCGGCACGTTTGGTGGATGATGGATTTCACTTATTTTTTTCTTAAAATTTTAGAAAAGATGGCCAAGAGTGTGCAGGGTGCACAGGCGGACCAGGCCGATAAGAAATTATATCACCACAGCCTAATCAAAATATTGGTCCAGAAACAATTGGAAATTAAGGGCATGACCTAGAAAGAGTTGTTGAAGCAGCTAGATAAAAAGCCCTCTGCAGGAAAGAAGACAACTGCTGAAAAGAAAACAGAGATCCCTGCCAGCAGAAGCAAGGGTCTGAGTGTAAAGATAAGTCCTTCTTGCACCAGTGAAAAAAGGAAATTACTCAGGAAATCAACAGAAGAAAAGGGCCCATCTCTAAAGAAAAATAAGACAGTGGGTACATCTGTTGAAGAAACTCCTTCGACGCCACCAGTGCATGAAAAGACCCCCGAAGAAGACGATTTGCTATCAGTCCTTGCAGACGCAGAAAAATCTGTGGAGGTTGAAGATGACACTCTATTGGCCGATTTTATTAAGGCCTGGAAAAAGAATGAATAACCTGGTGTAGAACCACAGTCCCCACAGAACGTTGAATCCCCTCTTGCACCAGTGCAAGATGAACCAGTGCAAGAAGAAGAAGAATTGAAAGAGCAAGAAGAAGAAGAAGATCCAAAAGAAGTGCAAGAAGAAGAAGAACCGAAAGAAGTGCAAGAAGAAGAAGAACTGGAAGAAGTGCAAGAAGAAGAATAACTGGAAGAGAAAGAAGAAGAAGAAGAAGAAGAAGTAGAAGAAGAAGAAGAACCAGAAGAGTAAGAAGAAGAAGAAGAATTGGAAGAGCAAGAAGAAGAAGAAGAACCAGAAGAGGAAGAAGTATTTACTGAAGTCATGAGGGATATTGAGGTCCTTGAAGAAAATACAGCCCCTGTTAGGACTAAAAAAGGAAGAAGACTCGGTAGCTCCTGCTACTCGAATAGTCAAGCTAGAGCTTTAAGTGTAGAACTTAGAGCAGCTCGTAGCTAAAGCGCAGGAGGAAAAAGAACAAAATAAAGAATAATTCAGAGTGGAGATCTAGAAGAAGAAAGGAGAAGTCAGGGTATGGAAGTACCGTGCTTCGTAGTGTTTTAGATGACTTAAAAACGTGATGAAGAAATTGAAGAACAACAAAAAGACGAAGTCTGAAACATTGCAGACTGATGATAGTATGCCAAAGTAGGAGTGAGCTGGAACGCTCAAAGTTTTGAAGGTTTTTTGCAGAGGTAAAGAGTTGTGTGAGGACACACAACAGTTTAGGGATGGGAGGATGTTAGCCCCCTAATTTTCTCTCTTTTTATCATTTTCCCCTTCCTAAATCATAACCATTTACCTCTGTTTCACCTCCTTTATGCACCCTCATCTTGCACCAGTCCAAGCACAGTGATATATTTCGTATAAACATTTATTCTTCATGTTTTAATTCAATTTAGCATTAATTAAATATTTATTACATTATTTCTTACTTTTAAATCATTTTTGTAGCTTATCGATATCTCCAATGGTTATTTGATAGTTAGAGTGCTTACTGTGACCATTGATCTTAGTGCAGGATTGGATCTTGCACCATTGCTAGCACAACAAATTTTCATGGTAGATTCGAACCTCCTCGATCACCACCTCGTCTTGAGCCGCTTCATCCACAACAGCGAATGATTCAAAGGCGACCGAGACCAATCCGTGAAGGGCGAAAGCTGGTTAGCTACGGCCAGTTTTGCAAAACCGTCTTATTTTGAAGGCCAAAACTAAATTCTGCATTTTTTTATGTAATCAGTTAAAGGACCTATTTTGGCCTTCGGCCAAGGGCCTATATAATGTTAAATGTAAATAGGACTAGAAAGAAAAAAATTGGAGCAGAGTTTTTAGAGTGAAGTTGATGAGCGGTAACCGGTTGTTTTGTTATTCCCGAATCTGGGCTGGACATTGTATTAACGCATGTATTTTCCTCAATGAATTAATAAAAGGTTTTTCATCTCATGTTTCAGAAATTATGTTTCTGTTTTTAAGCTGATGAATTGACTAGTTTACTGAGTAGTGTTTTAGCTTAAAAGGGAAAGGCCAAGCCAACCCAGCACGTTTACCCCAATTTCTGTTTCTTGTAATTTGTGTTTATATTATTAAAGTGTGCTTTAACTTTCAGCACATGTATCCCTGTCTGAGTGAAAAAGGATCCGTCGTGTGAAGTAGATACATTTTCTTTCCCTACAATTTACTTTCCTGCACTTGATTTCAAATTGGCTTTCATCCGCCTGGTACAAGCAGGAGAAAAAAACTTGCACCAGTGCACGTTGGTGTGACATTTCCTTTTCTTGCAATTTTTTTTAATTGGTTTTCTGCCTGTTCCAAGCAGGCTAAATGAACCTGCACCAGTGCACGTTGGTGTGATGCAGCAAGATTTCTTAGTATACTTTCTACAATCTACTTTCTTTCTTTAAATGTTTATGACAGGATAAAATATTGTTTCTTTATTTCTGCATTTTGTTAATATCAGAAACATTCAATTTCATGTGTGCGATTTTATTTGATAGTAAACTAGCACTTGAAATAATTGAACACTTATTTTAAGGATTAAATTCTAAGTGTAGGAAGCTTTGATCCAGTGCAAGAACTAGTTTCTTTCCACAAGATTTGAGTGCTATGAACCTTGAAAATTTCGAGCCCTTGCATGAAGTAAAAATCCTTCAGTAAAGACACTATTTATACCTTCTACATAAATATTTGATCCTGCACTAGTGCAGGACAGATTAATGCAAGAAGTAAATCTCTAAGGAAGCAGGTTTAAGGGCCCATCTAACGAGATTGCTAAAGTGTCTCTGCTAAGAAAAAACACACACTCAGTAGATTAAAAAACCATTAGTTGGATTGATTGCCTTTTATCTTTAATTCTCTCTTGAAAATGCATACTTGATCGTTCCAGTATTAGATTATTTTTTATGGTTCAAGTTGCCTTCTTCTCTTTCGATTTGATTCTGCAATATTTCCTTTAAAGAAAGTACATATTTACATTAGAAATATTCATACCATCTCTGCCATTGCCTGTGCTTCGTCTCTAAGTTTAAGAATCCCCCAGGTTGACAAATTAAATGTTGAGGAGTTTGCTTAAGTGTAATTCCTGCACCCAACAAAGATCTCATCACATATTAAATTTTTAAAATGCCAAAGTGGACACGTGTTGGGTGGAGGTCCTTGTGCATATCACATAGAGCATGCAATATGGTATAATAATTAACGACATAGATGTAAACTTGCAAAGTTGCGATGCGATAAGACACAAAAATTGCAAAATAAAAAGTACGGGAGATTGCATGGCAAGATGACATGTCAATGATGTGGCAGTGATGTGGCAATGATGTGGTAGTGACATGGAGATGACATGGCAGTGATGTGGTGATGATGTGGTAGTGACATGGCAATGACGTGGCAGTGACGTGGTGATGATGTGGTAGTGATGTGGAAGGGTGACATGGCATGATGACGTAGAGATGACGTGGACCTAGCCCGCATATCACACATCACAAGATCAAGAGGATAAGCACTCAAGAATCATGTTAAAATGTCGAAGTGCGAAATGCGATAAGAGTATCAGATGCGATATGCTTCAAAGCTAACATCTAGAGGATTTAAAGTCTGGCGTGGGACCCATTCACATACGGCACATCGCTATCATAGATTCTTATATTTATATGTTAAGTCATCACAAGTTAATTTTTTTAAGTTTCAATGCGATAAGAAGTGCGGTTTGTGATGCGATGTGATCGCATATCGCATATGATAAGAGGAAAATTTTTATTTCTATGAGCTAAATCTTGCAACATGTGATAAGGGGTGGATTCAATGTAGCTTCATAGTTAAATTACAAAGGATTTCAAATTCGTAATAAGGCCTTTTTATGAATAAATCGCATTGGTGGAGGAAAAGGAGGATAATAACGTAAAACCTATGGAACACTAAAATGTGATAAGTGACCAAATGCGATATCGTACATAGTTCTTTTTTAATATATTTCAGGTCCAGGGTTCTATGTGGTTACACGAGTTTATAAAGAAAATTTTGAACTCAGGAGTAGACTCGGGTGAAAAATACCCGACACTCGTGCAGAGGTGTTATGCAGCTACAACTGTTTATCAAGAAAAATTTTGAACACAGAGGCAGACTCGGGTAAGTGACCCAACATAGAGTGAAGAGCAGAGAAAGCTGAACGTTGCGGCTATGAGGAGATAGGCACCATGGTTGAGTCAGGCTCAACAAAACCATGGGCAGAGAATATTGAACGTTGCGGTTAATAGATATAATAGGTAGAGCCAAGAAAAATTCTGTGACGTTACACTGTTTGAAACATGGGTAGCATGGGTCAAGTCGGGTAAAAAGGTCATTATGCAGCATAGTTAGAATAAAACAACATAAACATAAAAGACAAAGAGACAACAAGCAGAAGAGGAAAAATGAAAAACAAAACTAAGAAGTTGAAAGGGATGAGTTGAAATATTGTGTATGAATGTAAATTTTTTGATATTGTTTGTGATGCAAAGGCAAGTCTCCAAGGAAAAGAAAAAATCCATTTGATATTGAAATAGATGTATATATTGTTGTAAAAACCTGAATATGCTAAGTGAGGAAATGAGTGGGTGGAAGGCAAAGAGTCATTCTTGTTCACTTCATATTCCCATATAGAATCCAAACAACCATGAAGCTATCTCTATAAATGATGTTATTGTAATGTGCATAGAGAGGTTAGAGAGCAGAAGAATCAGAGAGGGCTGATAGAGATGATGTGCACATCAGGAGCTGACATGAAGAAAAAATGTAGGTTGAAAAGGAAGTAGTGAAGAAGGAGTAAAACAGAGAGGCTCATCCAGGTAAATTAGCATATGATTTTTATTGCAGTGTGAGGGAGTTGGAGCTTCCATATCAAGTTGTAGCTTGATAGATGTCCAGTTGTAGCTAGTTGAGGCAGGAGCCTCCTATGGGTTGTAGCCTGTAGAAAATACATGGGAGTTGGTGCTTCTGTTTCAAGTTGGAGCTTGATAGATGTCCAGTTGTAGCTGGTTGAGGTAGGAGCCTTCTGTGGGTTGTAGACTGCATAAAATAGATGGGAGTTGGAGCTTCCTTGTTAGTTGTAGCTTGCAGAAATTGAGGTAGTAGCCTCTTATAGGTTGAAGCGTACAAAAAATCAGTTGTGAGAGGGAGTTGGAGCTTTTCTTTGCATCACAAAAATAATAAGATTTGGTTTTCTCCCTTATGGGTTTCCACTTATATCTGTTTTCTATGTGCATGATGATTGTGTTGTGTATTATGTTTAATCTGCTTATTACTTTCTGCCCACATATTAAGTTTGCTGATTCATTATATATTAAGTTACTTATGAAATGGAGATGTAAAAAAGTTTAAAGAAAAGAGTTTTAAATGTCCATGAATTTACTAAACTGATTCACCCCCCTCTCAGTTTAGCTAAGGATTCATTAATTGGTATCAGAGCAAGGTCCTTCTGAAATAATTTAACCACTAGAAGGAGGTCCTTTGTCCCCAAAATGGCTAGCTTAACAGGATACTCTACAAACAAATCCCCTCTGTTTATTGGCACAAACTATGATTTCTAGAAAATAAGAATGAGGACATACTTCATGTCTCTAGGAATAGAAGTCTGGGTTGCTGTGGAAGAAAAATATGCACCAAAGGAAACTGACACTCAGAAAGAAGCCAAAAAAAAATTCATAGTTAATGCAAAAGCAATGAATGCACTCTTGAGTGGTCTAAGTGAGTCATAATTTATCAAAGTAATGCACAATAAGACAGTCAAATAAATCTAGGATACATTAGAAAATATTCATGAGGGAGATACAAAGGTGAATATGGCCAAAATGCAAGCACATAAAACTCAGTTTGAAAACTAAAAAATGAATGAAGATGAAGATATAGCTGCATTACTCTTAAGATTTACATAAGTTATGAAAATCATGATAGGCCTAGGAGAAGAAATTAAAGAAAGTGTTGTAGTAAAAAAATTATTGAGATCTCTACCACCCAGGTTTAATCCTAAGGTTTCTGCCATAAAAGAAACAACAAACTGGTAAAACCTGTCCAAGAACCAATTACTTGGCAACCTAACAGCATATGAGATGAGACTTCCTAAAGGGAAGTCAAACATGAGGGGGCCTTCCTTTAAAGCAGACATGTGCATAGAAAAGAAGGAAGGTACATGCTTATGCTCTGATGAAGAAGAAGCTAATTTTTTCAGAAGATTGGATAGAGGCACAGGTAAGTACTAAGGTAAAATTCCATGTAAGTGCTTTAATTGTGGAAGAGTGGGGCACTATGCTTCAAAATGTCCTCATAAGAAACTAGAGAACCAATCTAAAGGGAAAGAGAAAATCAATTTCAACAATAAGCAGAAAGGGAACAAATTTAATAGAAGAACATTTTATGCTCAACAAGACAATAGTGCATCTGAGAGCTCAGATGAATCCCCCAAAGAAGAAGGAACATTAGAATTCATTTTGATGGCCAAGGAAGAGCTTGAGAAATATTTTTTGGCATTTGAAGAAGAAGGTGAGGTAGATATTGAGGGGGAGTTGGTAAGTGCCCTAAAGGAAATAGGTAGACTCAACTTCAAGACTAGAAAACATAAGGAAATCCTTCTGAAACATGTAAAGGAAGAACCAAAATCTGAATATTTTATTAAATTGAAAATTGAACTAGAAGAAGCAAGAAAAGTAGAATACATTTTGCTGCAGCAAATAAGAGAGAAAATTCAGGAATGTGGAAGATTGGAAGAAGAGGTGGTGAGTCTGAGGAAGAAATTGGAAAAGGCTTAAACTAATTTAACAATGAACATTCAACATTTAAAAGGTGCTGAACAATTGGACAATATATTAAATGCACAAAGATCTCCTCTTGTAAAGAATGCGATAGGATATGAAGGAGAATCCAGCAAGTCGAAGGTAGAGGATAAGAAAGCTATTACATTTGTGAAAGTTGTCCTAAAAAGAAAACATTGACTCCCATCAATCTAAGAACTAAAATGTGGGAAACCCTTTAAATCCTCATGAGCTACAGCAAAAATACACCACAAGGAAAGCCCTGGAAACAAAAGGAGTGAACAACCAAGAAAAATTCTAGCACAGATCAAATGGCTTCCAAAGACATAATTTTCATATGACCAGATGGCTATATCCCCAAACAACCTTCTCCGCCAGATATAGATACTACGTCCATGGGTATTGATTTTGTTGTAAAAGGTTTGGTCATAAAGCCATGGAGTGTAGAGCGTATATAAGGAGAATGGATTATGAAAACTCAAAGGGAATTAATAAAAATGGTGGATTCACTTGTGTACATAATCCATTTTGAAATACAATCAATTTTTTTTGTTGTCATAAAAATGGGCACAGTCCTAGGAATGTCCTGTCAAAGACTGTGATCCATCTCCTTAGAAAATTTATAGAGCAAACATCTGCATGCAATGGAAAAGGAAGCTAAATAAGTGTGATTTGGTTCTAATTTCTCAGGATCAGAACAATCAATGGTATGTGGATAGTGGGTGCTAAAGACATATGACTGGCGATCAAAGCAAGTTTGTAACTTTTGATGAAATGAAATCTGGGAATGTAACATTCAGAAATGATAGAGTAGGGAAAATCAAGGGAAAAGGCACAATCAAATTATAATGGAGGAGGAGAGGCTCAGGATGTACTGTTTGTAGATGGTCTGAAAGCCAATTTGCTAAGTGTTAGTCAAATTTGTGATAGAGGTTGTGAGGTCCTTTTCAGAGCCCAAGCTTGTGAACTAAGGTCAATCACCACAGGAAAGACCATGGTTAAAGGTGTTTGAACATAGATTAATGTTTATATAGTGGAAGAGGAGAATGAATCATGCCACATTAGAAAACTTGACGATTCATGGCTATGGCATAGAAGATTGGGACATCTAAATTTTGACCACATCATCAAACTGAGCAAAAAGAAAGTTGTTAGAGATTTCCCTACAATAAAGAAGCCACCACATACCATATGTAAGTCCTGCCAACTGGGAAAACAAACTCGCACATCATTCAAAGCTAAAGACCAAATATCTAAAAGTAAGTCTCTTTAGCTTGTAAACATGGACCTGTGTGTAGGGAAATTTTTAGGGGCTAATATTCGCAAGTGGGCTAATTTTAAATACTTTTTCCAAAAAAATTATTCGGCAATTTCCATTTTTTCTAAAAATAATTCACCCAAGTTTTATAGTATGAAATTATTTTACCTTAAAAATTGCTAATATATTATATAGGATAATATAATATACGTTTTACAGTTTTTCTATTAGACATTACTAAGATTCGCCAAGGTTTCTAAACTTTCAAATAAATATCCATCCTTAAGACCTTGAAGAACAAATGGACCAGGTGGAGAAGCATATTTCATGCTGATAATCGATGAATTTTCTAGATTAACATGGTTAGAATTTATCATATACAAATATGAAGAGTTTGATAAATTTAAGATATTCGAGGCACTGGTAGAAAATAAAACTAGATGTAAACTAAAATGCATCAGATGAGATAGAGGAGGTGAATTCACAGGAGATGAGTTTGCGGACCTGTGCAATGAATGTGGGATAAATAAACAGTTTATTGTTGCAGATAAACCTCAAAATAATGGAGTGGAAAAGAGGAAAAGTAGGTTTGTATAGTAGATTTCCAGAGCCATGATGCAAGAAAGAAAAATTCCCCAAACCTACTGGGTAGAATTAGTACACACAGTTGTTCATATCCTCAACAAAGCTCATCTCAGACCAAATTGTGACAAGGCTCCCTATGAAATGTGGCATGGGAAACTGACATCAATCAAGCACCTTAGATTCTTTGGTAGCAAATGTTTCATAAAGAATAATGATGAAAAATTGGGGAAGTATGATGATGCAGGGGCATTAGGCTAAAAGCAAATTCCATGTATTTTATTAAACTTAGGGGTTTTTGAGTTTTCAAAGGAGTTGGATTTTTATAAATATTTTGAGGAATTTTAATGATTTTTAATTAAATATTATGAGGGAATTGTAAATGTTCTAAATTTTTTGAGAACATGAGTGAATTTGATTAGTTGAGACTGTAAAGGGATTGAGAGAATTTAAATTAGAGTTGGTTTAATTAATTTTGGGATAAAAGAGAATCCTTAGGGATTAAATAGGATATTTAAGATTTTTGTTGAGAAAATGCAGGAACTGAAAACAAAATCAGTTTCAAGACCTTTTTTTGTATAAAATGTTGTTGAGATTGCAACAAGATGATGAGCTTAATGGAAAGGAGTCGCCTTCACTAAGTGGGCCCGCATGCTATTTTTGGCGCAAAGTCTATTTTTAGACTATGTCTATTTTTAGACATATGGATCATGTTCTATGAGTTGAAGGATGCTATTTGTGGATGGTTGATCAAGTTGGAAAAAATAGATGGACTTCTATTTTTAGACATACTGGGCGGAATCTATTTTTAGATTGCCAGTCTAAAAATAGATATGTCGAATATTATTAGCTCTTAATAATATTTGGATTCTAAACATTATCTTATCCTCTTGGAGCACTTCAGTTTGATGCCTGGATGTGGCACATGCAGCTGACAGAAGGAATTATACTATTCCTAGGGTTTAGTTGATCTATTGCATGGTTGACTTCAGTTAGAACTCATGTGGCAGAGTTTGGTGGAGTTGATGAGACAGTTGATGGAGTTGTGTTCGGTTTAACTATCCCAGCCCGAGTTGAGCTATTTGTATTTAGTTTAAATAATTGATACAATTAGTGAGAGTGGTGTGAATTAATTATTAATTAATTCACTAGTTATAAACTCATTAATCAACTAAAGAGTACATTAGTTAACTTCATTGCATGGACAATTTCAGTGGAGACCAGTGCAGAAATAGGTGAAAGAGCAGGTTAACTATTAGTTGTGACTATACAGTTGCTATTTGCAACAAACAGATAGGTGGAGAAGCCCATGAGGATTGTGAAGTACAAGCTAGGTGGTTTATATATTTAATGAAGCCATCCCATAGCATTGAAAACGCAATAGAGGCTGGCTATCAAGTGGCAAAAGATTGGAGCATGTGTTTTGCTAGATCTAGCTTAAATGGTCACATTGTATTGAGAAGTACATGCATGAGAGCTTGTGAACTTTTGTGCTATGATTGTTACAGTCTCAGAAGCATATATTATACATATGGTTAGGTTTTCAACTAGCTTTCCCATTAAATACTGTGTTCATATGTGTGATTGTTTGTGGTTTTAATGTATGCATGCAATTGATTTTATTTCCGCATGTGATGATCAATGGTAGAAGATATTTTGTATTATGCATGAAGCTAAAATAGTGTGTGATCAGGAGAATATAGGTGAATAATATCTCAGTTATTCAAATTTCTACAAATTTAAGCCTCAATGGCATAAAAAATCAGATCAGTAGAGAGTGAGGAGTTAGAGTAGGAACAGGGTTTGGATTGTAAGCCTTCAGGCAAAGTTAGAAGAAGGACACAGATTGAATATCAAGCCTGAAAGGAATTTTTCCATGTAATTACTATTTTAATACAGAAGCTAAACTTCTGATTTTAAGTTTTGTGTGTATATTGTTTGCAATGGAATTGAGTTACACATTTGTGTGTAGAATCGTGTGAATCGATCATGAAATGATCGATTTCACAATCTAATTCTTTTATTGGTGAAATTTTATACAGTGTAGGCACAATATTGTTTTTGCATATAGTATTCAATGAAAGGTTGTTACACATTTATTGTGCATACACATTGAGGGAAGAAATAGCAAAACTGTTAGTGATCAATATATGGAATAGCGTTGGAAGTTTGAAGACTGTTTTCACATCATCAAAACAGTGATGCTATTTGGATGACAGATATACTAAGGAAAAGAGTTGAATTCAATCGAATTCAATTACAGTCTCTATGCAAAGTAATCGAATGGAATGAATCCATTCTATGAAGTATCGCTGGTCCAAACATATTCAAGAAATCGTGAATAGCAGCGAACCTGAGTCATAATGGCATAGAAATGGTTTATTTAAACTACCTAGTTAGTATTGAAAGGGTGGGGGTAGATAGTAGGCTGTGCGTGGCGCAACGGAAAGATATGGATCGAAGGGTCAATCGATTGTAGAGATGTTGAGATGCATTAAGCGGTTAATATGCAAGAGTATGCAGAGATATGCTTAGAATAAAGGCGGAACCACAATAAATGGTGTAGCACAACCCAAGACAATAATTGAAGGCAGATTTGCTGTGTAAACTACCGAGATGTATATTGAAAGACATAAAGGTTGAAGTCGCATCGAAAAGGAATCGAAACGGATCAAGGGTTTGGTTAAATCATCGGGATGTCGGAGCCACAATTCTATTCAAACTCGAATTAATTTATGGTGCGAAGAGCGGTTTTGCAAACCCATAAGTGGGTTTCGCATAAGAAATTTCTGGTAAGTAGTTTATTCATTTTGAACATGATAAAGGTCTCTGATTGACACGTAAGGTAGAGGTGGTTTCTAAAAACCATGAATTTCGTGTGAAGATTGTATGTTAAACCCCAGAGAGAAAACGAATACGATATTCGTTGGATGCTTTAACCTCGGGATCGAACACTAGTTGCATCTTCAAACTGCTTGAAGATTAATGGCAAGGTAAGTTAATAATGTTGTGGGCCCGAAAATTTCAGTGCTTGTGACATTCGATGGTGAATGCATTGGTAAAAGGTCTATTATAAGGTTTCATAACATTGAATTGAAGACATAATATGTGTTAAAATATTATGTTTGATGTGATCCGTGAGCATATATTTGATAATTAATTTGTTGTAGACCATTATGTATTGGGGTTAATAATAAAGCTCAAATGGTGGTAAGAGATCCCATGAGTTGAGGGCGAAGTTTGAATATTTGGGTTCAATTGAAATGTTCGAACATTGATTCGAATATCACGAGATGGGTTCGTATTATATGGTTTTAATCATTATGATGAAAGTCAAATCTTCCACAAGGGAAGAATAATCTGGGTTGATTGTTGGGTTCTAACCATAGTATTTAGAATAGAAAGTTAGCTTCCGCATATTTATTTAAGACTGCCCAGATTGTAAATTTGAGGACCATTTTGGGTTAAATGGAAATGAATTTTTTTTATATGCACTAAGAGAGTGTGATTGTGGGTTGAGTGGGTTAAGTTCGCCATCAAGTGGTATCAAAGCAGGATAGCTCTGTTGAAAATTGAAGATTTTTTTTAAAAATCTGAATGTATGTGTGTGATGAGGAAATGAAAGGAGATCAAATTTTAAAATATGATATGCAAAAAATTACATAGAATTTTAGTGAACAGGCATTTGTAGAAATGAAGAGGACAAGATCATGCAAGATCTTAAAGTTGAGATAATTTTCTGATTTTAAAATTATGATTGCAGATTTATGGTTGCAGATATGATGAAGACAAAGTTTGTGATGATGATGGCAGTGAACCTGATATCCAACAGAAGGTTGAATAGAGAGAACAACTAAAGTGTTCTCAAGAAAATGTGAGTTGAGGAGATAGCCTAGAGAGATCAGAAGAGAGTGCTCAAGAGGTTCCAGGCATAGTAAACCAGTGCTTGCCAAAATACCAAGTCCAGTGAAGGGATTGGTGAGGTAAGTGGCAGCAGGAGAGCTTGTTGTTGCAGAGGCTTAGTGCAACTCATGGTGAGTGTGAAGCTCATAGAGAAGATGATCATGGAGGATCAGAGAAGAGGTTCAGAAGAATGCTGCAGAAGTAAGATGAAGGATAGAGAAAGAGAAATTGCAATGATGAAGGTACAATTGGAGGTACTACAGGAATGGCAGCAAGAGGAGGAAAACCAGAAAGGAGGATGGATCTTTCCACTGAAGGGAAAGAGAGTAACTTGGAAACCATTACACTTGAAGTGGAGGTAGAAAGAGATTGCCTTATTGAAAGAAGAACTCAGGTTTCTTGAGTCAAATATGGAATTTGAAGATTCCACATGCAAATCTGTTCAAGGAGAAATGCTTGATGAGGCATACGAGACTGAAAAGTCTTGTGTTTTTAAAACTAATGAGTTGTGTATTTTTGCGGGTACATCACATGGAGATGAAAAATCTTTAGAGTTTGTTAAAGAGAAGGAGAGAGAATTGAATCTGAATTCTGTTTAGATAAATGCTGAGATAGCTAGATCTTAGGAAGACGTGAAGACAGAGGGGTCTCATGAGAATATTGGAGCAGAGAAAGAAGGACCATCTGATGATTGGTCAAGAAAAAATGAAGGTATGGAAATTAGTGTGAATTTTCTGAATTCTACTACAATTGAAATTGTTGAATTGTATAAGAAATTAGATCTTCAGAGAAGAGAATTGGAGAAGAAGAGGATCTATGCACAGGATAAATTGCTAAAGAAGCAAGACAAGAAAGTTTTCATGAATGAAAATCAGAGAACAGAGGATAAGAAAATGATTCAGCGAAATGAAGAAGTTCATTTTGGTGAATCACAGCAGAGAGACATTCATGAAGCAGATGATGGAAAGAAGCAGAGACTAGCTGACAGTCTCGTGAAGGATGAAAATCAACATACTGATGGGCTGACAAAGGAATTGGGAGGAAAATCAGAACAACATATTGATTTGTTGTCAGAGGAGAAAGATAGTGAAGATTTTATGAGTCTTGAAAGAGACTTAGAACTGTAGAAAGAATAATTGGTGACTGGATCATCAATTGAGAACATTGGGTCTTGTGATTTTAAAACTGACAATTTGTTTATGGTCACAGGTATTGTAGAAGACAATCCATATCTTGGAGTTGTCTTGAAAGAAGAGGAACTGTTGCAGAAAGAAGGTGAGAAATTCATGTCTCATATGCAAAAACTTGTTACTGTTGGTGACAAGGAAGAATTGGCTTGTCTAATGGGCCAAAAGAAAACTGTGGAGCGGACTTTCAAAATTAACACAGTGATGAAAAATCAAAATTCTATTCTAATAGAAGATGAAAATGCAGAATTTGAAGAACTTGATTTGATTGCCAGAATCAATCAAGGAAGTGAAGGACAATTATTGAATATTGTCAAGGAAGAGGAGGGATATGTTGAAACTAAATTGCAGCATACTGGTGATGTGAAACAAATACAAAAGAGATGGCTGGAATGTTTGCTGGAAACAATTTTACAAGAGGAAGGAATTGCAGACACTAGAGTAAAATTGCCTGAAGTTGTGAAAGGAGCAGATACTAGTTTGTCAATTTTGATTATGCTTACTAGTATACTGAATGAGTATGTTACTACAAGTAGAGAATTAAATGATAATTTATTTTTTGAAGATAAATTTGCAGGTGATGAACAAAATAAAATTGTTGCAGAGGGAGATATCTTAAGAGATATTCAGGAAGTTTGGGAGGCAACAACAATCGGGGGGACAACAATGGTAGTAGCAACATCAATGTTGGAAGCAACATCTACAGGAGAAACAACATGTGGGATGGCAAGAGCAGTAGCTGAAGCAACATCTATGATGGCTACATCACCAACAATCTTGAAGGCAGTAACAACATCAAAAGCAAAAGTAGCTATAGCTATAGAAATTAGAAGCAACAATAGTGGGCAGAGTAATTTCCAGATAGGAGATAAGTTGGACAGAGAAATTGAAAGCATCATAAGACTGATGATGAAAGTGTCTCAGAAGCAGCAGACAACAGCAAGAAAGCAGAGAAATTTCAACAAGGAAAAGACAAGAAGAGATTGTGAAAGCATAACTGGAGGCAAGTTGTAGAACAAGATATGGAAACCTGGGGAAGTGAAACAGAAAAATAATGCAGCTTATGGAAAACAACAAAACAAAGTATGGGATCCAGGAGGTAGAGATTAAAAGAACATGATCAGGAGATCATGATTAATTTTGACCTTGGGAGTTTGATGCAAGAGAATTAGGCTAAAAGCAAATTCCATGTATTTTATTAAACTTAGGGGTTTTTGACTTTTCAAAAGAGTTGGATTTTTATAAATATTTTGAGGAATTTTAATGATTTTTAATTAAATATTATGAGGGAATTGTAAATGTTCTCGAATGTATGAGAACATGAGTGAATTTGATTAGTTGAGAATGTAAAGGGATTGAGAGAATTTAAATTTGATTTGGTTTCATTAATTTTGGGATAAAAGAGAATCCTTAAGGATTAAATAGGATATTTAGGATTTTTGTTGAGCAAATGCAGGAACTGAAAACAAAATCAGTTTCAAGACCTTTTCTGTATAAAATGTAAGCCTCAATGGCATAAAAAAAGCAGATCAGTAGAGAGTGAGGAGTTAGAGTAGGAACAGGGTTTGGATTGTAAGCCTTCGGGCAAATTTGGAAGAAGGTCACTGATTGAATATCAGGCCTAAAAGGAATTTTTCCATGTAATTACTGTTTTAATACATAAGCTAAACTTCTGAGTTTAATTTTTGTGTGCATATTGTGTGCAATGGAATTGAGTTACACATTTGTGTGTAGAATTGTGTGAATCGATCACGAAATGATCGATTTCACAATCTGATTCTTTTATTGATGAAATTTTATACAGTCTAGGCACAATACAGTTTTCACATACAGTGTTCGATGAAAGGTTGTTACTCAATTATTGTGCATACACATTGAGGGAAGAAATAGCAAAACTGTTAGTGATCAATATATGGAATAGCGTTGGAAGTTTGAAGACTGTTTTCACATCATCAAAACAATGATGCTATTTGGATGACGGATATACTAAGGAAAAGAGTTGAATTCAATCGAATTCAATTGTAGGCTCTATGCAAAGTAATCGAATGGAATGAATCCATTCTATGAAGTATCGATAGTCCAAACATATTCAAGAAATCGTGAATAGCAGGGAACTTGAGTCATAATGGCATAGCAATGGTTTATTTAAGCACAAAGATTCCGTATTGAAGATTTGAGATGGAATCGTGAGCCATAGTTATGGCGCAACAGAGGAAATATGGATCGAAGCGTCAATCGATTGTAGAGATGCTGAGATGCATTAAGCGGTTAATATGCAAGAGTATGTAGAGATATGCTTAGAATAAAGGCAGAACCACAAGAAATGGTGCAGCGCAACCCAAGACAATAATTGAAGGAAAATTTGTTGTGTAAACCACCAAGTTGTATATTGAAAGACACACAGGTTGAAGTCGCATCGAAAAGGAATCGAAACGGATCAAGGGTTTGGTTAAAGCACGGGGATGCTGGAGCCACAGTTCCATTCAAACTCGAATTAATTGATGGTGCGTAGAGCGGTTTTGCAAACCCATAAGTGGGTTTCACATAAGAAATTTTCGGTAAGTAGTTTATTCATTTTGAACGCGATAAAGGCCTGTGATTGACACGTAAGGTAGAGGTGGTTTCTAAAACCATGAATTTCACGTGAAGATTGTGTTTTAAACCCCGAAGAGAAAATGAATGCGATATTCGTTGGATGCTTTAACCTTGGGATCGAACACTGGTCGCATCTTCAAACTACTTGAAGATTAATGGCAAGGTAATTTAATAATGTTGTGGGCCCGAAAATTTCAGTGCTTGTGACATTCAATGGTGAATGCGTTGGTCAAAGGTCTATTATAAGGTTTCATAACATTGAATTGAAGACATAATATGTGTTAAAATATTATGTTTGATGTGAGTCGTGAGCATATATTTGATAATTAATTTGCTGTAGACCATTATGTAATGGGGTTAATAATAAAGCTCAAATGGTGGTAGGAGATCCCATGAGTTGAGGGCGAACTTTGAATATTTGGGTTCAATTGAAATATTCGAACATTGATTTGAATATAACGAGATGGGTTCATATTATATGGTTTTAATCATTATGATGAAAGTCAAAGCTTCCACAAGAGAAGAATAATCTGGGTTGATTGTTGGGTTCTAACCATAGTATTTAGAACAAAAATTTAGCTTCCACATATTTATTTAAGATTGCCCAGATTGTAAATTTGAGGACCATTTTGGGTTAAATGGAAATGCATTTTTTTTATATGCACTAAGAGAGTGTGATTGTGGGTTGAGTGGGTTAAGCCCGCCATCATATGATACAAGAGTTGATGAAGGAATATTTTTGGGATATGCATTAAGGAGTAAGGGTTACAGGTGCTACAATAAAAGACTGCATAAAAATGTGGAAAGCATTAATGTGAGATTTGATGAAGAACTACCAGACAGAAACAAAAATAAAAATTGTGTTAATCCTCTAGATCATCATCATGATGAGAATCAAGAAAATAATGAACAGGATGAGAGAACAAAAGATAGATAAATTAACTCAAAAGGACCCTCGAGACACACTCAAAAGAACCATCCAGAAGATCAAATAATTGGAGACAAAAGTGCAGGAGTCTAAACAAGAAGACAACTAGCTGAATAGACTGAGGAAGTGTATCTAGCCATGCTATCACAAATATAACCGAAGAATTTCGATGAAGCTAGTAAAGAGAACTTCTGGATAAATGCTATGAAAGAAGAATTAGACCAGATTGAGAAGAACAAGACCTGGGAGTTAATTCCAAGGCTTGTTGGGAAAAATGTCATTGGCACAAAGTGGATATTCAAGAATAAGATGAATGAACAAGGTCAGGTAATCAGAAGGCAGCTACATAATTTATGCTAAAGGTATATCAAATGGATGTAAATTTTTCCTTATTAAATGGAGATCTAGAGGAAGAAGTCTACATGGAACAACCTGAAGGTTTTTCCTTAGCAGATACACACAACTATGCTTTTAGATTAAAGAAAGCCCTATATGGTCTCAAACAAGCACCACGTGCATGGTATTCTAGGTTGGACAAGTACTTTCAAAAATAGGGATTCAAGAAGGGAGGAGTAGACATCAATTGGAATATAAAGTCTGATGAAAATGAACTTTTAATTGTAGTAATATATGAAGATGAAATCATGTTTGGTAGAAACAAGGATGAGTTAGTAAAAGGATTTGCAGAAGAGATGAAGTTAGAATTTGATATGTCTATTATTGGAGAGCTTACCTTCTACCAAGGACTTCAAATTCTACAGAAGAACAAAGGCATATTCATTTCACAAGAAAAATACTTAAGAGACATGTTAAAAAGATTCCAAATGGAAGACTGCAAACCTATGTCAACTCCCATGATCACTGGATGCAATTTATGTGCTGATGATAGATCTGCAGATGTATATCAACGAATTTACAGATCTATGATAGGAAGTCTGCTATACCTAACAACCTCTATACCAGACAATATTTTTGCAGTAGGACTTGTGGGAAGATATCAAGAAGCACCAAAAAAAATCACTTGCTAGCAATAAAGAGGATATTTAGATACCTGCAAGGAACTACACATTATGGCCTATGGTATCCAAAAGGAAAAGATTTGACATTGACATCATATACAGATGCAGATTGGGCCAACCGTGTGGATGACAGGAAAAGCACAAGTGGAGGTGCATTCTATTTGGGAGAAAGTCTAGTGGCATGGTTAATTAAGAATAAAACATATGTCTCTCTATCTACAATAGAAGTATAATACATAGCAGTAGGATCTTGTTGCACACAAGTGATGTGGATGAAACAAACTCTTCAAGACATGAAGATAAGCATCACTAAACCTATTTCTATCAAATGTGACAATACAAGTGCAATAAGCATATCAAAATATCCTGTGCTTGATTTGAAAACCAAGCACATCCCAATAAAGTACCACTTCCTCAGAGAACAAGTAGCAGAGAAAATAGTAAAGATGGAATACGTCCCAACAAAGGAACAAACATCAAACATATTTACAAAACCTCTTGCTAGAGAACCATTCGAATATATAAGAGACAAACTAGGGATAATTTCTGCAAATGTATGCAGATGATACTCTCTGATATGATAAGAAAAGAAAAAAAATTCACCAACAAAGGCTGCAATATCAAGAACAGAAACAGTGCAGCCTGCCAGCCAGTATCAGACAAGAAGTGTCATTCCAAGGGGAGAGCAGCCATCAACAATGAACATAGAAGTAAAGAGGAACCTAAAATACTGCTGAAGATAACTACTGATGAAGAAATTCTCCTGATTTTAGCCAAAAATTTCAGCATTCTAGCACATTTCATCACTATAGATGAAAATGCAATGACTCCTAAAGTATTCTCCCAATGTTACTTACACACCAAATGGAGTAGTAGTCCCATTCAGGTATGTGGAAAAAATGAAGAATTCTTATGAAGAACTCTAGTAATGCAACGATGGACAATACACTAGAAAAACATGTAACCCTTTGCCATTGATGTCAAAGGGGGAGGAAAAGCAAGCAGAGGAAGATAGACACTTCTCAGAATGAAAGGGGGAGGAAGTGTTGCCATCAATGCCAAAGGGGGATACTATTGGAAATATTTTCATTGATGGAAAAGGAACAAAAAGGAGCAACACCAGAATTATCATTGAGAACAAAGAAGCAGATCAGGATCAGTTGGAGTATAAAGGAGCAATAAGGAAAAGAAGGCAAAAGTTAAGTAGAGAAGCATAAAAGAGAGGCATAGGAGTAGCATTAAAGGAAACAAAGGAGAAAAGGCAACAAAATAGCAAAGGAATAAAATGCATCAAAGGCAACAAGTTTGGGTCTAGTCGTGTTATTTTAAGTTCGGAAAAGCTCAGGATTCACGCTATTGAATATGTTCAGAACAATGCACAGGTCAGGGTTGAGTTGTGAAAATATCCGTACAGAATAGTGTTTGGAGGCTTCATCGCAAATCACAATCACAATAGAAGACCTGACCCCCAAAAATCACAAATAAATATTAACATGCATGTTGAGATGGTTGGTTAGAATCTTATCACGGAAATAAAGTTTGAGAGATCGATGGTTAAGATCTCATCGCAGATTAAATTGTGAAAATGTCGAAGAGGACACGTGTCAGGTGGAGTTCCTTGCGCATATCGCATAGTGCATACGATATGGTGTAATATTTAATGAAAGAGATGTAAACTTGGGAAGTTGTGACGTGATAAGACACAGAAATTTCGTGTGGGAGATGGCATGGCAAGATGATGTGGCACTGACGTGGAGATGATGTGGCAGTGACATGGTGATGATGTGGTAGTGACATGCCAATGACGTGGCAGTGACATGGTGATGATGTGGCAGTGACATGGCAAGGTGACGAGGCATATGACGTAGAGATGACGTGGACCTGGTACGCATATCGCACATCACAAGCTCAGGAGGATAAGCACTCAAGAATCATGTTAAAATGTTGAAGTGCGAAATGTGATAAGAGTATCGAATGTGATATGATTCAAAGCTAAATTCTAGAGGATTTAAAGTCTGGCATGGGACCCCATTCGCATACTGCACATCACTATCGGTGATTCTTATATTTATATGTTAAGTCATCGCAAGTTAATTTTTTTAAGTTACGATAAGAAGTGCGGTTTCCGATGCGATGCGATCACATATCACATATGATAAGAGGAAACTTGTTATTTCTATGAGATAAATCTTGTGACATGCGATAAGGGGTGGATGTGATGTAGCTTCAGAGTTAAATTGCAAAGGATTTCAAATCCAGAATAAGGCCTTTTTGTGAAGAAATTGCATCGGAGGAGGAAAAGGAGGATTATAACGTAAAATGTATGGAACACCGAAACGTGATAAGTGACCAGATGCGATATCATACAAAGTTCATTTTTAATATATTTCAGGTCCAGGGTTCTATGTGGTTACACCAATTTATAAAGAAAATTCTGAACTCAGGAGTAGACTCGGGTGAAAAATAGATGACACTCGTGCAGAGGTGTTATGTAGCTATGGATGTTTATCAATCAAAATTCTGAACATGGAGGCAGACTCAGGTAAGTGACCTGACATAGAGTGAAGAGCAAAGAAAGCTGAATGTTGTGGCTATGACGAGATAGGCACCATGGGTTGATTCGGGCTTAGCAAAACTACAGGTAGAGAATATTGAATGTTGCAGTTAATAGATATAATAGGCAGAGCCAGGAAAAAGTCCGTGATGTTAAACTATTTGAAACATGGGCAGCATGGGTCGAGTCTGGCAAAAAGGCCATTATGCAGCACAGTTAGAATACAACAATAGAAACATAAAAGAAAAAGAAACAACAAGCAGAAGAGGACAAATGCACAACAAAGCTAAGAAGATGAAAGGGATGAGGTGAAATATTGTGTATGAATGTAAATTTTTTGATATTGTTTGTGATGCAAAGGCAAGTCTCCAAGGACAAGCAAAACTCCATTTGATACTAAAATAGATATATATATTGTTGTAACATCCTGAATATGCTGAGTGAGGAAATGAGTGGGTGGAAGGCAAAGAGTCATGTCTGTTCACTTCATATTCCCATATAGAATCAAAACAACCATGAAGTTATCTCTATAAATGATGTTATTGTAATGTGCATAGAGAGGTTAGAGAGTGGAAGAATAAGAGAGAGCTGATAGATATTTTGTGCACATCAAGAGTTGATATGAAGCATAAATGTAGGCTGAAAAGGAAGCAATGAAGAAGGAGTAAAACAGAGCTGATATCCAAGTAAATCAGCATATGATTTTTATTGTAGTGTGAGGGAGTTGGAGTTTCCATATCAAGTTGTAGCTTGATAGATTTCCAGTTGTAGCTGGTTGAGGTAGGAGCCTCCTGTGGGTTGTAGCTTGTAGAAAATACATGGGAGTTGGTGCTTTTGTTTCAACTTGGAGCTTGGTAGATGGCCTGTTGTAGCTGGTTGAGGTAGGAGCCTCCTATGGGTTTTAGCCTGTAGAAAATAGACGGGAGTTGGAGATTCCTTGCAAGTTGTAGCTCTCAGAAATTGAGGTAGCAGCCTCCTATAGGTTGGAGACTACAAAAAATCAGTTGTGAGAGGTAGTTGGAGCTTGCCTTTGCATCAGAACAATAATAAGATGTATTTTTCTCCCTTATGGGTTTCCACTTATATCTGTTGTTTATGTGCATGATGATTATGTGTTGGTGTATTGTGTTTAATCTGCTTATGACTTGCTGCCCACGTATTAATTTGTTGATTCATTATATATTAAGTTTCTTATGAAATGGAGGTGTAAATGCGTTTAAATAAAAGAGTTTTAAATGTCCATGAATGTACTAAACTGATTCACCCCCTTCTTAGTTTAGCTAAGGGTTCATCACCATTCATATGAAGACATTATGGAAGAAATTACCACCCTTGATTTTCCTTGGGACGATATGCACCATCATGCATCTTTCCTTCCACAACACACCCATGACCAATATGTTGTGGAGCCGAAAGATTTCATCCATAGTGAGTTTGATTGGTTCAATAACCCCTTACTTTGAACCCATGAATTTGATAGACATCCACCTTATGGCCATTACATTTCCACCCAAAGTTTGGGTAAGGGGGCATCCACTTTTGAGAGTGAAGGAGAGGAAATTCTCCGCAACCCTCCTAGTGTATCTGGTAGTGTTGAATCTAGTACCATTATTCTTCCCCACCTAGAAGAATATATATAGCCTCATATCGCTTCAGATTACTCTAGGGGTGATCCACTTAATCATTCCTTCATCTTACATCAACAACGCAATCCCTTAGACATTGTTGTTGACCAACCACAATGTTTTCTAGGTGAGCACCAATTCATTATATCCGAAGACACTCTTTGGTAAAGTGACACCATGTATGCAAACCCAGAAATTTAGTCCATTTGATTCATATATGCAGTGCCAAATGAGAATGGTAATCCATTATTTCCTTTCTCTAATTGTATCTATCCATTCTTCCCACAGGAAGATAATCATAACATAAACAAACGGTGAACCACATTATTAAAATGTCTTTAGAGTTGACTATTCTAAATACATTTGGCATGCCCGTATCATGCTCTGGGCCACCTATGCCCCGATATATTCTCACCATCCTCTTGAGGATTTATTTCCTATGAGACTGAATGCTTCAATCCATAATTAGAGCATTTTTAACACCATGTCGCTCCACAAACTCCTCTAGCTAGGGGCATCATTCCCACCTTTAGCATACCAGATCACTCCCCTCCATCACATACGCTTGGGGGAAGTATCCCATGCTTGGGGGAATGATGGAACCCTTGGCCACCTTCTCACTTGATTTACATAAGTCTTGGCCTAGACCCCAATGATCTAGGTATGGTCGATTTTCCTTCCATTCCTTGGATAGTTTGTACTACCCGCCTCTCCATCGAGCCATATACATACATCACATATCATAGACATTTGATACCATATTTTCAAACATTCTACTCTATGTGATGCCACATTTCCCATCCTGGTCGCCATGTTTGAATTAGTGGGCAGGGATGATCCTAGAACTTATTTAGTAGTTCATTCCTCTATTCCTTTCTTACCTTGATTCTTCACTAGGAACCATCCTTCCAAGAAGCATTAAGGTAATTTTAGACAAGTAAGGTCACCTACTCGAAAGTTGTTGATCTTTTTTCCAATAGTCGGGTTTTCCACTATGATATCCACAATATTTAGGGCCTTCTCCTCCTCTCCAAATTCACCACAGCTCACTTAGAAAATGAATCAAATTGGAGGAAAAACTCCCTTTTATAGGAAAACCCTATTTTTTATGCCGCGCATTATGACCAAACCGTAGCTCAGTTTTCCGAACCATCAACACCATTGGAAATATCTCATCGATTACCATAATGGGGTTTCCTCTATTTTAGGTAATTTGACACTTTACCTGGAAGCCATTTTTTTCCATGAAGTGTCACTTCGCCACAAACTTAAACTGAATTTCTTCATATGAGCCACTTATACTTTGGTACCCCTTTTCCTTGGCACTTTTCACCTCGTGTGTTGAATTTTTTCATGAGTAACCATTATTTACTCATGCTTTCATGGTCCCCTTGGGCCTATCCTGTGTGGCAGCATCATCGAGTCACCCTTGTTTAGAGCATTCGAGTGGAGTCATACTTGTAGTCATGGAGTCTATCCTGAGTCTCATTGTCTTATCTTACAATATTCCATCCATATTTGTGTCGCATTCATCCTGTGTTGCACACTTTTGGCCTCTTACCATACTTTCCCTCTTCATCCACTCTAAAATCGAGTCAATCGATTCTAGGTAAAAAATGCATTTTATGATATAAAAAGGGAAGTCCTTTGTTTGCCTCTTAGTATCCCTCCTTCCATCATTATCCCTGGTGTCAGTCCATCAGTTTCTCTACTATGATCCCTCACACATTAGTTGAGGATTCCTCATTGCCTCAACTATGGTGGGCCCTCTTTTGTCAACTTCAGCACATTCATTCCAGAAGAATGGTCTAGAGAGCGGTGTACCTTGGTTCCAACTTCGTCCTTGTTCAGTACCTCGGATCAAGAAAAGGGACTCCTCATTTCCATTTCACTTGGTTGTTTCTCACGTGCTCTACCCAAGCTCATTATCACACAATTGAAAATCATACACTTCATGGTCTGGTGATCCAATAGATTGTACCACTGATTCTTGAGTGTGTGCAATATGTTTCATACCTCATGAGGGGGTGGCCCTTCAGGTATCCCCTCACATGCTTGGATGACCTCAAATTATGCTACAGCCTTAGATGCAGTTCCATATATTTTATGGGTTCGGTTCCAACTTCTTGCAACACCCATAGTATACATATCTCATTCATATGATCCATTCAGCTTTACAAAGCCCTTTCATGTTCAACAGGGCTTCTTTAGTTGTTATACCCACCCCCCTCCCATATCATATCGAGGGGAATTATATATCATGTACTCAGATACTATTGCTTTTAGTCTTGCCTTATTTTTTTCCAAGCACATTATCTATATGGGATTCATTGTATTATTTTCTGGCCCATTGATGCCAACATGTTATGTACCATTTATGATGTACTTTATTGCTCAGTTTCACATTACTGGGCCCATTATTATTCTTTGTACTTATTTAGGTTATGTCCCCCCCCACCTCATTGAGATCATGTACTGCAACATAAAAGGATACTTAGATCAATTCAAACTGGAAAAAATAGATTTAAAATTTCGTCTACTATTACGTGGAATGGAAATCACAATTTAGAAACACATGCAAGGACATGAAACCATAAAAACCAGAAGAACACAATTATTTTACAGGGGAACACAACTGGGAAAAACCCCTTCACTTATCTTCATTAATTAAATGAGAATGAGAAAATATTACAATGACTTCCTTCAAATTTGAAGCACACCCTGCACTATAAACATGTTCTCCTGCTGATTGTCCTGCTCTGGCCAACACTTAACTAATTCAAGGTCTTGACTTCCTCCTATTTCCTTTCGTAATTGAGGAGAAATTGAGATCCTAAATAATATGGGAATCCACTATTTCCTTGTGAAAATCCCAAGGAATTGATAACCTACATCAATTCCAAGCCTACACACTCAACTTGTATATAATTGATAATTACAATGTGCCTTTTCCTCCACTCCATTTAGGAAGTTCAAATTCCATTCATTTCTAGGCTAGTTTTAGTTGATTGACTAGTTTAACTGAGAGGTCATTGGGTTAAAAATAATTCTACTACTAAAAGACCTTCAACTGACTCAACTAATGACTTGAGCTCAGTTAATTGAGTTCAACTCAAAATAATTGAACTAGATTGCAATATTTTAGCAATCACTACATGCACAACTCTACTCCAAGTCTATAACTCAAATTTACTGATCTAACTAGTAGAGAAGGCCATGTCACACAAGTTAATTGCAATCCAAGTCATCCTACTGATGTGGAAATTTTAATAGCCCTAATTAAAAATTCATGTAAAAAAATACAAGACAAATTTCATGGGACATTTATTCCAAGTTGAATGGTCGGAAAAACATCCTAGTTGGGTGTTCATTTTTTTAAATATGTCTAAGACATTGGAAAAGGCTATGGAAAGGAAAAGACACATTATTGAAATTTTATTTATGAAAATAATGGAAAATAGGAGAGAAGGAAGGTGAAAGGTCGTAGGTTACATGTGAGGAGGAAAATAAAGGAAAATAATTGAAAATGAAGAAAATAGAGGTTTCATTGATAAAAAGGTTTCTAAGGATCAATTGGTAATTTTTTCACTTCACTTATAGTTCGATCTTCTATTCTCTCATTCTCTCACACTCTTGGACACTTAGATTTTCTTGGAGCACTCTTTGAGGAGTGTGGCATACTTGGGATTTGGAGCAATAAGGAAAAGGAAAAGGAGGAAAGTGTACGAGGACAATGAGATCAACCAGCACAACTAGATTTATTTGTAGGTATCAAGTTTCATGTATGGTTTCCTTGGTAGTTTTTTCATGCATGGTACATGCATGTGGTTATTTTTTTATGATCTATCATTTGCATGGAGGATTTCCTAGATTGACAATAGTTTTTTCTAGCCTTGCCATTTCCTACATAGCCATGGTGTTGTAGGTTTACCTTTGTTTATGGTTTGTGCTCATGTTCCTTATGTTTATGGGTTGAGTTATTAGTTCTTGGAGCCTTGGTTGGAAAAACACTCTCGAAGCCATGTAAAAACTTGGGTTTAGTTACTAGTTCTGGAAGACTTGGTTAGAAAAACGCTTTAGAAGCCCTATAATAGATTGGGTTGAGTTACTAGTCTTACAAGCCTTGGTTGGAAAAATTCTTTGGAAGCCCTTGGTGGTTTAGTTACTAGTCCTAGAAGGCTTGGTTGGAAAAATGCTCTGAATCCTGGTGGAAGTTGTAGGTTGAGTTACTAGTCCTGAAAGCCTTGGTTGGTCAAATGATCTAGAAGCCCAACAATAGTTGTTGGTTGAGTTACTAGTCCTGGAATTCGGGTTGGAACAAACACTCTAGAGCTCTGGAAAAATTTTGTAGAGATCGATCTGGTGATGGTTAGTGATGTTTGACTGTGAGGTGGAATCATTGGTTGAGGGTTAAGGTGGTTTCACCTCTGGAAGCCTTGATTTGGTTTCATTTGTTTTATTCCATGAGATCCCACATTCATGTTTGGAATATGATATAGGGGTGATTGGATGAAAGAAAGACTTGGTTCAGCCCAATTTATGGTCGGGTGGTACTGGTAAGTCCCAGACTTGGTTTCGTTTTGCATATGTTAACAAGAACTATTTTCCTCTTGTAATTGATGTGTAAATGTACTTGTTATTATGTGATATTGATGGTTGTTTTATCATTGTTATTTTGTTGGTTATTTGGTTGTTATAAGCATGGTTTTGTGAAATATTTTTTCAAGCATCTCATCATGTTTTGTTTATTAATTGAATGGATAATGAATGAATGATATAATAGATAACATTGTAGATATTGGGAGGATAAATTAGTCCTCCTTGAAAATTCTCAAATAAGTATGATAGCCCTCTGCTTAGATATATTATTAAGATCTGTAGATTACATATTTGCGATATGTTTGGCGGAATGTATGTCATGGATAGGCCTTGTTAGTTCAATTTATTGTGTAAGATTTGTATGGAAGGCATTTTCCTTGTGTCATTCAAGGTTTTGGAAACTTTCATTAAGTTTTGGGCAGAGGTCTGGATAATAACCTAAAAAGGTGGCTTAAATCTTGTAGTTGCAAGCATAGAACTGGGTGAAAAAGATTACAGTCACTCCCTTGTAGGCATGATGCGTGTGAATGGAGGGTTTTAATCAAAATCAGGCAGTGTTGTGCCAAATCTAGGAGTTAAGAGCACTGAAAAAATAGGTCCAATTCATGTTTTGGGCACTTGGAAGGGTGGTTTAGTCCTTGGGGCTCCTATAACACCTAATGGGGAAGTCACTAAGGGTTTTAGTTTGTTGATTCCACTTCCTTAAGGTGATATAGGAGGTTGAATCATATAATAGTAACTACTCATCACATGTTTACCTCAGTAGGCTAGTAACTTTGGTAAATGTGGGAGGAAGGCATTACAGAGTGGTATCAAAGCATGGCTCCATTCTGCTTGGGTGATGTCTAGTTTCAATTCTCCTTGGATGACTGTGCTATCATATGTACATGTCAGTTGCATATGTGTCCTTATTATTATGGTCTATGTGCTACTTGTGTATGCATGGTGGTGGTGATGGTTGTCGTTGTGTTTTCATGTAGAAGTTGATGATGTTGAAGTTGGGATGTGTTTTTCATGAATGGATGTCGGTTGTGTATGAATTTTTTATGCATGTCAATGTCTATATGCTCTTAAGCATTCATTTTCATGGTTAAGGTTGTTGTCCATGAGGTCATTATATATAGTTATGTCATCGTGACACTCTTGGTATGTTATGATGCTGATATGTTGGCTGAGATAGAGCAGGATATAGATATCACCAAAGCGAGGTTGCATCATTGTACCTTGGTGTGAGAGTACATCATCATATAGGTTTGTATGTTTTCCATGTAGGTATGTGTTTAATGGTTTTTATAAGCATTAGGATTACTTATATGCTTGTCATTCTATTCTTATTTTGGTTACATGTATGATAAATGTTAGTTGATCAATGTAGTCATATGCACATGTGTCAAATATTCATGAATGATAGTAACCCATTGTTATATACATTGTGGTCATATGCCTCATGATTATGGTGATTGAATATGAGGTTTTGATGTTATTATGTTTTGTGCTAATTTGGATTTACCTATGAAGATGATTATGGTTATGAAATTTAGGTATGAGTTAATATATTTGTGATATTATGTCATACTAATCTGGAATTATTTGTGCAGATGTGATAGCCTCCCCCGAGATGTAGAAATTTGCTGAATAATGATTAATTATCCACCGAGACTATCCTGATCACATACAATTCGAATTTATATGCAACACATAATCTCTTCCACTCAGATCATCACACATGCGGAAATAAAACAAGCGATAGCACATCAAATCATCATACACATTAACACGGTATGTATGGGGAAAGCTTATAGCTGAAAACCCCGCAGCTATTGTGTATATTATAATGGAGAAAACATGTAACAAACTCAGTACAATACTCCTCACAAGTACTCGGTACTATCTCATGAAGTTACACACAAACTAGCTTGGTTTTGAACAAGTCACAGGTTCAAAACACATCCACTAATTGCCTGCCTCTATTGCGCAATCAAGGCTGGTCTAATGAGAGATCCAAGGTTCGAATCTCCTTGGCTTGACAGCGCAATCATCATGGGCAATTCCTCCAAGTGTGGTGAAAATCTCATGCACAACTGATGTCGCCACTGATAGCTAACTCAACCCTTTCATCTACCTCTTTCACTGGTCTCCACTGAACTGTCCATGCACTGTAGTGAACTGATGTGTTCTTGAGTTGAGTTACTAATTAATGAATTAAATAATATTTAATTCACTCCACTCATTACTAGTTGATTAGCTAGTTAAACTAATCTCAACTAGTTCAACTAAGTTAAACCGAACACAACTCCACTAGCTCTCTCATTAACTCCACCAAACTTCTACCACTGAAGTCCTAACTGAATTCAACCATGCATGAGCTCACCAAAACCTTAGGAATAGCGTAATTCCTCTGTCAGATGCATGAGCCACTTCTGTAGCTCGAACTGAAGTGCTCCAAGAGAGTAAACTGAAGTTTATAGTCCAAATATTATTAAGGGTAAATAATATTTGACTTCCCTATTTTTAGGATAGGCAGTCTAAAAATAGACATCAACCTATAGGTCAAAAAATAGAGGTCCATATATTTTTACCAACATGACCAATACTCCAAGAATAACATACTGCAACCCTTGGACCATGCTCCATATGTCTAAAAATAGACATAGTCTAAAAATAGACTTTGCGCCAGAATTTGCCTGCGGGCCCACTTAGTGAAGGCGGCTTCATTTCACTAAGCTCCATCATCTTGCTGCATTTTCAACACTCCCTCTCAGCAAGATATGGATTATCTGCAACCCCTATCCTACCTCTGTGGAATTCGAACTTGCTCCTGGTGAGCGCCTTCGTCAGGATGTCGGTATCCTGATCCTCCGTGGGAACATATGAAAGCATCATGATTCTCCGCTGAACAAAATCTCTGATATGATGGTACCTGATGTCGATGTGTTTGGAACTATCATGAAATACTAGATTATCCGAGAGTTTAATGCAACTCTGGTTATCACAGTAAATCATTGTAGGCTCCAAATGCAACCCGAACAATCTAACAAGGATCTTCCTCATCCAAATAGCCTCGCATGCAGCCAAGCTAGCTGCCATGTACTCGGCCTATGCTGAACTGAGTGCCACGGATCTATGCTTCCTGCTGTACCAGGAAACTGCTATCGACCCAATGCTGAAAACTCCTCCAGAAGTGCTCTTCCGGTCTGTTGGGCTCCCTGCCCAATCTGCATCAGTGAAGCCAGAAAGCTTCGCTGCATCCTCCTGTCTGTACCATAGACCATATCCCGATGTGCCTCTGATTTAGCGCAATACATGCTTGCTTGCCTTCCAAAAGAGCTTGGTAGGCTTAACCATAGCTTTCGAAAGCTGGTTAACTGCATAGCATATATCGGGTCGTGTATTGACCAGATACATAAGCGACCCCACCAACTGTCGATAGACAATGGCATCCACTACCTCTGCTGAAGTAGCATCCTCCTTCCTCCAACCACCAGGAAGAGGAGTGTCAACAGGCTTGCAGCCTTGCATGTTGAACCTCTCCAGAATCTCCCGAGCATACTTGCCCTGAGAAATAAACAGTCCTCCGCTGCGCTGCCAAATCTCCAATCCCAGGAAATAATGAAGGATGCCCAAGTCCTTCATCTCAAACTCTCGTGCAAGATCCTCCTTGCATGAAAGTATCAACTGCTCATCGCCAGTCAAAATCGGATCATCTACATATAGTACGATGATCAACAGCTTCCCCTCCACCACAATCTGGTACAGGTTTGGATCCGCCTCACTCTTGGAGAATCCAAACCCGGTGAAGTAGCTGTCTATCCGAGTGTACCAAGCACGAGGTGCTTGCTTCAGCCCGTACAGTGCTCTCTTGAGTCGGCACACATGCGACTCACTTCTGAAGATCTCAAAACCTTCAGGCTGCTCTATGTACACCTCCTCCTCAATAACTCCATTGAGGAACGCAGTCTTCACATCCATCTGATGAATGTGCCACCCCATCTGCGCTGGGAGAGCAAGGATCGTCCGTATGGAAGAGTACCTTGCGACAGGTGCAAAGGTCTCCTCATAATCGATCCCCTCGATCTGTGAAAAGCCACGGGCGACAAATCTCGCCTTGTACTTCTCCACACTCCCGTCAGCTGCCTGCTTCACTTTGTAGATCCATCGCGAACCCACCACTGATTTCCCCTCCGGTCTTGGGACAATTTCCCATGCACTGTTCCTGACGATCGAATCATATTCTTCGATCATGGCATCAACCCATGCGGGTTCCTCCACAGCTTCCTCAAAAGAGGATGGCTCCGTCATGACACATTGACTCACAAGAGCCATGTATCCAGTGTACCGATCCGGTGACTGCCTCTGTCTGTGCTGTGCTGTAGGTGGTCCTACAACCTTCTCTGCATCTCGAGCCAGTCGCTCAACTTCTGTAGTGCGCATGTGCCCTCTGATGGTTGGCGCTGCATGGGTGGTTTCTTCCACCTCCTAAACTTCCTCTTGTGGCTGATCCACATCCGGAAGCTCCTCCTTAGGAACTAACAGCTCCTCATCTGCATGCAAGTGTAGCTCCCTCTCAAGCGAACACTGCATGGCTTTCTCCTCCTGAAATTTTATATCACGTCGCACAACAGTCTTGCGACTGTCTGGCACATACACTCGATAGTTATGAGGTGTATCAGTGTACCCCACAAATATTCCAACTTCAGCAGTTGGATCCAGCTTCCTTCTCGCGTCCTTCGTCACATGCATGTAGACAGGAGATCCGAAAATCCGCAAATGGGAAATATCAGGCCTCTTGCCAGAATAAGCCTCCTCTGGTGTACTCATGCCAAGAACCTTGTGAGGACAACGGTTCTGCACATACACTGTTGTATTGCATGCCTCAACCCACAAGTGAAGGGGTAGGCCCTGATCATGCAACATCGCCCGTGCAGCACCCACGATCGTTCTGTTCTTCCGCTCAGCCACCCCATTCTGCTGTGGGTTATGGGGTGCGATGAGCTCTCTCCGAATCCCTTCTGCGCTGAAGAACTCCTTGAATTCAGCTGAGATGAATTCACCACCGTTATCACTCCTTAGAACAATCACCTTCTTCCTCGACTCCTTCTCGACCAGTGCTTTAAACTCACAGAACTTCGTGAATGTATCGCTCTTCTTCTGCATGAAGAAGATCCAGCACTTTCGAGAGAAATCATCAACAAAGATCACATAATACTTGTGCTTTGCTGTCGAAGCAACTGAGAAAGGACCACACACGTCTGTGTGAACTCTCTCAAGGATTGTCATGGCGTGACTATCCTTCTCGTGAAAGGTGGCTTTCACATACTTCCCTAAGGTACACCCCTTGCACTGATCTGACTGCGCAAGAGTGCCCTTAGGAAGCCCAGTAGAAATCTGCTGCAGGATCTTCAAAGCTCCATGGTGAAGGTGGCCCAATCTCCCGTGCCACAGTTCGCCCTCATCATCCTAGCTCACCACTTCTCCCGCCTTGCATGCCATTGCTACGCAGCCATCTACCTGCAACTGATAAAGGTTCTTGGTTCGAACCCCTATCTTCCGGGTCTCTCCAGTAGTCTTACTGCGCAGGAAGGCTTTTCCTTCGCTGAAGACCACATCATACCCTTTATCCTCCAACATCGCCACAGAGATCAAGTTCTTCTTCAATCCAGGTACATGCATGACATCCTTCAGTACAAAGGGTTTACCAGACTCCCTCTGAAAGGATATGGTACCGATACCAGTCGCACTGTATCTACCATCATCGCCCATCTCGATGTGCACACCCAAATCTTTGTCCTCCAGATCTGAGAACAACTTCCGATCTCCCGTCATATGAAATGACGCACCGCTGTCCAAGAACCACACCGATCCCATCACACTTGAAACCAAGCATGCGATCAGTGAAAAGTCAAGCTCGAACTGTGAAGCCAAAGCCTCTCCATCTGCAGATCTTCCCGCTTGCTTGTTTTTATTCTTCTTTGGACAATTGGTAGCATAATGTCCGTGATCATGGCAGTGAAAACACTTCACTTTCGCCATATCCTGCTTCTTGCCCTTTGCACCAGAATGAGAAGTTTTCTTACCCTTCCCCTTCTTTGCTTTGGCAACCAAAGTGCAATTTTCTTCATCAGCTCCCTTTGATGAAGATCCATCTCAAGTAGTCCTCCTTATCTCCTCCTGCATGAGATCCGCCCAAAGGCGCTCCCATCCCGGCAGCTTCTCCCGACCATTGACACTATCTTGATATGAGTGCCAAGCTTTCGGAAGACCAAGGAGAGCCAGGTCGACCATGTCCTCATCTTCGACAGTCACCCCCACACTTCCCAGCTCATCTCTGCATTGAGTGAACTTCGTGAGGTATTTGGCGATACTATCGCCTTTCTCCATCTTGATGTTCCTGAGCTTATCTTTGAGCGCCAGCTTCCTTTGGTCACTCTTTCTCTGGAATAGATCCGTCAAAGCTTTCCACATTAAATATGGAGAAGCCTTTCCATGCAGGCTGGATACAATATGATCCTTGACGCCCTCCAACAGGATCCTTCGACATTTCGCCATCTTCTTTTGCCATGCATCGACTTCAGCAGGATCAGTGGGCTTTTGGACATCCGTATCTACGAACTCCTTCGGACCATTATCTTCTAATACTGCCTCCATGCGATCCTTCCATGCAACATAATTCGAACTACCTTCAAGAGCATATTCGAGTCGCAAACCGTTGAAAGACATTTTCAACACTGGCACCAAGAAAACAAAACTGCTGCAAAATTTCAAATTCCACCTCAAAGCTCAACCGCTCTAGATCTGTGAGAACAAATTATTTCTAGCACGGAGATTGACTGCAAGGGGCATTTACCAGACCTTTCACTTTCCGAAGAAAGATGAATCCGGAGGCTACCTGGCCCGCATGCAGACTCTGTCTACCGAAATAAGTTTGTAATCACTGTGATGATCAATCTAAACTTCAATAGCTCTGATACCATGTAGAAATTTGCTGAATAATGATTAATTATCCACCGAGACTATCCTGATCACATACAATTCGAATTTATATGCAACACATAATCTCTTCCACTCAGATCATCAAACATGCGGAAATAAAATCAAGCGATAACACATTAAATCATCATACACATTAACACAGTATGTATGGGGAAATCTTATAGCTGAAAACCCCGCAGCTATTGTGTATATTATAATGGAGAAATCATGTAACAAACTCAGTACAATACTCCTCACAAGTACTCAGTACTTTCTCATGAAGTTACACACAAACTAGCTTAGTTTTGAACAGGTTACTGGTTCAAAACTCACCGCCAATTTCCTTGCCTCTATTGCGCAATCAAGTCCTGTCTATATAGAGATCCAAGGTTTGAATATCCTTGGCTTGACAGTGCAATCATCATGGGAAATTCCTCCAAGTGTGGTGCAAATCTCATGCACAACTGATGTCGCCACTGATAGCTAACTCCACCCTTTCATCTACCTCTTTCACTGGTCTCCACTAAACTGTCCATGCATTGTAGTGAACTGATGTGTTCTTGAGTTGAATAATGAGTTACTAATTAATGAATTAAATAATATTTAATTCACTCCACTCATTACTAGTTGATTATCTAGTTAAACTAATCTCAACTAGTTCAACTAAGTTAAACCGAACACAACTCCACTAGTTGTCTCATTAACTCCACCAAACTTCTGCCACTGAAGTCCTAACTAAAGTCAACCATGCATGATGCCATCAAACCCTTGGGAATAGCGTAATTCCTCTGTCAGATGCATGAGCCACTTTTGTAGCTCGAACTGAAGTGCTCCAAGAGAGTAAACTGCTGTTTAGAGTCCAAATATTATTAAGGGTAAATAATATTTGACTTCCCTATTTTTAGGATAGGCAGTCTAAAAATAGACTTCGACCTATCGACCTATAGGTAAAAAAATAGAGGTCCATCTATTTTTACCAACATGACCAATACTCCAAGAATAACATACTGCAACCCTGGACCATGCTCCATATGTCTAAAAATAGACATAGTCTAAAAATAGACTTTGCGCCAGAATTTGCCTGCGGGCCCACTTAGTGAAGGCGACTTCATTTCACTAAGCTCCATCATCTTGCTGCATTTTCAACACGAGATACATTAAGGTATGAATTTTCTTATGTCATATACTTGGTGCTTGAATGTTTTATTATATTGTCTATTTTATGTTTGAGTGTTTGGTGTCTATTATCTCATCTATCTATTTCTTTAATGTATGATTAATTGCGTGTTGTGAGTATGTGTCTATAAAATTGCATGAAGAAACAATCTTGTTTTAAGATGGTTGTACTAACACATGTGTGTTGAGAAAAATGATATGTACTTGAGTGTGAGTAGGTGATAGTTGTAGCATTATGTACTATGAATGATGAATGTGAGTTTATTGTTGATTATGACATGGTTGTTAGAATTGGTAAAGGTTGACTTAAAATTAATAGATATGTTGTCTTGATATTTGGAACATGTGACCAACATGTGTGAGCAGTTTCAAGGCAATATCTTGGTATTAGCATGACAAGGTTATAGTTGATGTGTTTATATAGCTAATGTTTGTGTGATGTGACTATACATAGTAAGACTTGATTGCAATAAGGTAAAAAGGTAAAATATGGAATTGGGTGAGAATTCATTTGACTATGTTTGGATACTACAATTCCAAATGAATGAAATAGTTGAATACAAGAATTATTCTTAACCTTGATTTTTTCTGACATTATGTGGATATATGCTAGATTCATCAACATGTATTTGATAGGTATAACAATTGGTTTCTAGTTATGGCTGGATTCGTCAAGGAATTGGGGTCCCTTGATAGATGATATATGTACATGTTTAGTTAAAAGGCAACATGCTTGGAATAATAAGGTAAGGTGACCGATATATTGTTATATTTATTTATGCAATGACAATTTTTTGTGTATGGTAGTATGATTTAGGGAAATGCAAGGAAAAAGATATTCCCATGAAATCTTGAAGGAGGTTCAGGTTGAATTTCCCTTGGAGGCATTGGGATCCCATGGGGTTGAGTCATGTTGTTTGTTGCTAGTCTTGTGCTTTTGGTCTTTTGTGACTTGTTGTTCTTGATTTTTGGTTTTGATTGCGTCTAGTGCATGATCATGCCACTTATTTATGGTGTCATATAGCTATTGGTTTTCATGATTTTATCTTTTTTACTTCTTGGTATTTCCTTTTATGTTTTTGAGAGCCTTGGGAATTGGTTGGGAAAGAGGAAAGTTGATGGAACTCAGGAGAGATGGATGGAACCAAATAGGTAATGTAAGACTTATATGAAGCCCAGTGCAGGAGTAAATGGTAGCTGAAGGAAAGAGTATGACAAGCGGTTGAGTTTTTTGGGTCCAATGGTGTAAATGGATGGCAGCAAGGTATTCATGAGAAAGGTAGCATGAAAGGTAAAGTGAATGGATTTGATGCATTAGATGCCTTGGCTATGTTGGGAGCTATTGTTCTCAATGTTGTGGATGTTATGCATGGATAAAGGGAGTTTTCTTAAACTTAAATTTATTATATTTTGTAATTACATTGTGATCATGATTATGTTGATGTCTATATATGTATACATGTATGTATGTATGTCATTGTTTGATAGGGTCGTCAGAGATCATGATTGTCTTATGCTAATTATTATATGTATGTATGTATGTATGCCATTGTCTAACAGGGTCATCAGGGATCATGATTGTTTTATGTTGATGTTTATATGTATATATGTATGTATGCATGTCATTGTTTGACATGTTCATCAAGGATAATTATTGTGGAAGAATGATTGCTTATGCAAGTGAATGATATGAAGAGGTTCTTGCTTTCATGACGAATAAAGTGGGAAGAGTAGCCCCAACATATCTATGAGGTTAGTATCATGTGGATATGATTTTATATTATGTGATTATATTATGTCTATGTTTATGTTATGGACATGTAATGTTGAGGGATACATTAGCGGAATGGAAGCAGTGTGATCGGCGACATGCTGGAACAAGCATGAATAGTTGAAAGACACTAGAAGCAAGGTTGCTTGGTAGAGTCAGTGTGATCTCTGTGTACAATACCACTATTGTGTATATGTTGTACATGTTGTATCTAAAGTATTGCACACATGTTTCATATGTAGCACTATGTACATATGGTGATGTGTACATGTTGTTTATACAGTTCTATGTGTATATGGTTTTGTGTACATGTTGTTTATAAAATTATATGTATATATGGTGTTGTGTGCATGTTGTTTATGTAGTGTTGTGTACAGATGGTTTTGTGCGTATGTTGGATACACGGTGTTGTGTATATATGGTCTTTTTCTCATGTTATATATGTAGCGTAGAGTACATATGGTGCTTTGTGCATGCTGCATATGCAATGGTATGTACATATAGCGTGGTGTGCATGTTTTAAATATGGTGTTATGTACATGTGGTGTTGTGTGTAGGTGGTGTTGTGTACATATCATGCATGTGGTGATGTTGTACATGTGGTATTGTGTTCATGTCATGCATGCTATGTTGTGCACATGTGGTATCGTATGCATGTTGTAAATGTTGTTTTGTGTATGTGTGGTACCATGTATGTGCATTGCATAGTTGTTCTATCCTGACATGTGTATTCATTGTGTTGTACTCTATGTATGTGTATGTATTGTGTTGTACACAGGATGTAGGTGTATGTGTTTTGTTGTACACCGGGTGTATATGTATGTGTTGTATGTCAGGTGTGGGTGCATGTATTGTATGGTGTTGCATGCCTGGTGTGGTTGTATGTGTGTGATGCACACTATGTGTATGTATACAAGGTTGAAGAGATGACACTAGGTGTTTTTTGGATTTGGAAGCCTATCCAGTGTGTGTACAGAAAGGACCAATTGAAGGATAAGTATCAACATTTATTTCAATTTTTATTATACATGTGATCTATGATTTGAATTCATGATTATTACATGTGATCTATGATTATGGTTTATGATGATTACATGTGATCTATAATTTTTATTATGATGGTTTCGTTTTGAGATAATAAAATGTGATATATTTATTCATGACGATTTGATCAAAAAATTAGTTTGACTTATTGTGACAATAAGTAAATAGAATTGCAAGTGTACCTTATTGATAGGCCACCGATGAGGTATGATGTGAATTATTTCAATTAATTTTAAATCTAATGGAATTTATGTTCTTGGTACAGGAAAGTATGAAAAATTCCTAGTTGGGTGGTTGGAATTGACTACAAGAATTAACAACAACAACAAAAGGAATTGGAACATGAAACAATATGGTGGTAAATCATTCAGAAGCAGGGCCACTGTGGCACACTAGTACCCAATAGTTTCCATTGGTTTCCATGAGCATGTTATGACTGATATGATAGTTTTTAGGCAGGGATATGCCTTGGTTTTTGTATATTCCGATGTGAGGAAACCTTCCTAAGGGATGTGTCGCCCGAGGGATTGTCTAGTAGAGAAGGGGATGAACGTATAACTTAGAAGGTGTGTGACTGCATGGAAGGGGGTGACTGGATTTCTCAAGGGACTGTGTAACAAAGAAGGGAAGATCAAGGGAGGATTTTTTTTTTGTTATTAGAATGTTTAGATGGAATTAGATGCACATTGGGAGTGTTACCTAGAACAATGAGTCGATAACTATTCATTCAGAGGAAAAGTCACAAAGTATCATGGCATAGGATCATAGCGATGGACATTGGGTTTAGTTTTGATTTTGGCAGTGGATTTTGGACTTCCTCGAAAGGAGGTGAATCCTAGTATTACTTTGAGTGTGGAGGTGTGAGCCTCTAGATTCCCTTGTTGCTGATATGGGAACCATATCCTTCTATTTTCTGGTTGAGAAAATGTGCACATGTGTATATGTGTATATTATTGTAAATATTATATGGAGCTATATTATAAAGCTCCATAGATCATATGATTTTTTTCTTGTTGAAGAAAATGTGCATGAGTGTAAATGTGGTTGTTATTGTAAATATTGTAATGAGTTGTGTTATAAAGCTTCAGTAAATGGTATGATTGTCATTTTTTTAGTAGGATGTCATTGTAAATACTACAATGAATTGTGTTAAAAATTTCCATAGGAAATATGTTTTGTCTTTAGTGGTTTTCTGGTTTGTAGGTGTCATTGAACATCGAAGACAGTGCTCCCCCAAGGCGGATGGTTCTGTAACAACCCCAATTAAAAATTCATGTAAGAAAATATAAAACCAATGTCAAGGGACATGTATTATAATCTTAATGGTGGGAAAAACATCCTAGTGTGGTGTTCATTTTCTTTATTATGGCTAAGGCATTGGAAAAGGATTTGGAAAGGAAAATATGCATTATTGGCATTTTATTTATGAAATTTATGGAAAATAGGAGAAAATGAAGGTGAAAGGTCACATGCTGCACGTGAGGAGGAGAATTGATCTGAATATGTCTAAACTAATTTTTTTGTGCTAGCTTCGTCATTAGTATAAAATGATTTTGTTTAAGGATCGTCTCAAATTAACAAGTTATGATAGGGCTTATGTGTCAAGTTTTGTGTGTCTTTTATGAGAAATTCATTAAGTAAATTAGTTGTTAAAAACACATGTACAACAAATTTGTAGAAATTCTTTCGGTAGTAATCACATGCAAAAGAACGAGGTCGACGCGTTTCGAACCAACCAGTGTGGTTCACATCAGGACTATGTGAGAGATCAGATCCAGTCATTAAGTATAAATAGATGTAGAAATGACTCAACTAGCCGTTAGGATAACGGCTAGTTTGACTTTGAAAAGGTAAATATTCCATTATTTATTTATTTATTTAATTTTATTAATTTAATTTATTATTATTATTATTATTATTTTAATTTATTTATTTATAAAACCTTTAATATATTAATATAATGGTAAGTAATTTAACAAATCGTGGTGTAAATTTTTGTAAATTTTTGATTAAATTATATAATAATTAATTATTATTATTAATTAATAAATATAATTAATTCTTATTATAACACACCATCATCAAATAGTCAAACAAAGAGTCAGAATAAATAAATAAATATAATAATTAAATAAATAAATAAAAATAACATAAAACAAATAAATAAAAACAAAAATATAAATTAATAAATAATGAAAATAAATAAAAAGATTTTATTAATTAAATAATAATAATTATTATTATTTCTATTTTTATTTATTTTAATTTATTTTATTTATTTATTTATTATTATTATTATTTATTTATTTATTTTTATTTATTTATTATTATTATTATTATTATTTTTTAATTAAATAAATAAAGTAAAAAATAACTAAATAAATAAATAAAAATAAAAATAATAATAAAATCAAGAATATAAGGCAGGAATCCAGCATCTGCTGATATTCCAACCGTCATCTCTATTGAGATTAACGGGCCTTTTTTCAATTTCAATAGCCTCTCTCAACTTACGATGATGGAAATGGTCGATTCTAGCAATGACCTTAGCATCTTCTATGCAAACATGATGGTTAGTCTTTTCTGCATGATCAGCTAAGGCGGAAGAGCGAGATCTTCTATGCTTGATATCAGCCGCATGCTCACAGATCCTTTGATTAATGGACCGACCCGTCTCACCAATGTAAGGAGTCCCACAGGAACAGGGAATGATGTAGACACCTTTTCCATCCCTGGGGTCAATCGGATCTTTAACTGATTTAAGAGAACTACGAATTGTATTAAGGGGCTTGAAATAAGAGGAAACCTTATGCTTTTTAAGGATTTTAGCAATCTTATCAGTGGTACCCTGGATGAACGGAAGGCTGACACTGCCATACCATTCACTAGGTTCTTTTTTATTTTTATTGACAGGACCTTTCTCTGCTTTGAGGAAAGCCTTGAGGCCCTGCGACATACTATAACCATTATTACAAAAGACATTCAACAGATGGGTCTTTTCTCCCTCAAGGTGAGACTCATCAGAGATTCTCAACGCCTTTGTGGCTAGGGTGCTAAGGACGCCTAATTTTTGAGCAGGGAAATGGTGGGAGCTAGCATGAAGATACTGCTCAGTATGAGTTTTCTTTCGAAAAACTTGATGGGAGAAAGAACCATCATCATTTCTAGAGATAAGAACATCAAGGAAAGGAAGGCTACCATCCACCTCATGTTCCATGGTGAAATAAACGTTTCAGCTTCTGAAACTTCGTAGAAAAAACGTTATAGCGAAAATGCCACGATGACCTGTTTGGAGCAGCGAAACCCTAGAATCCCAAGCTCTGATACCAAATGTTGTGTAACCAACTCCAAAAAGAGAAGAAAAGAGATATCAACACCTTAGAAATAAGCCACTTCGAGGGGGCAACCTCCAGTACATTACATGAATGATCAATTCTTGGATGATACGATTACAAAAACCTCCTTTCTATATGTAGGGTCCATGGGGCCATAATATAATCCTAGTGGGGCCACAATGTAATCCTAGCCGACCTAACAATAATAATGTAAGGGCACAATAATAACAATATGGGGGTTACAGGGGTACAATAATAAAAATAAGGGGGCTACACTAACATAATAAGGAGCTACACTATTAATATAGGGACCTAACATGCCCCTCTCCTTCAAAAAAGTGTTGTCCTCAACGCTTGAGTAGCTCTGGGTGCTTCTGTATAAAATTCTCATCCTCCCATGTAGAATCTTCAGTGGGTCAGTTCTTCCACTTGACGAGATACTCTAAAATTGATTGCTTGTCGAGTTCTTGTTTCTATGACTGCTTCATAACTTCTTTCGATGTCATGTTGATCTTCCTGTTGTTTCATTAGATTCTGCACCAAAGTTGGGTTATCCTTTGAGAGTTGGAGAACTTGTTGTTGATGCTCGATGTGATCTTCCAATAATTTATCGTCCATATTTGCTATTATTTGATCCTTAAAACGATCCAACTTAACCTCCATTTCTGCTTTTAAACCATCTATTTCATCTTCAATTGCTCTTCGTAAGATCGAAACTTCTTGCACTTGGTACCGTAATTTTGATATCTCATACTGCAATTCTTCCACTTCATGCATCATAGTATAGATTTCTGAGGGCTTAATGGGCGTTGAATTATTTTTAGGAAGCATTTCAGAACGAAATACTGAAATATATGCTCAATAGGCCCTTGGAATCACTTCAAACTGATTTTTCAAACAAGATTTATGTAATTCGGAAAAAAAAATACACACCTTTTACTAGCTTTTAGGAGCTCGATATTGAAATTGAAATATCTCTGTAATTGAAAATCTTCGATATCTCAAATTCACCCCTGTATTATCCCTCTGAAGCTTCTTTCAAATGCCACATGTTTGACCTGATTTGGATTCTCCAAGACAAATTTGTGTCCAATCTCCCACAATGACCTAACTTTGGACTAGTTCAGTAGAGCGAACTTGTACGACTTGCCACGTGTCACTGTTTTGTTCTTTGTCTCTGAAATTGCTACCCAAGAAACTACAGGCCGTGTACTTGCGACCAATTTTTACGGTACTCCAATCCAATCTCCAGAGAGAGAGTTATTGAACTTTTCCCACGATCACCTCTTTGAGATGAAATTCAGGAGCCTGAAAAAGCACTACCTTCCACAGATCATATCTCCAAACATATTGCGAACCAAGCTCTGAAATTTTTTGACGAATTTCCTCAGGATTTCAGCTTCGTACCATATGAATTTCAGATTCTTAACCTTCGTAGAAAAATTTGTATAGCTAAAATTCCACGATGACCTGTTTAGGAGCTTGAAAAAAAGCCTAACTTGCACAAATGATATCTCCGAAAATGTTGCGAACCAAGCTCTGAAATTTTTAGACAATCTTCCTCAGGCTTTCAGCTTCGCACCCTAAAAATTTCAGCTTCTGAAACTTCGTAGAAAAAACGTTATAGCGAAAATGCCACGATGACCTGTTTGGAGCAGCGAAACTCTAAAATCCCAAGCTCTGATACCACTTGTAGTAGATATAACAAGAAAATATATAGAAATAGAAAATATGCCCAAGAAATAACACCATTGAAGACAAAACTTCAGATCTTCATTAATATCAAGACCCTTAAGGTAGGGCAACACCATACATTCACTCCTTAAGGAAGGAGATCACTCCACAAACCATATGCTTGCCAATACAATAATCCTTGACATCCCTCAATGGAGAGTCTCTAGCCTCTATATAGGTTTCATACATCCAATACCATGGGTCTCTCAATACCATACATCCAATACAATGGGCTCATCACTTTATTCCCTAGCTACATGTGGTCCCTTACATAATGTGGGTTAACCACTTTATTTATTAACTATGGCCCAATTATTTATCATTCTTATATTATTACCTCATATTATTTCCTTGGATACCTCCCTTTGTACCCTATATTATCCCCCCTAGGTATACTACATTACACCCCTCTTAAACATGTTTCGTCCCCGAAACATAAGAAGAACACAAATAATAAGATCTACTCAAAAGAGTATTCCACTGGTACCATTCACGTGCATCCAGCCATCCCAGAGAAAGTTGAATACTCGATCTGGTCGATGTCTCGCTCGCTTGAGATAGAAGTGGGTTCTGGTGGTTCTTCTGTGCTGATGTGTTGTGGGTGGATCGTCGCACCTCTCTATGTGTCATCCAGGGGTTGTTGTCCTTGTTGCTAATTCGTTGCCACCTTGCTGGTTGTTGTCTTGCTGGGTGATGTGAGTGGTGATATGTTGAAGCTTTAACTGATGGAACATCTTTTATTAATTCCTCCATTATTGGTGATGGAGTGGCATCAGGTTCTTTTGTTGGTACTTGCTTTGATGTCTGTGTTTGGCTGTCTACCATCAAAGGCTCATCATCTGATGTGTCTGTCTCATTAGATATTTGTGCTTCTGCCTCCCTGGTCTCTGCATGGTTCTTAATGCAAATATCGTGCAATGTAATTTTCTTCTTTTTATACCATAGTTTCATGAATTTCTTTTGCACATTAAAATTGACAGTACCAACGGATTCCATCCAAGGGTGTCCCAAAACAACGTCCACATCATCCATATCTGAAGCATAAAAATCAGAATGCAACACATACTTATCCATAGAAAGCTTCAAATCTTTATAAATTTGAGCATCTTCATTATCAACCTGTGTGTTTTCAATATGCTTTGCTGGAACTTGCAATTTTTTTGCCAAATTCACATTGATACAATTATGCTTGCAACCAGGAATGATAGACACAATGATGTTCTCTTTCTGAATACGTCCATGAACCTGTAATATGGAAATATTAGTAGAAAATAAGTCTTTATGGCTCTTACTATCCTTCTTTCCGGCTTGTGACCACTTGTCCAAAAGGACTTTTTCAAGTTGTTTCTCGGGAAGTTCCCTCACTGAGCTGTCAAGTGAGATCCACCATTCATTTGCCTCATCTTCCATATCAAGCCCTATGGAGCCTATCCAAAATTTTTGGTAGTGATCCTTGTGATATTGTAAAAAATCTTCAATAGTAGGACCATCATCTTTTCCTGTAAACTTCATCTTGCGAGAAGCCATAAAATAAAGTAAGGGTTTTGAAGAAAATCACTTACTTTGGAAAAAATTTAAAATGGACATTACTCGGTCAATATAACTCAGAATCCTTAATATAACCTGTTTTCGAAAATGGAATAGCCATTCTGCATCTAACCATACTGCTGAAATCCCAATCTAGGCACTCTGGAAACACAGATTTGCGTTGCAACTGCCTCGGCGTCACAAAATTTTTGAAAAAATGGCTGATTTTAAATCAGTGATAACTCCCTCATCCGGACTCCGATTTGACCGATTTTTTTTTTGAAATCGGGTGATTTTTCAAGGGAAGCTCAGATCTATAATTGGTTGTCTAAAATTTTGCACCAGAATCTACTAAAACGTCAGGAGAGCCGCCGTACAGAAATTGTCGTCAGAAACATTTCTGCCACATAGCTGAATTTAAATCAGCGATATCACCCTCATCTGGACTCCGATTCGACTGATTTTTTTTTTGAAATTGGGTAATTTTCGATAAGGAATCCAGATCTGATATTTATTTCTGAAAATTTTTCACCAAATTTTCCAGATCTGCTCTACAAACTCGCCGCCCAAAAATTTCCTGCAAAAAATGAAAAAACAAATCTCCAAACTCTGCCCAAGAAAGTGCTCCGATACCACTTGTAGTAGATCTGATAAGAAAATATATAGAAATATAAAATATGCCCAAGAAATAACACCATAGAAGATAAAACTTCAGATCTTCATTAATATCAAAACCCTTAAGGTAGGGCAACACCATACATTCACTCCTTAAGGAAGGAGATCACTCCACAAGCCATATGCTTGTCCATACAATAATCCTTGACATCTCTCAATGGAGAGTCTCTAACCTCTATATAGGTTTCATACATGTAATACCATGAGTAGCTACCATGGGTCTCTCAATACCATACATCCAATACAATGGGCTTATCACTTTATTCCCTCTCTACATGTGGTCCCTTACATAATGTGGGTTAACCACTTTATTTATTAACTATGGCCCATTTATTTATCATTCTTATATTAATATATCATATTATTCCCTTGGGTACCTCCCTCTGTACCATATATTATCCCCCCATAGGTACACTACATTACATCCCCCTTAAACATGTTTCGTCCCCGAAACATGAGAAGAACACATGTACAACAATTAAATTGCAGAGAAATAATACACAACAAACACATTACACACTACTTGATAACAGAGTTCACCCCTCCTGGGCTACATCTCCATGGACCTACTTCAATGGCTTGGCCCTCTTTGGATTAATGGTCAGTTCTCTGATTAAATGCACCTATAGTGCTCCAATGGCTCTAAAACCTACTCCATTGGATTTAGAAGACTCAAAAACCCCTAGGTAGCTTCTTCTAGATCTGCAAATGGTCTTTAGGTGATCTAGACATAGCCTCCTCTCTTGGTGGCCCTAGGCTTATTTAATCTTCAAAGTGGAAAATAAATTATAGAAGTGCTCCTCTACCTCTAAACCCTACACCATCATGTTGAGAGCATTAAAATCATCTAGGGTTGACTCTTTCTGAGCATAATTTGGTCAAAATATGCTAAAAAAATGGCTTCTTTAGTGTTTCCTAGAAAAACTCCACTAAAACTCGAGAAAATCTAGTTAACCTCGACAATTCTAGAGCTAGCACCAAATTTTGCGGCCTCTACCAATTTAATCCACAATTTAAGGTCGGATTAATTAAATATAATTACGCATTAAGTATGAGTTTAGCGCTCTAAGCATGTTTATGCAAATCCATATTAAGAACGGATTATGTGCATTTAAACATGTTTATCAGTTAATGACATGGTTTAATGTTTTATCTGCCATTAGAAAATGGCCCTATACCATGGTCATGAGCATGGTCCCATGGAACGAGGGATGGCCCTTTTTAACCCCACCAAAATCCATGGTTTAAAACAAATACAATTTTTTCCGATAGGTTGTTCAAAACCATGGTTGTGGTCTAGTGGTAAGACCTGCACAAGCGTGGAGGAGGTCACAAGGTCATGCCTAACCTCCACCCTTCCGCCTGTATACAATATTTTTCCTCCCATTAAAATATGAAATTTCTACCTTGGACTTAACCAAAATTCGGCCTTTGGGAGGGGCACGTGGTGGACTTCGGGCTAGCCACGTGTTAGAATCCCATTGGTTCCTCAAAACCCAACCATAAACTGCCACATAGCCCATATTTCAACACTTTTCAGCACTCCATTGGCTAGAGGAAAACCATAAATTTGACCACATTGACTCTATTTGACCTTTTTTTTGAAAATTTTCCTGTTTGGCCAAGTGGACAACAAGCTCTAACCTTCACATACAGAGTCAGTTTTCGATGAAACAAAGTGCTCATAATTCCTGGTGATGAGACCTATCCAGTCATTATGGTTTGGAGCGATTCTAAGCACTTTGCATTTTTAGAAAAAAAGTCCCCCTAATTTAATTTATGATCACTCCTTCCCACTGAAAATATTTTGGACCCACAAAAGATGGTTATCTAATGAGAGTTTAATACTCTTCTCTTTTCCAATTTCTATAAAATTAATTCTACTTGGAAAAATGTCCATGACAACCACTTGGGTTCACTCACATGTCTTGCCTTTCAAATGGCTTAGTACTTCAACCAATTTCCTCCTTTCATTGCTAACCCAATCCAACACTTGTTGGATGCCTGCTGACTAATTAAACACCTTGTTGTACCAAAGTGATCCCTCGGTGCTTGGAAAATTGACTGATGGCCTTCCCACTGAGAATATTGTTCCTCCTTTGCACACACATGCATTCAATGCAAGATTCTCCTTGGAAACCACTTTTCCAAGTTAAGCCCATCTGAGTGAACTACAAAAATGAGTTCCAATACCAATAATCAGAAGAAAAGAAATTACCATTCCTTTTACATCCATATTTCCAAATTCCACATTTGGAATAATGAATTTCCCATATCTTTCGCTTCTTGGCATCAACACATCAAATGGTCTACAATGGTTTTTGTTTTGGCTGCAAAATTTCTAGCATATTGTCCCTATTTCTGCTTTTTGATTCCATCATCCTCCAGTATTGACATGATGCTCATGCCATGATTTGAGAATGAAGCTTAATCATGAGCCTCTTGCTCAAGAGTGGACCTTCCAAAATCCCAAGACATCTTGTCACAAGAAAAAACATTAAACTTTAAAAACACATCATGCAAGAAAAATAACTTGACGACCTTTTTCTTTTTCTCCTTCAAAGCGACAAATGTCATATCCTGTGAATATTGCCCTGCATTCTTACATCTTGGTGTAAAAACTCATTTACCAAACACAAGTTGAAAAAACATGCCTCTTAAAACCATTGACTCTCAAGTCAAACAAAAGCATGTACAACAACTTGACGATTCTTTTCCCAAAACAAAAATAATTTCACACCTCATGAAACAATTCGTCAACATCTCCCTTTTATCTTTGGAGACAAAATCAACTCTTCCAAGTCAATGAGACATACATGTAACAATCAATCGACCAACACAAGTCGATCACTCATGCATGTTCAAGCACAATGAAACTATACAAAATTCCACTGTTCACACACATAAACTCTCATGCGTGTATACAATTCTCAACTCTATCACAAGTACAAGAATCCCATTGGCATGTATGAGTACTTAAAGAGATGAAATGACTAAATTTTGACCCAATTCGGCCTTTGGTTTTTTTGCAGAAAATTTGGTCAACATACTCCACTTTCAAACACCTTCCCGGCGTAAACATGCAACATCCATTCTAGAGAAAAAGAAATGCATTCATATGAAAATTTCAACTACAAATTTCCATGTTTGTTGCATCTAAGTGAGTCAACATAACTCTATTTTTCCAACATCTTGCTTTGTGCAATATGCGACATACTTTCAAGAGAAAAGAAATGCATTCAATTGGAAAAAAAATGCATCAAATACACGATATTTTCATCAATCATCAAAAGAAGTGCAAGGCCTTAATTGGTTAAGAAATATAACCATCTCTTTCCAAACCATTTCAATGGCGCTTCTTTTAGCTGCACTTCATCATGTGAATCATCCTGACCCGCATCAAGTATGGAATCCTCTTTTCCATTCTTGTCAATCTCTCTCTCCACCTTCTTCAAATGTCGTGGATGACTTGCTGGATACAAAGTCCAACTCTTGTCTACAAGATGACCCTGCTTATGGAAATGAGTGCAAAATAATTTCATCTAATTTTAAACATGGTTTACATTTTCCATTGGACCTTTGGCTTTCGGTCTCCTTTGTTTTGAAAGTTTCTTGTGCATGGATATCTTCTTCCAACACCTCGAAACAATATGGTCATTCAAACCACAAAAGGAACATGTGAATTTTCTCCAAATATTATGTGAGGATTTTCCATGTTTATCATAATCAAAAGTAACTTTATTAAAGGAATATTTATACCTTGCACATTCATCTTTTTCGCATTCTTGGGGAGGTTAATTTGATGAGGTAGTGTCTCTCTTTGGAATACCAACAATGACTTCAATGTATTTAGAGATTTCAACATCCTCTTGTTTGCAATTCTCATTAGTTACATGCCTATGAGTATCTTCTTTCAAAGTATATGTAAAAATTTTTCATTCCTCATGAACAAAAACTTCACAAGCTTGAGGTAATGAACATGTCATGAAAGTCCTTCTTGGAACACCTTCATGTGCCTCCTTGGCTTTGGAGAATTCTCCATCATGTTGCCCATAACCAAGACCAAAATACCTAGGCCTTTCCTCAACAACAATTGGCTCAACTATGCCTTGTGCATGTTTTCCCAATCCTTTACCTTCATAACCCATCTTCATTAATAATTTGGACCCTATTCCTCTAGTGTGTCTTTCAAAAGCACCTACATATTCATTTTGTGATTAATTTTAAGATAAAATTGAATTTCATACCTCTTTTTCATGGACATACTTGGCTCGGGTTTCATTTGCAATATGGAGCTGAGTCTCCATCTCATGTATATTTTCAAGAAGCTCTTTCTTCTCCCCCTTCATGGCAATCAACTTCTCTTGAAGTATAGTTTTCTCCTTCCTATCTTCAACCAACTCTTGCACCATATCTCTCATGATGTAGAGCTTCTGCAACATATCTTTATAAAAAAGTCTTGTTAAGGAAGATTGGTTAGAAACATTGCTAGATGAAGCTGCCACCACACTTGTAATGCATAAAAAATCTTCTTTACTGTGATTTGAGAGCTAGTTCCTCAATCTTGACCTTCTCTTCTCTTCAACTTACACACATAATCTTGCACACAGTTAAATTATCCTTGCACAAATAAAAAACCAATAGCTAATTTTCTAGCTAACCTTGGCAAACCATCTCAGGGCTAAAATGAGATAAATTGTGCTCTGATACCAACTTGATCTGAATATGGAGAAACTAGTTTTGTTATGCTATCTTCCTCATTTGTGTTTAAGGATCGTCTCAAATTAGCAAGTTATGAGAGGGTTTATGTGTCACGTTTTTTTTGTCTTTTATGAGAAATCCATTAAGTAAATTAGTTGTTAAAAAAACATGTACAACAATTAAATTACAGAGAAATAATACACAAGAAACACATTACATAGTAGTTGATAACATATTTCACCACTCCTGAGCTACATCTCCATGGACCTACTTCAATGGCTTGGACCTCTTTCGATTAATAGTAAATTATCTGATTACATGCACCTATAGTGCTCAAATGGCTCTGAAACCTACTCCATTAGATTCATAAGACTCAAAAACCCCTATGTAGCCTCTTATGGCTCTGCAAATGGTCTTTAGGTGATATAGACATGGCCTCCTCTCCTGGTGGCCCTAGGCTTCTTTAATATTCAAAGTGGTAAAATGAATTACAAGAGTGCTCCTTTGCCTCTGAAAACTATACCATCATGCTCAGAGCATCCAAATCATCTTCGATTAACTCTTTTTGAGCCTAATTTGGTCGAAATGTGCCAAAGTTATGGCTTTTTGAGTATTTCCTAGAAAAACTCCACTAAAATTGGAGAAACTCCAGTTAACCCCAATAATTATGGAGTTAGCGCAAAATTTGACAGCCTCTTTGAACTTAATCGATAATTAAAGGTTAGATTAATTAAATATAAGTGCACATTAACTGTGATTTTAGCACTGTAAGCACGTTTATGCAAATCCGTATGAAGAATGTATTATGCGCATTTAAACATGTTTATGGGTTAATTACATGGTTTAATGTTTAATCCACCATTAGAAAATGGCCCTCTGTTGTGGTCATGAGCGTGGTGTTTTGGACAGAGGGTTGGCCCTTCGACGCTCGCCCTTTTTAACCATGCCAAAATCCATGGTTTAAAACAAATACAATTCGCGTCGATAGGTTGTTAAGAACCATGGTTGTGGTCTAGTGGTAAAACCTACGTGTAGTGTGGGGGAGGTCAGGGGGTCGAGCCCGACCTATAACCTTCCTAATGTAAGAGCATTAGGCTCAAACCAATATTTTGTATATAGGTAGACTTAGGGAGTCTCATATTTTCTTGGTCATGTAATTACTGAATAAATCGAGTGATTTTAGTTTAATGTAGAGAGGAAAATATTGTAACTGCCCCCGAATCATTCGTGGGCATATGAAGAGATTCAATTTTAATTTCCTTAAGATTTAGTTAAAGTCAGAAAAATTGGGAATTCAAAGAGTTTCAACAGTTAGAGGAATTGAATCGATTCCTTGTAGTTGGTATAAAATTAAGCCTCAAGGGCATTAGGAGGGGACCTGCAATTAGTTGCAAGAGACCTGTAGAGAGAACTGCATAGACTGCTTGGTGCTGTAGAGTAGGAGGCCATTTGCATCGAAGATCTGGACATAACAAAACTTGTACGCAGTTTTAGGAGTATATATGAAGAATCCGTTTAGAAACACATGTGTACTGTTTGATTAGATGATGCTTGTATTGACTGGTTGAACCCCATGTAAGGTATTTGCAGAATTTCAATATGACATCGTGATGAACTCTGTGTGATTTAAGATTGAGACTTCTGGGTTGAAGTATTAAATTGATTTGATATGTTATGAAATTGGGTTGGATTCACATAATACATTTTATGAAGAAATTATGTATTTCATGGTGAATGCACATTACTGTGGAAGTAGTGGTTGAGGATGACTCGGAATCTTCAAAGAAGATCTAGCAATGAAGTGAGTAGATGGAAAAATCCAAATGTGAGCATAGCCTTTTGGAATATCACATTGCAGATATTGTGAAATTAGATTGACGGAACAACTTTGGGGAAATGGCGCATCAAAGGCACAGGGGCGGAAACCTTTATGGTGCGATGGCTTGATTGATTGTAAGGCTCTGTCTCACAAACCAGAACTCGGGATAGAACGTCCCCATGAAGTTCTGGGGTTGAATTTTATATACGGATTTTATTATAATGGGATTTAAATTGAGTCACAGGAATATGAAAATCGAAGGTGCGTTTGGTGCAACTAGAGCAACGAAACCAATCAAAAGGTTCAATTTGTAAGAGGACTGTATAAATGTGTTGACCAAATGACTAAGGGGTTTTAGAAAGCAGAGGAGTTCTAGTCTATTCGAACCAGTGGAAGACCAAACATATTGACCCTTGGATCGACCGATGGAATGGTTGATGGCAGAGTTTAGGCGAAACGGTGCATTGAGGAGTTAGACGGAACCTAGAGTAAGGGAAGCGGAACCACAAAACAATGAATAGTGATGGCAGGTTCAAGAGGCGAAACCATGGATTTCACATTAATATAAAACGGTAAGCTGTATTCCCAATTCGAACACGATATATGCTAGGAGCTGACACGTGGGCTTAAGCAGTTTGAAGGAACCGCTCTCATCGCGAATTAAAGCCCATGCATATAAACCGCCTGATACCCATTCATTTCCGTCAGATCATATGAAGAAATGCGACGTGCTCTCTGCCGTTGATGGGCAAGGAATATTAACGGGTCGGCAGGCCCACATGTATTGTGTTAATCACTGGCGTAAGTCTTAATGGGTTCAGGGTCAAACCCTTGTGGACCGAGATGTATTTGTAAACCATAGTTTTAAGTCACACAAGCCGTGGTATGGTAATGACAATAGGGCTCGATTACTATGTGGAAAAAGGTTGTGTTTCATAGTAAGTTCAACCTTGGTTGGAGTATCTATATGGTTTATGTATTTGGTTGTGGTTGGAGGTTTTAATATAAGTTGAATGGGCATAATGCCTTGGTGATTAATTAACCAAGGTCTACAGTATGATCTTGTGAAACTCAGAAATTACAAACAGTGCATGAGCTCAAGAAGCGTTGAAGGCTTTCATTATTTGTTTGGGTTAAAAAGATTAAAATTAAATTGGGTCAAATAAACATTCGGGTCAGAGATTATATATGATGATTAATGATCAGTATATAATGGGTTTATTATAAGTTCAAATGTCAGGTTGAACTCCCATGACATAAGGGACTTGAATTTAATATCTCAAATCTCAGAGATTTGAGATATTAATGCTCTCAGATTTAAGTGTTTAATTTTCCAGAGTAGAATAAGGGAATGTTGTGAGATTGCACGGATTGGGGATCGGTTGGGAAATGAATTTGGATACATTTACACACAAATTGAGTTGATAAAATTAAGCAACCGGGACTGTGGTTATTACCCCCATCATAGTGGTATCAGAGCTAGAATTGAATTAGCTCTTTGGAGGTTTATCTTTGAAATGCACATGTATTGAACAGTGAGAAATTTGGGTTTTATATTCGTTTAACAGAGTTGCAGATTTGATTAAGTATGCAGTGAAGTTTGATAGCCCAGATGTGCAGAATCTGGAGGTGAAAAAAAAAAAGAGCCTTGAAGATTACAATAGGTAGAAATGTAGTGCAGGTGAGAAAAGAAACAAGATCATTCAAGGATCTTGAGAGGTAAGATGATGAGCCTTATTTGAACTCTGGTTGGAAGGTATTTTTTGTAGATTTCAGGGTGCAAGAAATTGAGGAGGGATCTCAGTAGAAGCAGATCACAAGCTTGAAAGCAGTGATAATAAGAGTCCAGCAAGGGATTCTGAGTGCAGAAAGAGTGTGGTAGAAATTGAAATATTCCCAACTGAGGTTGGATGAAAGAAGAACAGAGGTGTTCTTGAGAGAAGTTGCAGAGTGAAGCCTAGAGAGCATAACAGAGTGCTCAGAAGGTTCCAGCAGAGAGGGGACCAATACTTTCCAAAAGCTGGATCCAGGGGAAGGGATTGGTGAGGTGAATTGCAGCAAGATAGCTTGTTGTTGCAGAGGCTTAGTGCAACTTGTGAGTGAAGAATTGATGGAAGAGAGAATGGCTACTAATAGCCACAGTAGAGATTACAGAGGTTCTGAGAGAGACCACAACAGAAGAGTGAGGGAGGATGCCAAAGCAATTGGCATGAGGAAGAGACTCACTGATGAAGAGTATTGGAAGGAGATAGTTGAGATTGGTAAGTAGCTTATTGAACTGGAGAGGATGATAGAGGAAAACCAGAGAGGTGGTTGGCTCATGAAGAAGAAGGTAAAGTGGTAGAGGCCACAAAGGAAGAAGGAGAAAATGATGAATGCTCAGAAGAAGGAGGAAATACTCAGGATGATTGAGCATCTGGAGAAGGACTTGGAGACTGAAGCTTCAAGTGGGACCAAGGGGTCCAAGAGCCTTGCATCTGACATATTTTGTATGTTTGCAGGAACAACAGTTGAGAGAGAGAAAACTGCTGATGTTGTCACTGAGGAAGAAAATGGAGTAGCTACATGTTTTGAAGATGTCCATGCAAAGTTGGAGAAAGATTCTACTTTCCAACATAGTAGAAGCAGAGTAGATTTAGTTTATGATATTGGCTAGAAGCTGGAAGTTGAACAGCTTGTAGAATTTGAAGCAGAGACCATTGAAGAATCTTTGAAGCATATGAAAGACTTGGAGTAGCAGGAAGATTTGGTGATCAAATCATCAAATGAGACCATGAGGCATTATGTTTTTGCATCTGACAAGTTGTGTATGAATGCAGGTATTGATGGAGACAGTTCACATGATGGAACTATGATGAATGAAGCTGATTGTTTCCAAGCAAGATATGATGTGTATATTTCAGATGAAGATCAGATTGTGTTAGTGTAGAAGAAGGAATTCATTAATTCCTTATTTTATAGAAGAGGTTATTTCAATGAGGTTGATGATGATGAACTTGTCATTAATGCTGATAATGACAAACTGATTTTGTTAAATGGCCAAGTAAGGAGTGATGGAAAGATAGCTGAAGTTTTTGTAGAGATGAGAAATTAGGATTCCATTTTGATGAAAGCTGAGGAGATAGTGACAGCCGAAGATAGTGAAGATGTTGAAGATGTTTTCTCGGAGGAGATGCCAAGATTGTGGCATGAATTAAGTTTTCTGGAGCAGAGGGCAGAACCACAGAGGGAAGGTGTTCATATGGTAAGGACAGAGATGATTGAAGATGAGAGAGTTCATTTTTATGAACTAGAGCAGAAAGACATCCTTGCAGAGGACGGTGCAGAAGAGAGACTAGCTGACAGTCTCAAGAATTGTTTGCAAGATTTGAATCAGCATACTTATGTGTTGATGGAGAAAAGAAATTTAGGAAAACATACTGAGATGTTGGCTGAGTAGAGGAAGGCACTGAGGCCTTGTGGATTTTATTTTAACAATTTCTTTGTGAATGAAGATTCTGCTGATGTTGAAGGAGAATTGACAGCATGGGGCAGTCAATTGAAAGAGGAGAAGAATTCTATGGGAATGTTTGATCCATGGAATGGAGGAATTAAGTTGATAGAGAGTATTCCAAATCAGCAGGATCCTGTGCAAGAGAGGAAACCTCAATTTCTGAATTGGGGATTGCAGAATGAAGACGAGAAGCTAGAAGAAGATGAGACAATCATGTCTCCTGGACAGAAGTTGGTTGCTATTGGTAGCAGAAAGGAATTGGCTTGTTCAAATAGCCAACAGAAGATTGGGGAGAAGGTCGTATGGTAGACTATTGGGGCTGCTACAGAAGTGGAGAACCAAATTTTCATTCTGGAAAAAGATGAAATTGCAAAGCTGGAAGAGCTTGAAGTAAATCAAGAAGAAGGAAGGAAATTTCTGAAGATTGCCAAGATCGAAGAAGAAGATGTTGAAATTGAGTGGCAGCATAGTGAAGATTTGTTTGGCCAAAGGAGATGGCAAGAATGTTTGCAGAAAACATCCAAAGGAGAGAGTGAAATGCCAGAACAATAGCTTGGAGTGTTTTCGGAGAGAATGTTGAAGCAACAAGCTGAAGTGCTGCCAGTAGAGGAGCAAGAATTTTACTGTTGCAGAGAGGGTATGGATGATTGGGTGGTGAATAGGGCAGTAGTAAGGACTAAAGAAATAAGAATGCAAAAAACAGAAGTGAGAGTCCCGTAGTCAGAGGAAATATTAGACAAAGAAATAGCACTGATAAGAAAGCTGATGCAGAAGATGCCTCCAAAAGGGACAGCAGCAAGAAAGCTGAGAAACAACAGAAGGAAGAAGAAGACATTCACAGACTGTGAGGGCATAGCAAGTGCAAAGATGCAGACCAAGATATGGAAGCCAAGAGGAATGCGAAAGGATAACACTGCAATGGATGGCCAATTGCAAAACAAAGTATGGGATCCAGGCAGATAAAGATGAAGCACATGATCAGGAGATCATGAATTTTTTTAACCTGGGGAGTCTGATGCAGGAGCATTAGGCTCAAACCAATATTTTGTATATAGGTAGACTTAGGGGGTCTTATATTTTCTTGGTCATGTAATTACTGAATAAATCGAGTGATTTTAGTTTTATGTAGAGAGGAAAATATTGTAACTGCCCCCGAATCATTCGTGGGCATATGAAGAGATTCAATTTTAATTTCCTTAAGATTTAGTTAAAGTCAGAAAAACTGGGAATTCGAAGAGTTTGAACAGTTAGAGGAATTGAATCGATTCCTTGTAGTTGGTATAAAATTAAGCCTCAAGGGCATTAGGAGGGGACCTTCAATTAGCTGCAAGAGACCTGTAGAGAGAACTGCATGGACTGCTTGGTGCTGTAGATTAGGAGGCCATTTTCATCGAAGATCTGGCCATAACAGAACTTGTAAGCAGTTTCAAGAGTATATATGAAGAATCGTTTTAGAAACACATGTGTATTGTTTGATTAGAGGATGCTTGTATTGACTGGTTGAACCCCATGTAAGGTATTTGTAGAATTTCAATATGACACCGTGATGAAATCCGTGTGATTTAAGTTTAAGACTTCTAGGTTGAAGTATTAAATTGATTTGATATATTACGAAATTGGGCTGGATTCACATAATACATTTTATGAAGAAATTATGTATTTCATGGTGAATGCACATTACTGTGGAAGTAGTGGTTGAGGATGACTCAAAATCTTCAAAGAAGATCCAGCAATGAAGTGAGTAGATGGAAAAATCCAAATGCAAGCGTAGCCTTTTGGAATATCACATTGCAGAGATTGTGAAATTAGATTGACAGAACAACATTGGGGAAATGGTGCATCAAAGGCACAGGAGCGGAAACCTTTATGGTGTGACAGCTTGATTGATTGTAAGGCTCTGTCTCACAATCCAGAACTCGGGATAGAACTTCCCCGTGAAGTTCTGGGGTTGAAGTTTATATACGGCTTTTATTATAATGGGATTTAAATTGAGTCATAGGAATATGAAAATCAAAGGTGTGTTTGGTGCAACTAGAGCAACGAAACCAAATCGAAAGGTTCGATTCGTAAGAGGACTGTATAAATGCGTTGAAAAAATGACTAAGGGGTTTTAGAAAGCAGAGGAGCTCTGGTCTATTCGAACCAGTGGAAGACCAAACAAATTGACCCTTGGATCGACCGATGGAATGGTTGATGGCAAAGTTCATGCGAAACGATGCATTGAGGAGTTAGACGGAACCTGGAGTAAGGGAAGCGAAACCACGAAAGAATGAATAGTATGGTGGGTTCAGAAGGCGAAACCATGGATTTCGCGTTAATCTAAAATGGTAAGTTGTATTCCCAATTCGAACGTGATATGTGCTAGGAGCTGACACGTAGACTTAAGCGGTTTGGAGGAACCGCTGTCATCGCGAATTAAAGCCCATGCATCTAAACCGCGCGATACCCATTGATTGTCATCGGATCATATGAAGCAATGCAACGTGCTCTCCACCGTTGATGGGCAAGGAATGTTAACTGGTTGGCGGGCCCACATGTATTGTGTTAATCACTGGTGTAAGTCTTAATGGGTTCAGGGTCAAACCCTTGTGGACCGAGATGTATTTGTAAACCATAGTTGTAAGTCACACAAGCCGTGGTATGGTAATGACAATAGGGCTCGATTACTATGTGGAAAATGGTTGTGTTTCATAATAAGTTCAACCTTGGTTGGAGTATCTATATGGTTTATGTATTTGGTTGTGGTTGGAGGTTTTAATATAAGTGGAATGGGCGTAATGCCTTGGTGATTAATTAACCAAGGTCTACAGTATGATCTTGTGAAACTTAGAAATTACAAACAGTGCGTGAGCTCAAGAAGCGTTGAAGGCTTTCATTATTTGTTTGGGTTAAAAAGATTAAAATTCAATTGGGTCGAATAAACATTCGGGTCAGAGAGTATATATGATTATTAATGATCATTATATAATGGGTTTATTATAAGTTCAAATGTCAGGTTGAACTCCCATGACATAAGGGACTTGAATTTAATATCTCAAATCTCAGAGATTTGAGATATTAACGCTCTCAGATTTAAGTGTTTTATTTTCCAGCGTAGAATAAGGGAATGTTGTGATATTTCCCAGATTGGGGATCAGTTAGGCAGTGAATTTGGATACATTTACACACAAATTGAGTTGATAAAATTAAGCAACCGGGACTGTGGGTATTACCCCCATCACTTCCGCCTGTATACAATATTTTTCCTCCCATAACAATATAAAATTTTGACCTTGGACTTAACCAAACTTTGGCCTTTGGGAGGGGCACATGGTGGCCTCCAAACTAGCCATGTGTCAACATCCCATTGGTTCCTCAAAAACCAACCATAAAATTCCACATAGCCATAAATTCATTCCAACCATATTTTGACACTTGTCAGCACTCCATTGGGTGGAGGAAAACCATAAATTTGACACCTTTGACCCTGTTTGAATTTTTTTTTGAAAATTTGCCTATTTGGCAAAACGGACATTAGGCTGTAACTTTCACATATGGAGTCGGTTTTTTATGAAATGAAGTGTGTCAGATTCTTGGTGATGAGACCTATCTGGTCATTCTGGTTTGGATCGATTATGAGCACTTTTAAATTTTTAGCAATTTTTTACCCCCAATTCAGTTTCTAATAAAAAATAAATGAAAATAATGGAAAATGAATAAAATAGAGGCTTCATTGGTAAAAAGGCTTATGAGGATCAGTTGGTAGCTTTTTCAATTCGTTCATGTCTCTCTCTTCTATTATCTTATTCTTTCATATTCTTGGAAACTTATATTTTATTGGAGCACCCTTGGAGGAGTGTGGCATACTTGGCATTTGGAGCAAGAAGGCAAAGGAAAGTAAGAAAGTGCAAGAGGAAAGCAGAATAAACAACTAAAACTGGATTGATTTGCAAGTATTGAGTTGCATATATGGTTTCCTTGATATTTTTGGCATGCATGACACATGCATGTGTTTAATTGGTTATGATCTGTCATTGGCAAGGAGGATTGCCTGGATTGATAGTGGTTTTTCCTAGCCTTTCCATTTCCCAGATAGCCATGGTGTTGTGGTTTTACCTTTGTTTCTGGTTGGTGCTCATGTTCCTTATGTTTTTGGGTTGAGTTATTAGTTCTTGGTGCCTTGCTTAGAAAAATGCTATGGAAGCCCTGTAACAAATTGGGTTGAGTTATTAGTCCTGGAATCTTTGGTTGGAAAAATGCTCTGGAAGCCCTATAATAGCTTGGGTTGAGTTACTAGTCCTGGAAGGCTTGGTTGGAAAAATGCTTTGGAAGCCCTTGGTGGTTAAGTTACTAGTCCTTGAAGCCTTGGTTGAAAAAATTCTTTGGAATCCCGATAATATTTGTGGGTTGGGTTACTAGTCCTGGAAGCCCAAAAAAAACTAAGGTTTGAGTTACTAGTCGTAGAATCTGAGTTGGAAAAAACACTTTGGAGCATTGGACATATTTGGTAGAGACTGATCTTGTTTTGTGATTTGTAAGAGTGTGGTGGAATCACTAGTTGAGGGTTGAGGTGGTTTGGACTCTTGAAACCCTAGTTTGGTTTAGTTTGTTTTATTCCATGAGATCCCATAGTCATGCTTGGGATATGGCATGGGGGTGATTGGCTGAAAGAAATATTTCATTCTATGTGGAAGTCCTAGACCTAGTTTCATTTTTCATATGTTAACAAGAACTCTTTTCCTCTTGTAATTGATGGGTAAATTTACTTTTTATTAAGTGATCTTGATAGTTGTTTTATCATGGTTATTGCGTCACTTATGTGCTAGTTATAAGCATGGTTTTAAGACATATATTTTCAAGGCTCTCATCATGTTTTATTTATTTATTGAATGTATAATGAATGAATGATCTAATAGATAAAAATTCAGTTTTTGGGAGGAGATATTGGTCCTTCTTGAAAATTCTCAGATAAGTATGATATCCCTATGCTTAGATCTATCGTTATGACCTGTAGATTACATATTTGTGATAGGTTTGAAAAAATGCATATCATTGGTAGGCCTTGTTAGGTCAAGTTATTGTATAATATTAGTATGGAAATCCTTTTCCTTGTGTAATTCATGGTTCTAGAAAGTTTCATTAAGTTTTTGGTAGAGGTATGGATCCTAGCCTGAAAAGGTGGCTTAAATCCCATGGTCGTAGGCACAAAACTGGGTGAAAAATAATGCATTCACTTCTGTATAGGCATTATGCATGCGAGTGAAGGGTTTTAGTATAAATCAAGAAGTGTTGTGCCAGTGTATGGGAGATCAGGGGACTAAAAAACAGGTTTAATTCGGGGTTTGGGCACCTGGAAGGGTGGTTTAGCCCTTGGGGGTCTTATAGCACCTAATAGGGAAGTCATTAAGGGTTTTTTTTTGTCAATTCCACTTCCTTAAGGTGATCTAGGAGGTCGAATCATATCACAGTAACTATTTGTCACATGTTTTCCTCGGTAGGCCGGTAACTTGGGTAAATTTGAGAGGAGGGCGTTACAAAAATCAAATTACTCAATTAGACTTAGGCTTGTCATGAAATACTGGATTCCTAGATAGTTTAATACAACTCTAGTTTTCATAATAAATCATTGTCCATTCCATCTCCCAACTGAAAAGACCCAAAATTATTTTCCCCATCCATATGGACTCACATGTTTCCTGACTTGCAACCATGTATTTAGCCTCTACTGAGTTGAGTACGATAGACCTATGTTTCTCGCTATACTATGGAATAGTTGCATACCCAACACTCAAGATAGCACTTAAAGGAATTTTCCTTCCTAATGGATTCCCTAAAAAATCTGTGTCAGTGAAGCCTTGAAGCCTCACTAATTATGTTCTCCTATACCATAACCCATAGTCAGTTGTTCCTTTGACGTATCTAAATACATGTTTTTCTACCTTCCAATACAACTTAGTAGGCTTCACCATGGCTTAACTAAATTTATTAACTACATAGCATATGTTGGGGCTTGTGTTCACTAGATACATCAAGGATCCTACAAGTTGTCTATATATGGTAACATCTACCACCTCTCCAGAAGAATCATTATGCTTCCTCCAATTTGTAGCTATATGTGTCTATATAGGCTTGTAGTTATCCATGTCAAATCTCTGAAGTATTTCATAGGAATACTTCCCCTGACTCACAAACATATCACTATCACTCTGCCATACTTCTAGCATAAGGAAGTAATGCACCAACACCATGTCTTTCATCTTGAATTCTCTTGCAAGGTCCTCTTTGCAAGAGTGGATCAATTTCTCATCCCTTGTAATTATCAATCCATCAACATACAATACCAAGATCAGAAAATTGAAATCTATGACAATGTGATTGAGATTGGCATTTGATTCACTTTTGGTGAATCCAAATCCACTAAGGTATGTGTCAATCCAAATACCATGCTCAGGGATCATGTTTTAGACCATAAAGGGCTCCCTTGAGTCCACACACGTGTCTCCATGTCATAAGTCTCAAATCCCTCTGGCTACTCTTTGCAAATTTCTTCCTCAATAACACCATTAAGGAAGGCATTCTTCACATCCATCTTATGGATATTCTACCCCATTTTTGTAGCTAAAGCTAGAATGGTTCTGATCGAGGATTATCGTGCCACTGGGGAAATTTTTTCCTCATAGTCCAGTCCCTGTCCCTGAGAGAATCCTTTCGACACAAATCTAGCCTTGTATTGCTCAATGCTCCAATGAGCTACATGCTTCACTTTGTAAATCCATCAAGAATGAGCCACAGACTTTTTCTCTCATCTTAGCACCACCTCCCATATATTATTCTTCATGATGGAGTCATACTCCTCCACCATGTCATTTTTTATCACTCAGCCATATTTCTAAGGCTGAAAAAGAAATCCCAATAGAGGTAACCAACAACCAACCTTTTAGCTTGATATCTAGCCCTACCAAGTCGGAGAGGGATCTCTCCACAAAAATCATAGCCTAGAGGGCTGGATAAATTAGGGTTTTAGGCTAGCTATGAAATTCAAAAGGCTTCATTTTGTTTTTATTGGGTTTGCTGGATGAGGATTAGGTCAAGCGAACTAGGTTAGGAAAGACGAGATAGAATTGCAGTCCATTCAATGGGGCAAGGTAGGTAGAAGGATTAAAAATTTAAGGTGATTTGGTGAGATGGTTTAAGATTGATGAGGATTTAGGAAGAGCATAGGAGATTTATTCTTCCTAAACTGAAGAAAATGGGCAAATTATGAGAATTTTCCCAAAACGGAGCATGAAAGAATATGTATTATGCATATCAACTTTAAAACTATCATATAATAGACATGAAATGGTTTATGAGCTTAAAAAACATTCGCACAAATGATCACAGAGAAAAAACAATGCTAAACATTCATACCACATGTATCCCAAAGAAATAGCTGCAACTCTTCATTAATTTCTGGCCAAACTGGTTACACTGTCCTTGATCAATACAATAGCATCCAACTAGTTCCAACCCTTGCTAAGAGTGAATAAAGGGAACATATAGACATCAAAACTACATTCTCTCATCCTCAAGGGTCAAATACCTGAGTTTAGGATGAGATCCACAAAATTATGAACTAAAATCTGGAGTGTAGGGAGCTCTAAGTGACTCCTCCCTAATTACATTGAAACTAAGTCATTTGACTTTGATGCATTAGGGGAATTTTGATAAAATGGGCCTCCTAGGAAAAATGTACAACCAAAATAAACTTTATAAGAAGCAATAGGATTCAAGATGATGATGCCAACCATGGGGGATGATTCACCATTTTTGGAGTAAAAAAGTAAAAATAATAAAAAATAATAAAATAATAAAACTACTTTTTCAAAACATATTTTCAACTTAGCTCCCCAAGGTTCTACTCAAATTTCAAGTGGGAGTACTCGTTGGATGAAAAATTTAATTTCTCATCCAAGGAGTACCCATGTTGCATACTTTTGATGGAATCTGCTACACGAAAAATGAGAAATACATGAAAAACATTATTGCAATCACATTTTTCATGTATTTATAACTTTTAGTGTAGAATAATCCATAAAAAGTATGCAACATGGGTACTCCTTCGATTAGGAATTAAAATTTTCATCCAACAAGTATTCTTGCTCGAAATTTGAGTAAAACCTTAGGGAGATAAGTTCAAAACACTAGTTGAAAAAGTAGTTTTTTCTTTTTTCCCTCTAAAATTTGATGATGTAATCAAATATTATTTTATTTTTTCCACTATTATTTTATAATTTCCTTAGGAGGCCCATTTTAGACCTCACAATTCCCCTAATGATTACATTTACATCATGAATATACCCCTAGGTAACTTATCCATATCATAATTACATTTACCATGCTCAATTACATAGGTGAAATCATCATTTTCAAAATAAAAGTCAAAATTTCAATGAAATTTCGAAAATATCAGCAAACTGTCAAACACGCCCTCTCTTTTCCAGGCATGCCCTCCCTTTGTCAAACACACCCTCCATCTTGAAGGATAATTTTGAATGGGTTGTAGGTGTCAAAATTGGCTCCAAGATATCTTGTTGGAAAGCCCTTCAATTCTAATTTATGGATATGCCTTTATTTTTCCAAATGGAGCTCAATTTCCCTGTCAAAAGTCAATCCTCCCAATACTCCTCTGCCACAGTGCCAGGGCCAAAAATGAGGCAAAAACATGACGTTTTTCTAGTTTTTTGACATTTTGACCTACTTGTTTTGTAAACCAAGGATGCAAAAGTGGTTTTCTAAGATTTATTTACCATTTTTCATCTAATGTTGGTGGCCTTTTGGTCAAATATGGCTAAAAAAATAGCGCGACTCCAAGGGTGCTGCTTGTTTGACACTTTCTTTGTCATATGATTGTCCAAAAACACAATATAAAAGACAGAATTTGAAAAAATGACTCAAAACCCTTCAAAATTAGTGAAATGATTGCTGATGACGTGGCTAGGCTTGGAGTGAAGCCTCTGCAAGTATATCCAAATTTATTTTCTCCTCTTGCATGGTGAAAGCCTCAATTTTTGCATCGGCTCTTTTGAGCTTGGCCATTGCAATTTTGTCTTTTTGGGAATAGTGCTTGACCTTCCTCCTCATTATGTCATTGTCTATGTTTTCCCTCTCCAAAATATTCTCCAAGTGCTGCTTAGCTCTGTCAAGCCATGGCTCCCAGTTTTCATTGATTGCCATTGCAAGTTGTTCATTCAAAGTTAGCTGATCAACAAGCTCAACCTCTTTTTTTCTTTCTAGTGCTAGAGCTCTTGACAACCCTCTAGTTCTAGGTCTAACTCTTGGTGATTTTTCTTCTTATTCTTCAAGAAAAAAATTATTTTCAAGTGTCTCTTCTAACATAACCTTTTCTTTTTCTGCCTCCCTTTGAGTTGTGATGTATTTAACCTCATTAATGACATGCTTTGTTTTCAACTGTTGGATCTCCTGCTCAAGGAATTTTATGACAAATTTGGACCTGAAAAGATTAGTTTGGAGCTCTCTAATCTTGGCATATTTTTCTTTTATGACTATACTAGTGATCTCATCATCATCATCCTCATCTAGGTCAACAAGTTCAAAATCATGTTTTGACTCATGAAGGTCATCCTCATCATGAATGAATGCCTCATGTACATTCTCCTCTACCATATTTTATTTCCCCTTTTGTACCTGCTTTGTTGGTGAAGAAGGTAGGGCTCCTTCCACAATATGTGGAGAAAACACCTTCCAATGACCCATCTAGTCTGTTTTTTCCAATGTCTTTATCTCAGCCACATTAGCCTACTTACGCTCATTAATCTCAGCTCTTCTAGGTGATCCAGTCTCAATGTAGGATGGAGATGAGAGTGGTGAAATAGATGAAGGTGAATGATCTGATGATGATGCATGAATTTTGGGCTAAGATGGATGAATGGATGTGGAAGGATGAGATGACGAAGGTACATTTTGGGCATGCTGAATAGGTGGAGTAGTGAATATGTCATTAGCTATGAATGAAATTCATGGAATGTTCAATTATTTGAGGTGATGAAGGACTATGATTTTGATGAGGGAGTGATGGAAAATATTGTCCATTTGGTGTTCATACTCTCTCTTTTGGACAATACATTCCATATTATCTATGCTTTGAAAGAGGTAGTAGGGTATGTTGAGCATATTTACCCTATTGAAGTGCATTAATAGTCGGATGTGATATGCATACAATATAGAAAATCTTCCTTCACATGAAAAGTATTTCAGGATGATCTTCATCATGGTAGCATATCTCTCTAGGAGGTAAGAAAAATCCTCTTTCTCTCATTCTTGTACCTAGGTTTGATGAAAGCCTGATAATAATTCTCCTCCAAGTGTTTCTGTTTGAACCATTTCTCCACAACATTTGGGATCCTAGTGGTAGCTGAGATGATGGAAGTTGACACAATGAAAGTGGCACCAACTAGAGTAACTTCATTGTCATGGAGATTAAAAAAGAAAAGTCTAGTCAACATAGCATGGTGTTGGACCTTCTTAATTTTCTCACAGAACTCAAAAAATCCAACATGTTTGAAACATGCCACAACCATAGGAGATGCCAATAGTTCCCTGGTATTTGTTGGCTTTAATCTGAGTATTATTCCCCCTTTATGTGGCCTCTTCTCCTCTATTTCTTCTCCCTCATTGTATGGTATGTTTTCCTCTTCTACCATGGTGTCTTAGTGTCACAAACCTAGTGAGGTGTGATGATAGTGTAATGTGGTGTTTAGTAATAGGGAATGGGATAGGGTAATTGAGGGAGATGGGGGTAAGGATTTATGAGTTACAGTATGTGACAGGGAGTAGGGATGTAGATGGGTTTGAACTATGGAATTAATTACAGGTGTAGGGAATTGGGAGCCTAGGAAAATAGTATACCTGGGGCTTAGCGTTTTAAGGATATGAAAGCTTAGGGGATTTTAATGTATGGATTTGGGAGAGGGTATATTGCAATGTGGGAAGGGTATGAATGTGCTAGGCAGTGAAATTGAACTGTAATTAGGTCTTTGAGGAATACTAGAGTTTTAAATTTGAAGAAAGACACCAAATATGCTTTTAACAAACTTCACACATCCAAAATGACTTAATGGAGAAGAGGAATGAAGAAATGGTAGCTTACTTTCTTGTTGAAGGCTTGAGGAACCACTGCTGACAAATTGAGGGTGATTTTGTAAAGTTTGGAGACCCTTATGGAAATTGTTGAGGAATATAGGAAAACGAGCAGTGCCACAAGCAGACACACACTCTCTTTGGTAGGCACACAACTCCTAAGGTAGGAGCGCAACACAACACATAGACACACCCTCCCTTTGGAAAACGTGCAATGCCTCCTCTGTTTTGCTATTTTTTCCCAAAAAAATTGAAAACCCTGCTTTGCTTGAGGTTTCTCGATGGTATAGGAGACAAATGAGGTCTCTTTTGATGTCATGAAGGCTCTTCTACTTGAGTGAAATTGATCTTTTGATTTAAAACTCACTTTCCAATGTTTCACTTTCACCTTTTGAAAACTTTGGAAAATACCTTGACACTCTGACTTTTTCTTTGTAGGTTGATGATGTTGGAGTTTGGCACTCTTTACATTGATTTTTTTGTTGGTCAGTTTGGCATATGAAACTGAGTTGGAAGCATGGGGATATTACTTATTATATATAATTAACATAAAATACATTAAAAATAAAAATAAATTACATCTTTGTTTTTGAATAAAATTAAATTGCAGAATAAAAATCATAACTTGAAAGAAAAATTAGAACTTTGGAAATATTCCTTGGAGACCATCTTTCATGTTGGAAAATCCTCTTTGTATGATAAAGGAATATTATTTGGATCACTCTCATATTTTTGCTGACCTTATGCAATTGAAATTGTGTTTTATTTGGACCTTGGAAAATGAAATCTAGTGACTTAATGGGACCTTGATTGATCAGACTCCATGATGAATTTAACTGATATAATGACATGATGAAATGAACTTTCAAGGCTGATTTATGCTTAGAAATACATGAAGGTGGGCCATAAAATATGAATTTTTGAGTGAGAGTGAATTTTTATGACTAGGCTACCATTAGTGACTGAATTTTTTGCATGACCTAATGGAATGATAAAAAAATTCTAAGTGGGACTCAGAAAATGATATGAAAAGAGTATTTTTGATCATTGATGGAAGTATGAAAATATTGAGACTAACATTGGCCTTATTAGGGATGATAGTTCTGAAAGAGGTGTCAAGAACCACATAACTCTGGATTTTGTAGATCAGTGCCTCTTCCATTGGGCTAATATGGTCAAAAACTCAAACTGAAAAACTTGACTGAATATTAACAACTTGGAAAAATAGAATAACTCAATGCAAACTCAAATGACTAAAACTTGACTCAATACTGACTTACTTGACTAAAAACTTAACTTGAAAAATGGCAGAAAATCAGTGAAGCTCCATGGCCTTCACTTCGGGCTCTGAACTCTACTGACTCTCTACTTCACACTTGCAGAAAATGTAACTAATATTTACAATGAAATGGAAAATTAATCGAGAAATTTGTTTTAGAAAATATAGTGTTTCATGAGGCTACCATTAACTGGTCCTCCTAAACACTCTTGTCCATTCACCTCTTCAAGTAAATAATCATTCTGTCCCCAACAAGATGAAATCTGATATGGCCGTTTCCATAAATTCCCAAATTTACCATGTTTACCCTTCTCTTCATTCCTGGTATCCTAGCGGAGTAGCACATATCCTATATCGAAGTTGTACTCCTTATTTTTTCGATAATAAATATTCTTTATCCTATCATGAATTTTTGAAGTATTATGAAATACTTCATCCCTTGTATGTTGAAGGTGTAACATTTGATTAATACGATGCTGTATGTAATTTTCCTTAGTCCCTGATTCCTGCAGCAATTTCATTACCAAGACTGCTAATGATGAAGGAAACACAATATAGACACCATATAAAGCTTGAAAAGGAGACATACCAATAGAATTTTTATTACTAACCTGATCTGCCTACAATGCATTAATTAGCATCTTATGCCAATTATTTTTATTCGCCTCTAACATCTTTTTAATGATACTGATCAATGAATTATTAGAGGATTCCGCAAATCCATTACCTTGCGGGTAGTAGGTTGCAGAGTGTCCCAACTTAATGTTATATCTATCACAAAAATAATTCATCTTATTAGACTTGAATGTTGTCGCGTTATCTATGATAATCTTAGTAGGAAAACCAACATGGGACAAAATATTAGTTTCTAAATACTGAATGATGACAAAATCTATTGCTTGCATGGACGTGATTGCTTCAATCCACTTTGTAAAGTAATTTTTGGCTGTCAATATCTACTTGTGCTAAGTGGATTATTTTGGGTGAATCTCGCCTATTAAATCTAGGCCCCACTGCTAAAATGGTGCATGGACTGAAATAGGTTGAAGAGGCAATGAGAGAAGCTTTCTCTTACCTTGAAAAATGTGGCATTCATGGCAACTCATTACTGATTTTTAAACATCTACAAAAAGTGTCGACCAATAATATCCCGCTCTCAATATTTTATTGGCCGTGGTCTTCCAATATAGGTGGCCCCCACAATCTCACTAATGGAAGTCATTCATCACTTCCTTAGATTATTCTTCAACCAAACAGTTCAACAACACACCTCTGGGATTCTTCCAGTAAAGTGCATTATCCAATATGCAATACTTTGAAGCTTTGAGTTTCAAAGATTTGCCTTGACTCTTATTCATGCCTACAGGAGGGTTTAGATGTTTCAAAACATAAAGAATATCAGAATATCATGGAGATGAGAAAAATATATCGAATACCTGAATGAGATTCACTTCTTCTTCATTTTAGGACAAAGTTGAAATAAAATTGATGTCAAGAGCATGAATATTTGACTTAGCCATGAGCTCAGCTAAGCCCTAACCTTTGATCAACTTGGTGTGCGTGATCTCAATGTCATACTCCAGTAAAGCTGCTATCCATCTTTTTATCCTACCTTCTGGGTCTATTTGAATGGGAACTTCTTTCACAGCTGCATTAGGTACATAAGCAAGAGTGTGTGAATTTAATATGTAAACTCTGAAACCTTTCAGCACTTTAACCAAAGCTAGAGCATGTTTCTCTATGATGTTGTAGAGAAGGGTTGCATCTCTGATATTGCGACAAAAAAATGCAATGGGTAGCTTTGTTTTGTCCCTTTTCTAAATCAAGATTTTTGCCATAGTGTGCTCAGAAGAAAATGAGAATATTATGAAATCACTAGTATAATCAGGACTTATCAAAACCGGGGTAGTAGTCGAGGAAAAATTAACTGAATGGAAATATTTCTGGGAATATTCAGACCACTTCACATCACTATCTTTCTTCTACATTTTTTTTCAATTCTCTAAGATGCTCTGCTAAATTAGGAATGAATCTACATAGAAATTCATCTTAATAGTGAATGCTTGTACTTCCTTTTTGCTGTGAGGGAAATCAATTTTCTGAATTGCTTGAACACGGGAAGGGTCAATTCAGATCCCATCCTTGGAGATGATGTGACCAAGGATTTTACCTTCCTCCATATCAAAAAGGATTTTCTTTGGGTTGAGAGATATCCCGAAATTCCTGCATCTCTCGAAAACAATTCTCAAATGGTGCAAATGTTCATCATCAGAATGTGAAAACACTATCAAATCATCTAAGTAAACAACTAAGAAATCATATTTTTCATTGGAGAATGCTATATCCATGGACCGCTAGAATGTGGCCCCTACATTTTTCAAACCAAATGGAATTTTGGCATATTTGAAGGTTTTCCAAGGTGTAGTAATTGATGTATTGTCCTGATCATCTTCGTGCATCAGAATTTGGTTGTAGCCTGAATAACCATCAAAAATTGACATCCAAGAAGAACCGACCACTCTTTGAAGTATATGGTCCATCTTCAGAAGTGGATAGTTTTCCTTGAGGGACACTTTATTCAAGTTTCTGAAATCTATGTAGAGCCAAATTTCTACTGTCTTCTTTCTCAATGGGACTAAATTTTAAATCCAATTAGAGAATCTGATTGGGACAATGATACCATACTTGAAAAGTCTATTTACCTCTTTTTCAATTGATGGCAGCAATCTGGGATTTATCCTTCTCAACTTTTGACGAAAGGGATTTCGATCGGACTTGATTGGAATAGTGTGTTGAATGATGTTCTTGTCATACACCTTCAAATCTGCATATTCCCATGTAAAAACATCAGAAAATTTAGAAAGTAATTTAACATATTCAAAATTTACCTCGGGAGATAAGGACTTGGATAGTTTCACCATCTTTGGTTTCTCGGTTGTCCCAATGTTTACATCTTCAACACCCTTTCCCATAGGCATCAATGTAGGCTATCTTACTACTTCATCTTGGTCGAACAATTCTTCAATGGGTATGAGGCCTTTTGGAATATTTTTTTCTTTCAGCTATAGTATATCCATCTGAGTTGCTTCTATATATTGATCATATTTATCAGAAATTTGATTTATATAACAATTCTCAAATTCTTGTTCACCTTGGAGAAAGTTTTTTATCTTCTTATCATCCCAGAAAACTCGTTAATATCACAAGTTATCAAGAACAGTGGGTTGGTGCTTCACATGAATCTCAAATTTTCTATTTGAAAAGATGGGGATTTTGAAATTGCTTGTAGCTTTAGCCAATGAATCTGCCATGAGATTTTGATTCCTTGGCACCACTGTAAGTATACACTCCTGAAATTTTTTCAAAATATCAAGTAAAACATTCCTATATTGTCTCATTTGAGGATGGTTAGCTTGATATTCACCTTTTACTTGCTTGATTACAAGTTCTATATCACCATACACCACAATCCTTGCACCTAGTTTCTTCAGAATCTTTAAGCCAGTAATCAGTGCTTTGTACTCGGCTTCATTGTTAGTGCAATCAAAAGCTAATTTATAATAGCACACCCTTAAATTTGTAGGGAACTCATTCTGCTGATGAAAATGGTTGCGAACATAGATTCAAATGCTTGCCCCATCTTTTCCCAGGGCACCATCAAATTCCATGGACCATAGACCATTCTCATCCTTCTCATCCTCTAAATGCTAAAACTTTGATTTCTGTTTTGGCTCAATTTTTGAATTGTCTCTTCATGATTTTCCGGACTTTCTTCCACTTTATCCAATGGTTGTTCTGGATATTTCATTAACTCTCCTGATTTTTGTTATGAATTTTTCAATGCTTCTTTTGATGGTTGTTCTGATAAGCTTGGCAGATTCATCTTTTATTTTTCTATAAATTCTCTAATACAATTATGGATCTCTAGAACATCCTATACATCTACTAGTTGGCTATATACATCATTTAAGCCATTATCATTAAACAAAATGAATGACTCTAAATCTGTATGTACAACATTTATTGGATGATTGTTTGGATTTTCTTTACTTTTGACCATATACTTCGTCTTATTTTCACGATACAATTTTCTCAATTGCCTGAAAACAGGAATAGTAGCATAAGAAAATTCTAATTGAAATGTGCCTCGGAATATTTTCCCCTAGGATCTTGACAACAACATTCCAAAGTGCGGCAGCATGTCAGCTACCACCACATCCATTATAGCATTCTTTGCCAGAATCTACTCAAAGGAAAATACCAAATCTTTAATCAAACCAAAACAGCGGACTCTACCTGAATCAAAGGAGTATAAATCATGGTAGGGACCAGTGATGTCAAGGCCAAACTTCTCCATTACGGATTTTGGCATCAGATTGTGGGAGGCTTCAGAATCTAACATGGAATTATGTAAAATGCACTGGTGGATTCTTAGACTCAAGTAAAAAGGAGGAACCTCACTATCTTCTAATTGGCCAACAATAGCAGGACCAAAAATGAGTTCGAGTTTATCCTGTTTGACATTTACCATGTTGGACAAAGGATCTACTTTAAGCATCTTGGAAAAATGGGACTTGTACTGGTTGTTCTTGACAAGCTCGGTTAAGGGGATAGACACTTTTAACTTTGAAATTTATGTATCTAAAATGAAGGGAATAGTTTTGTCTACCTCTTTACCGACGATGTTTTGTTGTCCAGCTTGGTCCTTTGATGGAACTTATTTCTTTTGATTATCATTTTCCTTATTTGCTGAACTTGTGGATGGATGATTTACTTTATTCTGATTTGTGATCACAGGCTCTTTTCCCTTACTCTGATTACTCAGAGGACTCTGCCTTGTTTGAGTGTCTTTCTACTGATATGCTCTCTTTTGAATGGGATTAACCGGTAGATCTATGCTCCTCAATGAAATCTACCTATTTTGTGAATTAAGTGCATTCAAGTACCCTCGCTAGTAATCATATGATTCAGTCTCTAATTCATGATCATTACCAAGGATAAAATATTCATCTTTAGGCTAATCTTTCTTTTCAAAATACTCCTCATCTTCAGTAAAAAACATAGGTAGATCATCATCTTTTAAAGGAGGTTTACCTCAACAATTGTGTCTTCATATTCTTCTTCTCCTTGAGCATATTTCTGCTGCAAATGTGTCCTCATTTTTTGTTGCTAGTGTGGTGGTTGTTTAGGAGCCCGCTATTCTCTCTGCTTAATCCTTAACTGAGGTTGTTGTTGACCTATATAGTTAGGATTTCTAACCTTAGGCTATCTCTCTGTGATGGACATCCTGTCAACCATCTGTTCAATAGTTATTATCAAAGTATCCATTTTAGCATAGGAATATGAGGTGGATGGCTCATCTTTAATAGTAATTATCCTTTCATTCCTAGCTCTAGCTCTCTTCATCAGCATATTTGATTCAACGTTGATCACGTTCTTTTGCATATCTTCCAGTGTAGCTGTATTTCTTTCCCTTAATTGGTAATCCATATCAGCATCAAATGCATCTGGATAACATATGAGAGCTAAGCCTGGAGGAGGCTTGACCTCAACGGGAATTGAATTGTAAATACTATTAAAGAAAGTATTGAAATTTTGGACTGATTCTTTAAGATTTATTTTAATGTTCTCATACTCAACAAGCAACTGTAAGTGATTTTATTTACCTCCCACTGGGCTATAAATAAATCAATGAGCTAGTTTGGAGTGGCAATGGAATTAGCATTTAGAGACATAAACCAAAATTTGACATCTCCAGAGAAATTCTGGGCTATAATCCTCATTTTTTCATTGTCAGCATCAACTTCCTCCAAATCTGTGAAGTCAGCGACCTTAACAGTATGTTGTCTTGTAGATATGGTGGAGTTTTCATCAAAAAAGGGGAATATTTTGCGATAACCCTGAGGCAAATCAGTCAATTGGGCTAGTAAGATGAGTGGGGAAAAACTTGCTATGATTCCTGTTGAATGGAGTACTGGATTGACAACATGAGGGATTGGTTGAATAGGTAAAGGAACAAAAGATCTAGGTACTAAATTAGTACGTATGAATGATGAAGTCGAAGGTGCATATGAATAAACTACAATTGACTGAGTTTGAGGTTGAGTTGAGGCAAAAAATTCCTCTGGATGGTAGAATTGGATCCAATCTTTGATTTCAAGGTCAGATTCGGGCTTAATCTCTTCAAAAAACCAATATTTTGGAGGACTAAGGTCTAATTTAGACAAAGAATTGATCTCATATAATCTTAAAGGATCGAATACTATGTCAGACAAAGAGGTTTCAGACTTGGATTTAAACAATGACAATTCAAAATTCAGATCATACGGTATATCTTCAAGAGAAAGTGGCTTAGCCGGTAGATAAACCAATCTTACCAATGGAACTGGTCCTCATTGAATGTCTATAGTTTTATATCTATGCCTTCGAAATATATTCTCTGGATCATCTACCAGATCAACTGGATTAGGGTTGGGATTTTCTCTAGTATATCTTCTGGAAGCTAGCTCTACAATCTTAGCACTGCAATTATCGAATCAGCCTTTCTGAAACTTAACCCTACCATTTAAAGGATAAAATTCCAAACTTTATTTTCATACACCCAAGGATAATAAATTTTTCATTCCTTGAAAATAGTGCCAATATGTTATCACTCCACCAAATTTCTAAGGCTGAAAAAGAAATCCCAACAGAGGTAACCACAAATCAACCTTTTAACTTGGTATCTAGCCATACCAAGTCAGAGAGGGCTCTCTCCACAAAAATCACAGCCTAGAGGGATGGATTTAGGGTTTTAGGTTAGCTATGAAATGCATAAGGGTTTGTTTTGTTTTGATTGGGTTTGTTGGATGAGGATTAGGTCAAGGGGACTAGGTCAGGGAAGATGAGATAGAATTGCAGTCCATTTGATGGGGCAAGGTAGGTAGAAGGATTAAAACTTTAAGGTGAATTGGTGAGATGTTTTGAGACTCATAATTATTTATGAAGAGCATATGAGATGCATTCTTCCTAAACTGAAGAAAATGGACAAATTATGACAACTTTCCCAAAACAGAGCATGAAAGAACATGTATTATGCATATCAACTTCAAAATTATTATATAATAGACATGAAATGGTTTATGAGCTCACAAAAAATTCATAAAAATGATCACAAAGAAAAAAAATTCTAACTATTCATACCACAGGTATCCCAAAGAAATAGTTGCAACTCTTCATTAATTTCTGGCCAAACTAGTTACACTGTCCTTGATCAATACAATAGCATCCAATTGATTCCAAGCCTTGTTAAGAGTGAATAAAGGGAATATATAGACATAAAAAACACATTCTCTCATCCTCAGCGGTTGAATCCCTGATTTGAGGATAAGATCCACAAATTATGAACTAAAAGCTGGAGTGTAGGGAGCTTTAAGTGACTCCTCCCTAATTACATTGAAACTGACTCATTTGACTTTGATGATTACATTTACATCATGAATCTACCCCTTGGTAACTTATCCATATCATAATTACATTTACCATGCTCAATTTCATAGGTGAAATCATAATTTTCAAAATAAAATTCAAATGTTCAGTGAAATTTCAAAAATATCAGCAAACTGTCAAACATGCCCTCTCTTTGCTAGGCGCGCCCTCCCTTTGTCAAACGTGCCCTCGATCTTGAAGGCTGTTTTTGACTATGTCTTAGGTGTCCAAATTGGATCCAATATGGCTTGTTGGAAAACCCTTCAAGTCTAATTTCTAGATATGCCTTTATTTTTCCAAATGGAGCTCATTTTCCTTGTCAAAACTCAATCCTTCCAAGACTGCTTAGGGTGTAGTGCCAAGGAAAAAAATGAGGCAGAAACGTGATTTTTTGCTACCTTTTTGACATTTTGACCTGCTTATTTTGAAAACCAAGGCTTTAAAAGCATTTTTATGAGATGTATTTTCCATTTTGCATGCAATGGTGGTGGCCTTTTGGTCAAAATATGGCTCGAAAATGAGCACGGCACCAAGGGCGCTGCGCGTTTGACACTTTCTCTATCACATGACTATCCAAAAACATAATATAAAAGACAAAATTTGCAAAAATGACTCAAAACCCTTCAAAATTAGTGAAATGATTGATGATGATGTGGCTAGGCTTGGAGTGAAGCCTCTGCAAGTATATCCAACTTTCTTTTCTCCTCTTGCATGGTCAAAGCCTCAATTTTTGCATTGGCTCTTTTGAGCTTGGCCATTGCAATTTTGTCTTTTTGGGCATAGTTCTTGACCTTCCTCCTCAGTATGTCATTGTCTCTGTTTTCCCTCTCCAAAAGCTTATATACGTGCTGATTAGCTCTATCAAGCCATGGCTCTCGGTTTTTAGTGATTTCCATTGCAATTTTTTTATTCGGGGTTAGTTGATCAGCAAGCTCAACCTCTTTTTTTCTTTCTAGTGCTAGAGCTATTTTCAGCCCTCTAGTTCTAGGTCTGCCTCTTGGTGCTTTTTCTTCTTATTCTTCAAGTAGACCATGCTTTTCAAGTGTCTCCTCTAACATAACCTTGTATTTTTTTACCTCCCTTTGAGCTGTGATGTATTTAACCTCATCAATGACATGCTTTGTTTTCAACTGCTGGTTCTCCTGCTCAAGGAAGTTTATGACAAATTTGGACCTGTCAAGATTAGTTTGGAGCTATATAATCTTGGAATTCTTTCCTTTTATAACTATAATAGTGATCCCATCATCATCATCCTCATCTAGGTCAACAAAGTAAAAATCATGTTCTGTCTCATGGAGGTCATCCTCATCATGAATGACTGCCTCATGTACATTCTCCTCTATGATCTTTTCTTTCCCCTTTTGTACCTGCTTTGTTGGTGAAGAAGGCAGTGCCCCTTCCAAAATATGTGGAGCAAACACCTGCCTATGACCCCTTTAGTATGTATTTTCCAATGGCTCTATCTCAACCACATTAGCCTGCTTAGGTTCATTGATCTCAGGTCTGCTAGGTGATCTAGTCTCAATGTAGGATGGAGATGAGGGTGGTGAAATAGATGAAGGTGATTGATCTGATGATGATGCATGAACGGTGGGATGAGATGGAGGAATGTATGTGGAAGGATGAGATGCTAAAGGTACATGTTGGGCATGCTGAATAGGTGGAGTAGTGAATATGTCATTAGCTATGAATGAACTTCATGGAGTGTTCAATTCTTTGAGGTGATGGAGGAATATGATTTTGATGAGGGAGTGATGGAAAATAATATTCATTTGGTGTTCATACTCTCTCTTATGGACAATAAATTCCATCTTATCAATGCTCCAAAAGAGGTAGTAGGGTATGTTGAGCATCTTTACCCTAGTGAAGTGCATTAATAGTCAGATGTGATAGGCATACAGTCTAGAAAATATACCTTCACATGAAAATTATTTCATGATGATCTTCATCATGGGAGCATATCTCTCTAGGAGGTAAGAGAAAGGAAAAATCCTCTTTCTCTCATTCCTATACCTAGGTTTGATGAAAATCTCATAATAATGATCCTCCAATTCTTTCTATTTGAACCATTTCTCCCCAACATTTGGGATCCCGGTGGCAGTTGAGATGATGGAAATTGACACAATGAAAGTGACACCATCTAGAGTAACTTGGTTGTCATGGATATTAGAAATGAAAAGTCTGGTCAATGTAGCATTGTGTTGGACCTTCTCAATTTTCTCACAGAACTCAAAACATCCAACATGTTTGAAACATGTCACAGTCATAGAAGATGCCAATAATTCCGTGGTATTTGTTGGCTCTAATATGAGTATTATTCCCCCTTTATGTGGCCTATTATACTCTGTTTCTTCTCCCTCACTATATTGTATGTTTTCTTCTTGTGTCGGGATGTCTTAGACTCTTAATGTCAAAACTATAAGGAGATGTGATGATAGTGTAATGTGGTTTTTAGGAATAGGGAATGGGATAGGGTAATTAAGGGATATGGGGATAGGGATTTATGAGTTAAGGGATGTGACAGGGAGTAGGGATGTAGAGGGGTTTGAAATAGGGAATAAATTGCAGGTGTAGGGAATTGGGATCCCAGAAAAATAGTATAACTAGGGCTTAGGGTTTTAAGGATATGAAAGCTTAGGGAAAGGGGATTTTAATGTAGGGATTTGGGAATGGATATATTTCAATGTGGGAAGGGTATTAATGTGATAGGCAGTGAAAGTGAACTGTAATTAGGTTTTTGAGGAATAATAGGGTTTTAAATTTGGAGAAAGACACCAAATATTCTTTTAACAAGCTTCACACATCCAAGATGAATTAATGGAGAAGAGGAATGAAAAAATGGTAGCTTAGCTAATTTTTGAAGGCTTGAGGAACCATTGCTAAGAGATTGAGGGTGATTTTGTGAAGTTTGGAGGCCCTTTTGGAAATTGTTGAGGAAGATGGGCAAACACGCAGTGCCACAAGCAGGCGTGCCCTCCTTTTGGCAGTTGCACACTATCTTTGGCAGGTGCACCCTACCCTCTCTTTGACAGGCATGCAACATAGCACACAGGTACGCAGCACAACACACAGGTGCGCCCTCCATTTTGAAAGCATGCAACGCCTCCCCTGTTTTGCTAATTTTTCCCAAAATTTTAAAACCCTGCTTTACTTGAGGTTGCTCGATGTTATAGGATACAAATGAGTTCTCTTTTTATGTCATTAAGGCTCTTATAATTCAGTGAAATTGATCTTTTCATTTAAAACCCACTTTCTAATGTTTCAATTTCACCTTTTGAAAACTTTGGAAAATACTGTTTACACTCTGACTTTTTCTTTGTAGGTTGATGATGCTGGAGTTTGGCACTCTTTACATTGCTTTGTTTGGTGTTCAGTTTGGCATACGAAACTGAGTTGGTAACTTGGGAATAGTAATTATTACATATAATGAACATAAAATTATATTAAAATTAAAAATAAATTACATCTATGTTTTTGAATAAAATTACATTGAAAAATAAAAATCATAACTTGAAAGGAAAATTATAACTTTGGAAATATTCCTTGGAGATCATCTTTCATGTTGGAAAATCCTCTTTAGATGATAAAGGAATATTATTTGGATCACTCTCACACTTTTTTTGACCTTATGCAAATGAAATGGTGTTTTATTTGGACCTTGAAAAATGAAACCTAGTGACCTAATGGGACCTTGAATGATCAGACTCCATGGTGACTTTAACTGAAATAATGACATGATGAAATGAAATTTCAAGACTGATTTATGCTCAGCAAGACATGAAGGTGGGCCAAAAAATATGAATTTTTGAGGGCGAGTAAAGTTTTATCACTAGGGCTACCATCAATGAGTCAATTTTTGTCATGACCTAATGGAATGATAAAAAATTCTCAGTGGGAATCCTAAAATGACATGAAAAGAGTATTTTTATCACTGATGGCAGTATGAAAATACTAACACTAACAACATAAACCCACACTGGTTGAGAAAATTCTTCCTCAAATGAAGAAGGCTCTAACTCAATGAGTTATTTCATGAGAGCCATATAGCTAGAGTATTTTTCTAGTGACCTCCTCTTCCTATTTAAGGATATAGGAATTCCCAAATGCTCCCTAGCATCTTGCACCAACCTGTTAATCTCCCTCATTCTCTTCCTCCCCTCTATGGAAGACTATGGCTGAGTGGGTGCCTCCACTCAGCCTCCCGTCTTTTGCTCCATATGTGGCTTCTCCAAAACATCCTAAAGCTCTGTATAAGGCTCCTCCTTTGGAGCTACAAGCTCTTCCTTTGGTGGGATATTCATCTCTCGCTCCGGTGTTGTCTCTGTGTATCCTAAAAACACTCCAATCTCAGTTGTAGGCTCCAATTTCTTCCTGCTATTCTTGGAGACATGACAATACATAGTAGCTAGAAAAATTAAAAAATGATATACATTTGGATTCCTCCAAGAGAAATATTCTTCGAGTTTTACCATGCCAAGTACTTTATGACGACTCATTTTCTTCAAATAAAATGCAATTTCACATGCTTCTATCCATAGATGTAATGGAAACCATTGATCATGAAACACGGATCTTGATTCTCCCACTATTCTTCTATTATTCATTTCAGCCACCCAATTTTACTGTGGGTTATGGGGTGCTATGAGTTCTCTTCTAATACAATCTTTGGCACAAAATTCCTTGAAGGTGTTAGAAAAAAATTCTCCTCCATTGTCACTTCTGTTAGTCAACCATAATTTTGATCCTATCCAAAGATGACTAAGTTGACAATCCTAGTTTTCTAAAAATAATATTTCAAAGAAGCATTATGAGTTCTAGAAATATCACTACCTTCATCATTCTGAGTCTATCATATCACCAAAATCTTCATCTATGTCTCCTAAAAAGGTTATCTTACTATTTTAGAGAAGAAATCTCATTTCAGGCTATTTATCCCTATTTTTATCAGTCCATTTCCCTCTGAAAATATCCCATTCTCCCTTTATCAATTCATCATTTCCTCTAAAAAAACCCTCCAAACCATCATAACTCCTTTATATGGTTTGAAAACCATTTTTAAACCATTAAACTCACTTTGTTTTGGTTTAAAACACCCCTTTTCACCTATTAGAACTTCTAAATTGGCCTAAAAACCCCATTTTTTGGCATAAAAACAATCTTCTTACAATTAAAAGTTTAAGCCCCCGAGGGCTTAAAATATTAAGCCCATTTTTGGGTTTGAGCTCTAGCCCCTTCCACATTATATCCGAGCGCTATGACCAAGCGCCCAAAACTCCCATCGCATCGGCGTTATTACTCTTTCATCGCGTTGCTCCCCCTTCACCCGCCAATGCGATTGGCCCCTTTTTTCCTTGGACCTTGGTCACTTCTCCTCCATAGGACTGTGCCCTAGCCCAAGATCTTAGCCCCCCTCATCGCATCGACATTCCCTTTTTCTCCCTCCCCCTTATCTTTTCCTTCTACCGATCTCCCGATGCGATAAGCCCTTCTTTCCTTTGCTCCTGGTCACTTATTCCTCTATGGGACCACTCCTCCCTCATCCCCCTTCCTTTTTCCCTTACCTAAGTCACGACTTCTCCGACGCATCTTTGACCATCGATCACCCATGATCCGACGGCTCTCATTTCCTCTCCCATTCGGTTTTTTCCCCCGGTCATCTCACCCATTCATCCCCGCAGATTAATCTACATCGTCGATCTTATAGATCTAACGGTTCTCATCTAACCCGATGATCCAATGACCTTTCGGCTCCATGACAGATAGACCACGTCACCATATGGCCCTCCTTCCACCCATAGAGCCACTCATACAATCATCGCTTGACACCTATCACCCACTAAACTCCCACCCGTGCACCTTTCCGTCGCGCTCATCTCCGCACCGTCAGATCTGTCCCTTCCCATTCGACAGCTCGTATGCAATATCGCCCAATTTTTCCATTCAAGGTTTAACCACCCAAACTCATGTGAAACCACCGGTTTTCTGAGGGACGTGTGTCTCGAAATAATTGGATCGCATTTGATATGCGCAAAACCACAAACCACCGTTGCCCCGCGCAAAAACCAATGGTGGTTTTCCAAAGCCACTTTTGCCTATTTTTGCGCCAAAGTAATTTTAAACCCCATTTCTTCGCAGTTTTCTCCATAAATCCCTTCTGCGTGTTCATTTTCTCCTCACTCCTCTTTCCACTTCTGCCCGACCTCTGTAAACAGATTGTCTGAATACACGCAGGGTTTATAACATGTTTTGTGGTTTTTTACAGGTTCCATGGCAGTTTTAAGGGCCGAAAAACCTCCCACAGTCCATAAAGGGATGGGGGCCAGAATATGATGACCTTCATGGTCTAAACAGAGGCTAAATCACAAAGAAAGGGGCTGTTAGATTTCATTTTATGGTTTGGTCAAGGCTTTATGAGCACTGTTTACACCATCAAACCCTTGAACGCACTAAAAGGACACCTACACGTGATAAAACAAACAAAAGTCAATGAAGTAAGAGTAGAGGCCAAAGAAACAGAGATTAAAGGTTGAAGGATGAAGACTAAAGTTAGAGATCAGAGATTAGAGGACTTAACTCTGCGGTTTAACAATTTAAAGCAGTATATAAAGGGAAAAAGACAATATAATGCATCAAAAAGGCTTAAGGAGAAATCAAAGCCTTAGCACAGAGGATTAAAGCCTAATCAAGGTTTTAAAAGGCATGAGGGATTAATGAATAAAAAATTTATTGAAAAGAAAAGAAGAAAAAGGAAGAAAAAGAGAGTATCAAGGTATAAAGAGGCACACAGAAGATTTAAAGGATTAATTAGCAGATCAAGGCTAAAAAGGTCTTAAAACACAGTTTTATGATAAATTAAAGACAAAGCAAGCTTAAAGAAAACCTCAGATACATCAAAGGAGCAGTTATTCCATTAATAAATCAAAAGTGACACTTGTCACTTACATTATACCTCAAAATACAAATAGACAGTTATTACACTAAAGAAGATATTATAAACTGTCAGACAGTTATTGTAAAGACAGAAAAAGGCCTCAAAGTCAATATTTTCAGCTGTTTCATCCTCAGGAAGTAAAGACGGATTTATTACACAGAGAAGTAGTTCAGAGATATTCCTACCTTATGCCTTGCATGGTTTTTAAGGATAGGAGTGCATTTACTATGTCATTTAATGACATTTTGAACCCTAGATGTTTCCACCTCCTCATTTTCAGCATAAATACTGCATTTGAACTCATTGTATGTGACCATTTGATAACTCTTTGAAGTAATACATAGTTCTGCTGAGATTAAAAAGAAATTTATGTATTGAAACTTGTGGATGTTTGACCTGTTTTTCGATGGAAAAAGCTCTATCATTGGATCCCTGAGCTTGGCTGTTGGTGAAGTATTATAATCTGTTTATGTTTTTCCTGTTTTCCATTTTTTTTCATCATCTCTTAATTACATTAGAGTAAAATTTTTAGGCTAAGAAATGTCTCCTAGAAGCACCTTAGACCTGTTTACTCTTCACTATCTTTATGTTTTCATCTGCTGAAGGTTTTATTGAGTAGTTTGACTTCTTTTCAAACCCTTAAGCTTGTTTATTTCAAGAATAGTTCAATACAGTTATCCTCAAGATGATTTATGGTTTTCCCTACTTCTTGTTGACACTTTGAAAACTGTTTTTGAGATCTCCCTTTAAAGTACCATTGTCCAAAGTCTGCCAAAGAGGTATGTTTTGATCATACCCTTTGTACTTGCTCAAATAATTGTTTTGAAGTATTTATAGTTGTAATCACAGATTTTTAGGAGTTCCCTCTTCTATGAATGCAATTATTTGTGAATCTTGAATGTTTTCTTATCCTTGAAAGTGAAATATTTAATGAAATAGAGCATTCCTCAACTCTTAGATTTCATTTTGAAAGTTTGTCTTGAAATTGTTATTTGTTGAAGTGTAATTTGTAGAATTCATGGTTAGCCTTGTCTATAAAATACTTCTTCATGTTCAAATGATGCTTTAAGTCCCTTTGTTGAAGAGTACATATAATTAAGGATTCTTAACTGCCCTTAGTTCTACTTTTCATTCTAAACCCTTGATGTTCATTTCATTTCACCTGAAAACTTCGTAGATCCAACAACCAAGTTATATTTTCCCTTTGATATCCCTAATTCATTTACAAAATTGTTACAAACTTCTACTTGACTCCATTGCCCAATGACTTAGAGATGTCCCCTTTTCTATCTATGCTACCTAGATCATCATGTCTCACAAAAAAAACAAACAAACTCATGCTTAATAACTAGCCTAAAATCAACCTTTTTCAAGCAAACAAGTCATATATTTGCAAACATATTGAGCGATTCCTCTCTGAGACTAGGAGGGCTAGATCCTAGAGATCTAAAGATTGGTTTACATGTTGCCTTGTCATTTGGTTTGCCAATGGGGCAAATCACAGGACCCCAACATTATGGCGATCATGGTGGGACACTAAACAAGACACTCAGTATTCATTTAAGTCCCTAAACAAGACACTCAGTATTCATTTAAGTGAAATGTAGCTTCTTCAAGCACTACCAGCATAATGGTATTCAAGATAGGATCTGTCTGAATTAGTGGCAATCTAAGTAAACCTTAGGATTCTAAGAGACCCTTATCAAACCTTGAAGAAATCAACTAGATAAGCCATAGAGTAGACTCTGTTTGTTTCACCACCTTAGCTAAGTGTTGAATCAGGTATAGGACACTCTCATAACCAGAGAACCACATAAAACTCAGAAAAACCCAAAAACATTTCAAATTGGTTTTCAAATAAACCATTGGTGGTGGACCATAACAAATTTTACCTTCAGAAAAGCTAAAAATTTCCACCTGGCGACTCCACTAACCCTAGTAGGCCTATTACCTCACTAGTACTTCAGATTTCCGTAGGATTGTGTTAGCCAGACTTGAGGAGATTTAGAAAACTAGTCCCCTATTATAGAAATCACTATGAGAGGAAAAAATCTTGAGAAAACAGTCCTAAAAATTCAAACCTCTCTAAATTTTGGAAGCTGAAATATGGCTTCACATAGGGTCCATACTAGATCCCATCCAAATCCTCATCCCCCTACCATAGTTGACAATCCAGAGAATATTTTGTGGTAAACTTCTAGATCAAGAAAACCAACTACTGATAGGACCATCCTAAGAACAAGATCTATTTCCTGAAAACTTTACGGTCTTGGAAGATCCTCACTTTGACTTACCTTACACAAAGAATCTATTCAGGAATAAGTCTCAAATTGATTTAAATCAAGCTAACCTTGAAACCACAGATTTCCAATAGAGCTTTAGCAGAGAAGCTTCACCTTCTACTCCACCTGATTCTCAACTTCTTCATCATTTAGCTCCTTCCATAATAAATCTGCTCATCATCAATTTGTTGGCCCAAGTGTTTCTTCCACTTCTATCCACACATACACTGTTCAAAACACTCCATTTCAGCCCAGTTTCCCTCTTGTAAATCTCCCATTATTTCCTATCATGGCAGCATGGTATGCTCCATTAGTGTTACCACAACCTCTAGTTCCCCTACCAAATGATTACCAATCCGAAATTCCCCATTTCACTGGAAATGAACCTACTACTACCCAACAACACGTAGATAAAATGAATGATGCCCTTGAATACATGGAAATAGAAGAAGATACCATTAAGATGAGAATTTTTGCTCAAATTTTAGGAGGAGAAACCAAGAAATGGTTTAAAAACTTAGCTCCTCACAACATAAATGATCTCCCTTATTTATATCAGACATTCATAAACAAATGGGAAATTAGAAAAAAACCCCTCCAAATCATTTTAGAATATACCAATCTCAAAAGAAACAATGGGGAAGGTGTCCAAGAATATTGCACTAGATTCAATAGTGTGTATAATGCACTTCCCACAGACATGAAACCTCCACTAGGCCTAGCCTTAGAAAAATTCCCAGAAGGTTTTGATTCTGAAATGGCCTACCAACTAAGAGAAAGAGACCCCTCAACTTTAGAAGATATGTAGAGGGGAGCCTTAAGTGTAGAAGAAAATCTGATTGAGAAAAGAGCTAGGCTGAGAGAAGAGAAAAGAGTTACATATAGGGATGATACAATGCCATCTACCTCATCATCAGATACTAAAATTTATAACTTAGTAAAGGTAATAGAGAGAATGCTTGAAAAGATAAATTTGAATGATAGAGTTCCTCCTAGAGAAAACCCAAATAGAAATAGAAACCAAAATCTTAGAAGAGACCCTAATCAAGATAGGCAAAGAGATAATGACCAACAAATTAGGCCCCCCTTTCAACAAAACCATATTGATCAAGAAGAAGAAATGGAAGTTGAAAGGTTAGAAGAAAATCATGTGAATATGATAGGATCTGACAGTGAGACAGATGTTTTTCTCACTGAGGAAGAACAAGGATTCTTCTCTTCAGAACAAATTGAAAACAACCATGAAGATTCTGAAGATTACAGATTGGGGTTTGAAAATGCAATCATGGAGGTGCACAAACAATATAATCTTAGAAGCAAAGGAAGCCCAGAGGTTTCTAATGACAAAAACACTATTACTGCTGTTAAGAAAACTTCAGAAAATCAGTCCAAAAAGACAACCAGTAACATCAACACTTTGGCCAGGAAAACTAATATAAATAAAGACAAAAACAGTTAGCAAATTGTTGAACAAATATGCCCTAGTACTTCTACTAGTGGCCCTAACAAATCTATCCCAAATAGCAGTCTAAATAAAAATCAACAAATTAGAATTGTTGAAAGAGTTGTAAATGAAAAAACAAATGTAAATATGTCAAGAACAATAGTTCCTTTCAGCCTTGAAGAGGAAATTGCCAAGATTAAAATCACCATACCCTTAGTTGAACTAGTAACTCGGGATGTATATAAAAACCAAGTTTTGAAAGCTTTGAATATAGGCAGTGACACTGACACTTTAAACTTGACAGATAATAAACCTGAGTTATTGTTTGGTCCTAAAGTTGAAGGAAAATACCAAGAAGGGGTTGTCCCCCCCTTCTATGTCAGCCTGAATATACATGACAAAATCTTGCATAATGCCATGCTAGACTCAGGTGCTTCACACAATCTTATGCCCAAAGTAGTAATGGAAAGCCTAGGCTTAGAAATTACTAAACCATACAAAGACCTTTACTCTTTTGATTCAAGCAGAGTCAAATGCTTAGGCCTGATCAAAGATTTGTGTGTCAACTTGGCACAAATTCCTGCTAAGAGTCTAGTAATGGACATAGTAGTAGCTGAAATTCCCCCTAAGTATGGCATGCTTCTATCTAGATCATGGGGAGCCTTCAAACGGACATGTCTTATGCCACCATCCCAGTATTTAACCAAACTAGAATATTATACAGGGAATCCCACATGAAATACATGGTGAGAAACATAGATAGACCGAACAATTCTCCTATCTACTCCATCCATTCAAATTTGGATTCCTTTATCTTATATAATGAAGATGAAATCAACCAACAAGAAAAGAAAAACAAAGGAGAAATTAGTCTACCAGAACAATCAAATCTACCATTAACTCAAGAAAAGAACAGTCCAAATTTTAGTAGCCTTGAACAACAGAAAGAAAATGAAAATGAGAGTGAAATATCTTGGAAAATGAACTTTGATGGCTCTTGTAGCAAAATAAGTGCAGGGGCCGGTGTATGGATACAGAACACAGACCAAGGATTTTCCTACAAGCTGGATTTTCCATGCACAAATAACATTGTTGAATATGAAGCCCTCCTTATTGACCTACACTTACTCAAAGATTTAAGAGCCAAGAGAATATCAATCCAAGGGGATTTTGAGCTAATTATCAGATAGATTAAAGGGGAGTATTCAACCAGAAACCCAAAACTTAGAGAATATAGAAATGCTGCCCTTGATCTCCTAAATTTTTTTGAAAAATATGAACTCATTTTCATCCCAAGAGCTCAAAATCATCTAGCAAATGAACTTGCCTTTGATGCTAGTAATTTCCAAATACCATAGAAAAATGAACAATCTGATATACAGGTAAAAAACAGACCTACAATACCTAACAATGAGGATTACTAGAAATTGTTTGAAGGAGACACACATAAATGATTTTCTGCAATCAAAGAATGATTTTTCCATACCAACATCCACTTCAAGCCATGAGGAAGACTGTTTTAATGAAGAACAAATTCCTGAAATAGAACTGTATTTTTCTGCTAATATAAACCATTTTGAACATCCTTTTAGAGCAGAAATAATTGAAAACACATATCAGAAAGACCTGGAAGTTTTACAATGTAAAAGTGATACAATTCCAAGAGGTATTGCACCATTAGAACAATGTTTTGATTTCAATGATGTAATCAAGGAACCAAGGATGGAGCATATGGAAATAAACATAGAAGAACATAACATAGGCAGCCTAGCAGAACCCAAGATGATAAAATTATTTGGCACTCTCCCAGCTCATATCAAACAACAATACATAGAACTTTTCAAAGAATTTAAAGATGTGTTTGCATGGGGATACAAGGATCTAAAATCATATGATACCAGCATCATTCAACACAAAATTCCTCTTAAGGAAAATCAGAAACCTTTCAAACAAAAACTCAGAAGGATAAACCTTGTTTTATTGCCTTTAGTTGAGAAAGAGATTAAGGAAATGTATGATGTTGGGATCATAGTTCCCATCAGGTATTTGGAATGGGTTTCCAACTTAGTATCTGTTAGGAAAAAGACTAGGGAAATTAGACTCTGAATTGATTTCAAGAATCTAAATAGAGCCTCCCTTAAAGATAACTATCCCTTTCCAAAAATGGATCATATACTTCAAAGGGTGGTTGGGTCTAAAAGAATTTCACTGTTGGATGGGTTCTCAGGCTATAATCAGGTTTTAGTACTCCCAAGTGACTAACATAAAACTTATTTTACTACACCTTGGGGTACATTCATGTATGTCAAAATGCCATTTGGTTTAATGAATACAGGGGCCACCTTCCAAAGGGCCATGGACATAGCCTTCTCATAAGACATAGGCTATTTTATAATTATTTACCTTGATGACATTACTGTTTTCTCTAAAATTGATGAAGAACACTTGATTCACTTAAGAAAAGTTTTTGAAAAATGTAGGAAATATGGCTTATCTTTGAATCCCAAGAAGACACTCTTTGGTCTCCAAGAAGGAAAGCTTCTTGGCCACATAATTTCTAAAGAGGGAATCAAAGTAGACCCTGAAAGAATTGATGGCATTTTGAAAATCATCCATCCTAGAAACCTTAAAGAATTACAATCTTTCATTGGAAAGATAATTTTTTTAAGGAGATTCATCCCCAACCTTGCTGAGATATTAAGAAATATCACAAACATGCTAAAGAAAGAGTTAGGTATTAAATGGACAATACAAGCTAAATAATCAGTTGAACTAGTGAAACAAGCTCTTACTCAAACACCAGTGCTTATTAGTCATGATTTCACCAAAGATTTTTATATCTTTTCTTTTGCATTTGAACATACAATAGCTGCAGTATTACTACAAAAGAATGACATGGGGCATGAACAACCAATATCCTTTTTTAGTAGGGCTTTAAGAGATGCTCTGCTTAAGTATAACATCATGGAGAAACAAGTCTTAGCCTTGCTAAAAGCATTGAAAGACTTTAGAGTCTATATCCTACATTCTCATATCATTGCTTTTGTCCCACACACAGTTGTCAAGGATATTCTAAGTCAAGACCCTAACGGTAAAAGGGGAAAATGGATTGATGTTATTTTAGAATATGACTTAGAAATCATGCCTACCAAACTAATCAAAGGGCAGAGATTAGCTAAACTCATGGTTGAGTCAAACTTCCACGCACTTGATATGAATATGGTTGATGTATTAGAATAAATAGAGGAATTCACAGCTCCATTTATTGAAAAAACATTTGTGAATTCACCTTGGTATGCTAACATCATATATGTGCTGCTTTATTTGAATGTCCCTCCTTCTTTGTCTAAAACTAAAGATAGATTTTTGAAATAGAAAGCTTTAAATTATTACATATTAGATGGGATTTTATATTGGAAAAATGCTGTTGGAATATTTCTTAAATGTCTACTTGAGGTTGATGCAAGAAATATCATGCATGAGTTACGTGAGGGAGAATGTGGAGGACATCTGTACTATAAGACTATAGCAAATAAAATCCTCAGATCTGGTTATTATTGGCCCACCCTTTTCCAAGATACTCGGAAAATTTTCATGACTTGCCATAAGTGTCAAATTTTTGATGGCAAAAGAAAACTCCTACCCTTACCCTTACATCCCATCAATGTTGAGGCTCCCTTTCAACAATGGGGCTTGGACTTCATTGGGGAAATTCACCCATCTTCATCAGCCCAACATAAGTGGATCCTCACTTCTACTGATTATTTTACCAAGTGGATAGAAGCCATACCCTCTAGGAATGCTACTGACTCTGTCATTATCAAGTTCCTTGAAACCAACATACTATCCAGATTTGGTTGTCCAAGAAATATTGTCACAAACAATGCTACTGCCTTCAAATCTAAGAAAATGGTTGACTTCTGCCATAAATATCATATTACCTTGGGTCATTCCACTGCCTACTATCCTCAAGGAAATGGATTAGCTGAATCCTCCAACAAAAGCCTTGTCAATATTATTAAAAAATTGTTGAAGGAGAGTCAGAAATCATGGCATAGTAAGCTTGTTCATGCTTTATGGGCTGATAGATTAACCACCAAAAATTCAATAAATATGTCCCCCTATCAGCTGGTTTATGGCATGGATGCAGTCTTCCCAACCTCTTTAGGAGTTCCAGTCATGAAAATCCTCCAATAAGTACAATCTGAGGAAAATGATATGCAGAGAAGGATAAATCAAATCATTCATTTACAGCAGAACAGAGAGGAAGTGTACAGCAGAACAAAAACATTCCAAGAAAGCATCAAGAAGTTATTTGACAAAAGGACTAAAGAAAATGATTTCCAAGTTGGAAATGTAATTCTAAAGTGGGTTTCTAGAAGGGAAGAAAAGGGAAAACATGGTAAGTTTGAAAATCTGTGGAAAGGTCCCTACATTATTCATTCCATCAAGGGTCATAATGCATTCTTTCTGCAAGAGATGAATGGAGAAGATTTATTGGAAGGTCCTGTCAATGGTAGGATGCTCAAGCACTATTTCTACCAAGAATCCTAAATTTCAAAGTTTTCATTTTTTCCATTGTGTATAACATTGATGTTTCAATTTGAAAAAAGAAGAAAAGCACAAAAATAAAAGAAAAAGAAAAGAGGGCAGATTCAAAAAAGGTACAGCCCCATACCCAAAAAGAAAATTTTTTGAAAGTGAGAAAATCTAAGTGCCACTGCTGATTAAAAGAAAAAATGATATATTGTTCAGTCATCTAGCCTAATCATGGCTGAACATTCTTTAAATTTATGTTGATAAGTTAGTAGAAGCACAGATTGATAAGATTTTTTTAGACTTCGCTTATCACTAGAATAGATTAAGATAGAAATAAATGGCTCTAAAATGATAAAAAATTGGGCCAAAGAGAGAGAGAAAGGCTGGCTCTAATATGCTAAAAATTTGAACCAGCAAAAGAAGAAGACAACTCAAAAGATCAAAATCAAGAGCTTGGAAAAGAAAAAGAAGGATGTATTTAATTTTCAGATCTTAAGCCTTCACAATTTTGTTTTTTTGCAAATAAAGTCTATGTCCAGCTTGTACATACAGCCATGGGCACCATAGTAGATCATACAGTCTAATCCTGATTTGACTATGTTTAAATTTCCTATTTTAGAAATAGAAAATGAAATTTGTCGAAAAGCTTAATCTTGACAGAGAATAGCTTAGGTAGAAAATAAAGAGTTCAACAGTTTAATCTGGACTCTTAGAAGAAATAAGGATAGGATTAGATAATTTATTTCTGTTTTCAAAAAATAAAATGTCAAAGAGTTTGATAGTTCAAATGCACTCAAAGGAAGAAGAAGAAATTCTAGAACAAGTAAGGTTGGGTAGGTAGAGATGTTGTTTTGAAGAAATTACATGTTTCAGATTGATAAAAATTGTCCTTCCCAGAGAAAATCCAGCAAGAAAAGAAGAAATATGCCCAATGGGTAAGGCACTGGTCCACTAAAAAGCCAGAGATTTATTTCTAAGGTTCTGGACACCTAAAAAGACAGTCGTCCTCCCCAAGTGGAGCCACTTTTAGTCATCCGTAATTTTGATCCTATCCAAAGATGACTAAGTTGACAATCCTAGTTTTCTAGAAATAATATTTCAAGGAAGCATTATGAGTTCTATAAATCTCACTGCCTTGATCAGTCTGAGTCTGTCAGATCACCAAAATCTTCATCTATGTCTCCTAAAAAGGCTATCTTACTGTTTCAGAGAAGAAAGCTCATTTCAGGCTATTTATCCCTGTTTTTATCATTCCATTTCCCTTCGAAAAATAGTCCATTCTCCCTTTATCAATTCATCATTTCCTCTGAAAAAACCCTCCAAACCATCATAAATCCTTTATATGGTTTGAAAACCATTTTTAAACCATTAAACTCACTTTGTTTTGGTTTAAAACACCCCTTTTCACCTATCGGAACTTCTAAATTGGCCTAAAAACCCCATTTTTTGGCCTAAAAACAGTCTTCTTACAATTAAAAGTTTAAGCCCCCGAGGGCTTAAAATCTTAAGCCCCTTTTTGGGTTTGAGCTCTAGCCCCTTCCACCATATATCTGAGCGCTATGACCAAGCGCCCAAAACTCCCATCACATCGACGTTATTACTCTTTCATCGCGTTGCTCCTCCTTCACCCGCCGATGCGATTGGCCCCTGTTCACTTCTCCTCCACAAGACCATGCCCCAGCCCAAGCTCTTAGCCCCCCTCATCGCATCGGCATTCCTTTTTTAGCCCTCCCTCTTATCTTTTTCTTCTACCGATCTCCCAATGTGATAAGCCCTTCTTTATTTTTCTCTTGGTCACTTATTCCTCCACAGGACCACTCCTCTCGCATCCCCCTTCCTTTTTCCCTTACCTAAGTCATGAATTCTCTGACGCATCCTCGATCGTCGATCACCCATGATCCGATAGCTCTTATCTCCTCTCCCATTCGGTTTTTCCCCCTCGGTCATCTCACCCATTCATCTCCGCAGATCAATCTACACCATAGATCTTATAGATCTAATGATTCTCGTCTAGCCCGACGATCCAATGACCTTTTCGCTCCACGACATATAGCCCACGTCACCATATGGACCACCTTCCACCCACAGAGCCACCCATCCAATCATCGCTTGAAACTTGTCTCCCACTAAACTCCTGCCCGTGCACCTTTCCATCGTGTTCATCTCTGCACCGTCAGATCTGACCCTTCCCATCCGACGACTCGTATGCAATATCACGTGATTTTGCCATCTGGGGTTTAACCACCCAAAATCACGCGAAACCACCGGTTTTCTGAGGGATGCGTGTCTCGAAATAACTGGATCATGTTCGATACGTGAAAAACCACAAACAACCATTTCCCCGCGCAAAAACCACTGGTGGTTTTCCAAAACCACTTTTGCCTATTTTCACGCCAAAGTCATTTTAAACCCCATTTCTTTGCGGTTTTTTCCATAAATCCCTTCTGTGCATTCATTTTCTCCTCACTGTTCTTTTCTCTTCCACTCGACCTCTGCAAATATATTGTCCTAATACACGCAGGGTTTATAACATGTTTTGTGGTTTTTTGTAGGTTCCATGGCAGTTTTAAGGGCCGAAAAACCTCCCACAGTCCATAAAGGGATGGGGGCCAGAATATGATGACCTTCATGGTCTAAACAGAGGCCAAATCACAAAGAAAGGGGCTGTTAGATTTCATTTTATGGTTTGGTCAAGGCTTTATGAGCACTGTTTACACCATCAAACCCTTGAACGCACTAAAAGGACACCTACACGTGATAAAACAAACAAAAGTCAATGAAGTAAGAGTAGAGGCCAAAGAAACAGAGATTAAAGGTTGAAGGATGAAGACTAAAGTTAGAGATCAGAGATTAGAGGACTTAACTCTGCGGTTTAACAATTTAAAGCAGTATATAAAGGGAAAAAGACAATATAATGCATCAAAAAGGCTTAAGGAGAAATCAAAGCCTTAGCACAGAGGATTAAAGCCTAATCAAGGTTTTAAAAGGCATGAGGGATTAATGAATAAAAAATTTATTGAAAAGAAAAGAAGAAAAAGGAAGAAAAAGAGAGTATCAAGGTATAAAGAGGCACACAGAAGATTTAAAGGATTAATTAGCAGATCAAGGCTAAAAAGGTCTTAAAACACAGTTTTATGATAAATTAAAGACAAAGCAAGCTTAAAGAAAACCTCAGATACATCAAAGGAGCAGTTATTCCATTAATAAATCAAAAGTGACACTTGTCACTTACATTATACCTCAAAATACAAATAGACAGTTATTACACTAAAGAAGATATTATAAACTGTCAGACAGTTATTGTAAAGACAGAAAAAGGCCTCAAAGTCAATATTTTCAGCTGTTTCATCCTCAGGAAGTAAAGACGGATTTATTACACAGAGAAGTAGTTCAGAGATATTCCTACCTTATGCCTTGCATGGTTTTTAAGGATAGGAGTGCATTTACTATGTCATTTAATGAAATTTTAAACCCTAGATGTTTCCACCTCCTCATTTGCAGCATAAATAATACATTTGAACTCATTGTATGGGGCATTTAATAACTCTTCGAAGTAATACATAGTTCTGCTGAGATTAAAAAGAAATTGATGTACTGGAACTTGTGGATGTTTTGACCTGTTTGTCGATGGAAAAAGCTCTATCATTGGATCCCTGAGCTTTGCTGTTGGTGAAGTATTCTAATCTGTTTATGTTTTTCCTATTTTGTATTCTATTTTCATCATCTCTTACTTATAGTAGAGTAAAATTTTTAGGCTAAGAAATGTCTCCTAGAAGCACCTTAGACCTGTTTACTCTTCACCATCTTTATGTTTTCATCTGTTGAAGGTTTTATTGAGTAGTTTGATTGCTTTTCAAACCCTTAAGCTTGTTTATTTCAAGAATAGTTCAATAAAGTTAGCCTCAAGATGATTTATGGTTTTCCCTGCTTCTTGTTGACACTTTGAAAACTGTTTTTGAGATCTCCCTTTAAAGTACCATTGTCCAAAGTCTGCCAAAGAGGTCTGTTTTGATCATACCCTTTGTACTTGCTCAAATAATTGTTTTGAAGGTCTTTATAGCTGTAATCATAGATGTTTAGGAGTTCCCTCTTCTATGAATGCAGTTATTGTTGAATCTTGAATGTTTTCTTATCCTTGAAAGTGAAATCTTTGATGAAATAGAGCGTTCCTCGACTCTTAGATTTCATTTTGAAAGTTTGTCTTGAAATTGTTATTTGGTGAAGTGTAATTTGTAGAATTCAAGTTTAGACCTGTCTATAAAATACTTCTTCATGTTCAAATGATGCTTTAAGTCCCTTTGTTGAAGAGTACATATAATTAAGTATTCTTAACTACCCTTAGTTCTACTTTTCATTCTAAACCCTTGATGTTCATTTCATTTCACCTGAAAACTTTGTAGATCCAAAAACCAAGTTATATTTTCCCTTTGATATCCATAATTCATTTACAAACTTGTTACAAACTTCTACTTGACTCCATTGCCCAATGACTTAGATATTTCCCCTTTTCTATCTATGCTGCCTAGATCATCATGTCCCACAAAACAAACAAACAAACTCATGCTTAATAACTAGACTAAAATCAACCTTTTTCAGGCAAACAAGTAATATCTTTGCAAACATATTGAGATATCCCTCTCTGAGACTAGGGGGGCTAGATCCTAGAGCTCTAAAGACTGGTTTACATGTTGCCTTGTCATTTGGTTTGCCAATCGGCCAAATCACAGGACCCCAACAACTTCTCAAGGCTTTCAATTTCTGACCAACCTCCTTTTCAACCAATGATTTGAATTCAAAAAATTTGGAAAACACTTCGTCCCTCTTCCTCATGAAGAAGAACCTACATTTTCTAGAAAAGGCATAAAAAATTATCACATAATACCTGCATTTTGTTTTAGAGTTTGTATAAAATGTTTCACATAGATCAGAGTGTACTCACTCCAAAATTTCTCCAACTCTACTATCTCAGCCTTGGATGGTGGATTTGACATATTTCCTAAATGTGCATCCCTTGTAGAAATCATACTGGTCAAGGTCACATTTTGGGAGGTTGGTGGTACTCCGATGCATTATTTTTAAGGCCCCATGGTGTAAGTGTCCCATGCGCCCATTCGAGAGTTTTTCAACATCTTGACTCTGCACATTTTTTGACTTGCTACTTAGTGTAACACAAGATTCCACCTTAATTTTGTATATATTTTTCACTCTAACTCCAATCTGTTTCACTTTCCCAATAGCTACATGTCTAAGAAAGGGTTTCCCCTTACTAAAAACAACATCGTAGCCTCTATCCTCTAATACAACTACAAAGATACAATTTTTATTTAACCTATGTACATACATAACATCTCTCAGATGAATATGGGAACTTGAATCCCTATTAAAGGTTACAATTCCAATTCCTTTGGTACTATACCTCCCATAATCCTCAAGTTTGATGTGCATCTGGAGATCCTTCTCCTCTAGGTTACTGAATAATTCTTTTCATCCTGTCGTATGGAACAAGGCACCTGAATCTAAGTGCCACACACTCCCCATTACAGTGTTGGCCATGCATACAATTAGGGTGAACTCTAATTCAAATTGTGAGGCAAGTTCTTCACCTCCTTCTCCCCCTAAAGGCTTCTTTTTATAATTATTGTGCGTGAAATTTTTGTCTCCTCATGCCTATATTCATGGCAGTGAAAACATTTTATCTTGCTCAGGTCCTTCTTGAAATTTTTTTGGATGGACTCTGAATTTCTTTGGGCCTTGTTTCCATTAGTTTTCTTTCCCTTCCCAACTAAGGAAAAATTCTCTTCCTCCACAACTTTGGATGTTACTCCATCTCTAGTGTTCCTTTAGATTTTTCCTATACCAAATAAGACCAAAGTCTCTCCCAATTTGAAATTTGTCCCTTCCATATACAGAGCCCTTGTAGCCATCCCAGGATTTTAGAAGGTCTGGGAGAGCTTGGCTCACTAGCTATGAAGATGGTATATTTTCTCCAAATACTCCAATCTCATCTCGACATTGAGTCAACCTACAGAGGTAATGTGGAATGCTTTCATTTTTATGCACACAGACATTTTTGAGATTGTCCCTTAATGCCAATTTCATGGAATCACTGCCATTTTCCAATAACTCAATGAGGGTCTTCCTATTTTCATTATGACAAACACCCTCCAGAATATTTCTAAACTCTAATTTTGGAGCCTACTTCCGATATTTTGATCATTTTTTTGTCGTAATTTCTTGGTTTCTTGATGCTTTATTAAGTATTTGAGCTCCCTTCTTGAATTGTAAGTGTCGAAGTCACCTGCGCACACATGATCAGTCCACAACATTTCCGTGATCACATTATTTTACATAAGATCACACAAGAATATCACAGTCCATAAAGACAGTTCTTGTGCGATTATCAACCTATGTTGATAGTCATTGTTCACTTTCATTGATAGTATCTCACTTTTTGTTGCAATTGTACCTCTATTTCAGTGTGTTTTTTAAACTAATGCTATTGCATTCCTTCACTTTCGTGAGTGTTGATTTCATTTTTTTTGGCTATCACTTTCACTTGTTTTCACCTTAATTAGTGTTCTTTTCATGTTATATTTTCTCTAGTATGTTTCATTTTCACTATCATTTGCATATCTCAATTGTTATTCACACTTTTCTTCTCATATAGAAAATGTCATCTTTTGGCATGGAAAGTGTCACTTATCATGTAAAGTGGAGTTTTGGATTTTTTGAAATGGTAAATCTAGTGCTGATGAGTCCTTCTAGTCATGTAGACATGTTTTACACTCATTCCCAAAAATTTATTCACTCTCACAGAAGTTTCGTCACTTTCGTCACAAAGTGTAACTTTTGTGCCGCACTTGGAGAGGTATTTTGTATCACCGTCGCATTAAGGGCATCAATTGTTCTTATTTTCTAAGTGATAAATGTTATATCATCGAATTTTTGAGTGTGATATATCAAAGTAGCTTTTTATTTATTCGCCTAAGCGTCACTGATCCCACATTTAGCCTTATCCAGCAAATTTCACTCCCTGGAAACTTAACCTCACTCGACCTTCCTAAATTGCATATTATGCAGTATCAAACCTTAAGCCATGACCTTGACTCTTTGAACTATGAATTATGTAGTCATAGTGCCCAGCCTTGACCCTTGAGCTCCATAACTACACAATTTATGCCTCCCAGTCAACCACAACTGCGCACTTCATAGTGTCAAGCCTCGAGCTCTCATCTTGACACATTGAGATGCATAACTGCATAATCCATGAGATTTTTCTCCCTAAAAAACTGCACATTGGAAAACATCATGCCTCAAGCCTCAACATTGAGCCTTTTAACCCCTCAATTGCACAATATCAAAACTTTTTCTCCTGCTAGAACTGTGAATTAGGCAACGCCAAGCCTCAAACCTCAACCTTGAGCTCTTGAGCCCCTAAACTATGTAGTCACCTATCTTGACCTCTCAGAACTGCACATTGGCCAACTTCAAGGCTCAAGCCTTAATCTTGACCTCCTAAGACCCTCAACTCATAGTTCCATAAATATGTCTTTCTAGAACTACACAATGGGAAACCTTAAGCCTCGAGCCCCAAATTTGAGCTCTTAAATCCATCAATTTTGAAATCCTTTGATCCTGGCCATCTTGAACTTCACATTATGTAGCCTCAAGCCTCAGTCTTGGACCTTGGCCTCTAAAATTGTACAATAATTGAGCTAGTCACCCAACCAGTCACCAGTTCCAACCCTAACAAGTGATTTCATGAAACACGTTAGATTAGGGGTTTTCAGGTTGATGGCATCTTTTCATGAATGGTTTTCAGTTGTAGGTACTCTATATTATCATGAAAGGATGATTATGGAGGAAAAGAATAAGGATACCATGCTAAAAGACTCTTATGGAGCCGAAGAGACTGGATGGTCATTAGGTGAGAAGACAAAGGAACATAATATTACAACAGAGGAAATAATATCAATATCACATTGAAGAATCCTTATATTCAAGTCAGGTGGAGGAGGAAGAAGAAGAAAATGCACTATATTTAAACATGACACAAATAAATTAACAACAAAGGGTGACTTGATATTTCCATCTCATAACAAATTCCATGTTAGTAGTGTCATGTCATGTCATGTCATGATTCATCATGCGCCACATCATTTTGTGGATTATGTAAATTCTATATGGGGGAAATTTAATTTAAAGTGGAAGTCCAAGGGTCATCCATGTAATCTGTAAATTCAAGTAGGAAGTCAAAAGGTCATACAGAAGTTGAATAGTCATGAGGGTACTCCAAGAGTAACAAGGGAGGTGAATGATCACCCCAATTGTTATATATACACTCTTATTGTCCATGCAAAGGAATTTTCACCTTGGATCCTCATAACACAAATTGGAGAGGAAGGTAGTTTTTTTGGAGGAGCGAGTGACTACTCTAATGCTCCACTATTGGGGCTAGTGGTGTTCACTATCTTGAAAGTTGATGTATCTTGGAACTTTTACTTAATTCAAAGCTAGTTGATCCTACACAGTTACATGCATATGGCATGAATATTGTAAGGCTATTATTTGAATGTTTGCAATGTTTGTTGTTTTCATTTTTACTAAGGAAATAAAACTCTTTCAGTTTCTTGGGTACTTATCTTATTAAAGACCTGTCTTGTATTTTATTTAACAATCATTGCTTCTTGTGAACTATTTAGTTGGTTGATAAATGATCCATTCATATGTATATGTTCTTGTGCCTTTTCAAGATTATTACTATTACTTGTCTTTAAAGGGACCACTTTTCACTTCCCTTTTGGTAGAAGTACCTTGATACTTTCCATAACTGAACATTTCACAAGGCATACTCACTTTCTGATCCGAAAATACCTGTGTATTACTCTATTGTGCTGAAATTTTTGGCCAAGGAAAATCTACAAGGATACATGGAAACTGGGTCAATACTCTGTAAGGGGCTCCTACTCCAAACAATGTGAGGTCTAATTGGACTTCACATCAGGGAGACCCTCGTGGTTGATGAATTTCCACCACCATCAACAAATAGTGCTATAAGGTGCGCTAAATGATAGGTTGTGTCTATTGAGTCTGTTTTGAACCTCTTATTTGAAATGGATCATCCTCAAATCATACTACTGGGGTTTTTTTCTAACCTATCCCCTGATAAAATTTCAATCCCCGATGAGCCTCTTCATGACTTGACTCAATTTAGGTTTTATGGTGAGTGTGATACATCCATTTTCGAGCATGCATCTCTTTCCTTAAGTTGTGTGAGTACTATGAAATCAATTGTGAATATGTGGTATGTATTTTCTTTTGCCTCACCCTTAAAGGTCAAGTTAGCTGATGGTGTCACACTCTACCACCTTTTTCCATTCATTGTTTTGAACACCTCAGCAAGGAGCTTCATTTAGCATTTGATAGGTGTCATTACTGAGATGTTTATAAAAATTAGGGGAATTTTGAAGTATAAGATGAGCATCCTAAGGAAATTATAAAATAATAATGGAAATAATAAAATAAGATTAAATTACACAATCAAATTTTAGAGTGGAAAAAAAAAACTATTTTTTCAACTCGTATTTTGAGCTTATCTCCCTATGGGTTTATTCAAATTTCAAGTGAAAACACTCACTGGATACATAATTTGAGTCCTCATCCAAGGAGTACCCATGTTCCATACTTTCTATTAACCCTCCTACAAAAAAACTGAGAAATACATGAAAAAAAGTGATTTTAATCACGTTTTTTCATGTATTTCTCATTTTTTGTGTAGCAGGTTCCATAGAAAGTATGCAACATGGGTACTCCTTCGATGAGGAATTAAAATTTTCATACAACAAGTTATCTCGCTTAAAATTTGGGTAAAACCTTAAGGATATAAGTTGAAAATACGAGTTCAAAAAATACGTTTATTATTTTATTATTTTTTAATCTTTTAACTTTTTTACTCCAAAAATGGTGAATCATCCCCCATTGTTGACATCATCATCTTGAATCCTATTGGTTCTTATAAAGTTTATCTTGGTTGTACATTTTTCTTAGGAGGCCTATTTTAGACCTCAAAATTCCCCTAATGAGGATTAATCAAATAAGAATGAATCCTAATGAATCAATTCATGATTTCTATGATCAATTCCTTCACCTTTGTTATGAATTTTCTGAAGAAGACAATGATTAAGATTTATTTAAAAAAATAAATGAGTGTTTGGTTCATATCTCTTTGCAAAATGAACCCAAACCACTTGTTGTCTTTGCTTCCATAACTATTGTTAGTCATGAGACACCCCTAATTTCAGAGGAGGAACCTACTATTCCTTTTTTCCCTTGTCCTCCTCCCTTTCCAATTTTGATGTGGGTGCCCCCTTCTGATGATTATAAATTTTGGAAATATGAAAATCAAATTCCTAATCCATATTTTCATCCTCTTTCCACTTTTCATAATTCAGATCCCATGGAGGAAATCACAGAATGGTTCATGAAGCCTATGGTGAATAGTAATATTTCCCTTCCTCATGATGGAATTAACATTCATGAATCTATTCTTGAATCTGATGTAGACTCCTCTCATCCTCTATCATCCCTTTATCATGATCCCTTGCCACATTATTTTCTTGATCAAACTATTCCAAATCCAAAAAGTGATCAGGTGTGGGGTAGTCAAATTTCACATGTAGAGGAGAAGGTGAAGGTTATTTCAATCTTTCTTCTCCTTTTCCAAATCCTCCATGTGAAGATGTTGTTTCCTCATTCTTGTTTGTTAAATAAATCTAGTAATCTTGGTTATCAATAAGATATAATAAATTCCGTAATAAATCTAAAGTCTTGGGAAAAATCATTCTGATGAGGATGAGTCCATTGATATATATGATGATGAATTCCCAAGTGCACCATCTAATATTACAATTTCGCAATGAGATTCGCTTATGAACACTACTTCCTCTTCATCTCCCTATCCTTTGTGCTCTATTGTTTGTAATGCATCAACTTGCGATGGAAATTCTTCATGTTATTCAATTTTGTTATCTGCTAAGTTGAATCTTGAAATGAGACATGATGGTGAGATTGTTTGCGATGAATAATAAATCAATGAAATTATAAATAATCCATTTCGTCCCTTATCATCTCTTGCTTTGTATCTGGGCACCTCTTTGAGTCAGTGTGATCATGATATTTTTCCGATTCCTACCTTCTTAGACTTGCGATTCAAAGAATATTATGGCTCGAGTAATATGTTTATTGAAGTTGTATAATTTAATCAAACTAGTGATGTAGATAGCTAACATCCAAATAGTGGTGACCCTGTTGACCTAACCGATAGTAGTTGTCCACATGAAATTTGCGGTCTAACTCAATTTACAAAATGTTGTTATATATCTTTTCAAAGTTCTAGATCTTGTCAGGAAGTAGAGACACTTCAAATCTTGTTGATGGTTATGTTAGGTTCTCGTGATCATGGTGAAATTCCTGAACCATGTCTAGATTTTCTCGCAGAATTATTTCATTCATATTGTTTCTCTAGATAAAAACTCATTCTTGATGGATTTCATGATTTCTCATTACAATTTTCCTATTTCTAGATATTAGATTTTTTATCATACTACTATAGTGAATTAATCCTCATACAAATTCTTGCATAAAATTTGGGTTTTGAGTGTACACATTTAGTGAATGTGTGGAATTGTGAATCTGATCAATTTGAAGATTACCTTTGGCTAAAGAGCTTATGTTTGTTGAGGGCTATGGTGAATAATTAGCTCCTAGTTTTTCTCATGAATTTACTGATAACATCAGAAATCCTCTTGAGTATTACTAAGTGCTTGAGTTATTTGTTGAATCAAATTCCTATTTTTCATCCATTACATCCTGATTGGTTTCATATATTTTCTATACAAAACATTCCTTTTCAATTATTTTGATGATTACGGTTCTTGTATAATTTGTCACCAGGTATAGGAAAATGGTTTTTCACATTCGACATGTGAGGAATTTGGTTCTATTTTCCAGAGCATTCACATAAATGTTCAAATTGATGTATCTTTGTTAACTACTAACTGGGAATTTTGATGATTTAATCAACCAATCTGATCATGATTCTGGCTCTGATGACTTTCATTCAACTTACCATTTTCCCATTAGCACATATGATGATAATTTTACTACATCCTTTTATCCTTATAGTTTAACATCTCATTATTCAGGTACTTGTCAAATAGTTGAGGAATTTTAGCCTTCATTGATGGTTATGTCAGGTCCTCATAATTTTGAAAAGCCATCAGAATATGATCAGATTCGTTTTCCCTCAAAATATTCTCATCTTGATACCATGCCTTTAATTGAAAATTTATATTTTCAATGATTTTGGGGTTTTCAAGAGGATTGCTTCAAATTTCATGATCCAATCTATGATTTCCTAGAAGCATCCAACTTAGCAATCCCTTTTTCTAATAACACGTTTCTGTCTTTTCTCTTTCTTGCTAAGAAGGATGGCATAGATGAAGATGAATTCATAAGAATATTTTGAGGTTTTTCCATTTTTAATTTTCATCAAAAAGGTAAGATCACAAGTTGGGTAGAAGTAGTGTATATGGCACATATTTCTACTAACAGGAAAGACCTTCTATTTGTTGTGAAATTTATTAAAACTCTTATATTTTTTGTTGCACACTGCTTTATATAATTTTTAATTGGTCATATATTTGTGATTGCAGATTGGGAAAAACTATGGTAGATTCATTGGAAGTTCCATTACACTTGACCTTGACGTTCTAGATGGTTAGGTTAGGATTAGCTCTAGTTGCATTTTATCCACCCCCCCTCTCTTGCATTCATCTTGCACTCATTTTTTGTAGTCTCTCTTGAGTTTTCTAACTCTTTTCTTGCATCCTATTTTTGGTTAGCCCCCATTTTCTTTGTAATTTTTATTTTCATTCTTTGTTGTGTATTGTATTTTCTTTTGTTTTTTTTTAATAAGAATTCACATGAAGGATTTTCCCTTCAGCTCGCAAGACAATGTGGAAAAATAGAAAAGGGCTTTGTGACACTAGAACATTTGGCTAGCCTTCAGTCCTTATTCTTCATCTTGGTTATCCTTTGGTCGATGATGTTCTAATATAAAATATGATCCTTGGATGAGGAAATATCTATGTCGAACAATGATATCTGTATCTATTATAGAAACCTTATTCCTTCACTTAGTTATTCATGTTTCAGTGTTTTCCACACTGATCCAATTAAGTGGAGAAGGAAAGGAGGAAAATTTAAATGAGAAAACTAATATCAAAGGTATTACATGTGCATCTCTGAAGGAAAAACCTATTATGCTCTCAATAAGTCGACATCCCTCTTCCACCCATGAAATGAATAAGTTCTGATGCACAATCCTTATAAAAATTGATAAATAAAGGGTGCAAGAAGAGAAAGGCTTCATGCACAAGGAGGTGAAGAAAGAAACTATGTCAGGTACTGTCTAGGCTCGCTACTAGCATAGTGATGTTTTTGTTCCTAAAGTGACTTTTTTGGGGTACTTTCTATGCCTTCTAGGAGTGGAGCAACACAATCGATGAAAAAATATACTATAAAAATCTAAAGCTTGCACACTACATTACCCTTATCCTATATTGAAACATTGTGATATCGTTGGTCATATTTTTGTGTTCAATAAAGAAGGAATGAAGATTATGTGTTTACATATGGTGTAAGTGGGGAATATTTAGTAATTCGAATTATGAATTAATACTCCCTAAAGAACTGTACAATGCACAAAAAATTTACTAAGGTAGAGAATTTGGAGTTCTACAAGTGTGTCACCAAGTGTTATCATTGCGACAAACACCCTCCAAAATTTTTCCTACACTTAAATTTTGAAACCTACCATGGATCTTATGATTGGTATTTCGGTAGTCACTTCCGGGTCAATTGATGCTTTGTTAATTCTTTGAGCTCCCTGCTTGAATTGTAAGTGTCGAAGTCACCTGCTCACACATGCTCCATACGTAAGAAGTCCATGAGCGTACTCTTTTACGCAAGCTTGAAAAAGCATAAAACAGTCCATCAAGATAGTGCATGTTTGATTATCAACCTATTTCGATAGTCAGTGTCCACTTTCATTGATAATATCTCACTTTTGGCTGCAATTGTACCTCTATTTCGATGAGTTTTTCAAATTGACGCTTTTATGCGCCTTCGCTTTTGTGAGTGTCACTTTCATGTTTTTAACTTTTAATTTTTCTTTATTTCACCTTAATTAGTGTTGTTTTAATGTTATCTTTTCTCTGGCACGTGTCTCTTTAATTTTCATTTGCATATCGCAAGTGTCATTTGCACTTTTCTTCTCATATAGAAAATTTCTTCTTTTGGCATGGGAAGTGTCACTTATCATGTAAAGTGGTGTTTTAGCTTATTTCAAAGGTAAATTTGGTGTTGATTATTACTTCTAGTCATGTATAGATGTTTTACATTCATTCCCAAATATTTATGCATTGTTTCACAAGTGTCGTCACTTTCGTCACAAAATTTAGCTTTTGTGTTGCACTTGGAGAGGTATGTTGTATCATTCTCGCATTGAGGGCATCATTTTGTTCTTGTTTTCTAGAGTGATCAATTTTGCATCATAAAATTTTTGAGTGTGAGATCATGATATAGTTTTGTCTCTATTCACATGAACTTCACTGATCCTACACTTAGCCTGATCCATAAAATTTCACTCTTAGACAACTTGGCCTCACTCAACCTTCCTGAACTGCAAAATATAGAGTCTCAACCCTTAATCCCTAACCTTTCCTCTTAGGAATATGCATTGCATAGTCACAGTGCCCAACCTTGACCCTTAAGATCCAGAATTGCATAATTTATGCCTCTTAGTAAGCCACAACTACACACTACGCAGTGTCAAGCCTCAAGCTCTCATCTTGACACCTTGAGCTATGCAATTATGCATTCCATGAGACTGTTCTATCTCCATAATTGTGCATTGGGAAAATTCATGCTTCAAGCCTCAATCTTGAGCCCTTGAACCCATAAACTGCACAATATCCCGACTTTTTCTCCTTCCAGAAGTGTGCATTGGGAAACTCCAAACCTCAAGCCTAAAACTTTAGATCTTCAGCCCATTAACTGTGCAATCACGTAGTTTGGCCTCTCACAATTGCAAATTGGTAAAATTCAAGGATCAAGCCTCAAGCTTGACCTTCTGAGTCCCTTAATGATGCATCTCCCTAAGTTTTTCCTTCCAAAACTGCAAATTGGGAACCTCAAGCCTCAAGCCCCAACTTTGAGCTCTTTGAGCCCGTCAATTGTGCAATCCTTTGACAATGGCCATCTTGAACTGAAAATTGTGTAGTATCAAACCTTATTCCTAGACCATTGCCTCTGGAACTTTGAAATCTCTGAGTTAGTCACTCAACCAGTCACTAGTTCCAACCCTAACAAGTGATTTCATGAAATATTTTAGATTAGGGGCTTTCAGACTGACATCATCTTGTCATTAATGGTTTTTAGCTATAAGTACTCTATCCTATCATGATAGGATGATGATGGAGGAAAAGGAGAAGGAGACCATGCTAGGAGACACCTATAGTGCTAAATATATTGGATTATCATTAGGTGAGAAGAAGAAGGAACAAAATATTACAATAGAAGATAGAAGATCAAGATCACATTGAGGAGGAATAAGAAGAACATGAAAAATATTTCAATAATACATAAAGAAACTAATAGAAAAGGGTGACTTGGAATTTCCATGTCATCGCAAATTCCATGTCAACAGTGTCATGTCATGTCATGATTCATCATGCACCACATCATTTTGTGAAGTATGTAAATTCTATATGGGAGAAATGTAATGTAAAGTGGAAGTCCAAGAGTCATCCATGTAATGTGAAAAGAATGTAGGAAGTCAAAAGGTCATAGAGAAGTCGAACAATCATGAGGGTAGTCCAAGAGTCACAAGGGAGGTGAATAATCACCCCACTTGTTATATATACACCATCATTGCTCGTGCAAAGGACTTTTCACCTTGGCTCCTCCTACCATGCATTGGAGACTAAGATAGTTTTTTTGGAGGAGCAAGTGACTACTCTAATGCTCCACTATTGGGGCTAGTGGAGTCAATTGTCTTTATGTATCTTGGAACTTTTACTTAATTCAAAATCCTCTTCAGCTAACATGCTTTTGTGCATATTTCATGAATATTGTAAGACAATTATTTGAAAGTTTGTGATGTATGTTGTTTTCATTTTTACTAATGAAATCAAACTATTTCGGTGGCTTGGGTACTTATCTTGTTGAAGGTGTGTTGTATTTTCTTTAACAATGGTTGCTTCCTCGTGAACTATTTTTTTGGTTGATCAACGATTCATTCATATGTATATGCTTGTGTTACTTTTCTAGATTAGTATTATTACTTGTCTTTAAAGGTCCCTCTTTTCTCTACCATTTTGGTAGAAGGACCTTGATACATTCTGCAACTAAAAATTTTAGAAGGCATAGTCACTTGTTGATCCAAAAATACTTTTGTATTACTCTCTTGTGCTAAAAATTTTAGTTGTAACCCACTCCTCCAAAATTTACCCAATATAACAATTCCACTTAGGTAAACATGTCATGAAGAGTTACTATGATATGATTCAAATCCCCAAGTACAATTAAGGAATTTGAATTGATAAAACAAAACCAAACTAACCTTCCTCAGAAGCTACAAGCCCCCCAGGGGATAACCAACCACTACAGGTGCCAAACCCTTGAGTTAACTTACTTTCTAACTGAACTAGACCCATATTCATACTATAAAAATCCCTCCATGTGACTCAAACCCTCCAGTCATATGCACATCAAGGCATCCATGTGAATGTAGACTTTTCTAGGCAGTTTCATGTTAGCGAACCTGAATTCTAAGCCACTTTTTCAGGGCTAGGACTTAGGCCTCTACCCATAACTTGATGAAACTCTTAGAAATGATAAATAAAAATATTAAAATGTCTCTAATGCAAAAATTTAACAAGTACCTAACATGAAAAGGCCTATCTGTGACAGAGAATCTGTTAGACACATAATGAACATGAAATCTAATGGTCATATAAACACATTTGAGCATAGGTACTTCATACTTATCTCAGAATTGTAAAGAAGGTCTAATTCCATCTCATAATGGTTGCATTATCATCTATCAGGTCATACATTCATTAAAATTTCATTGACTAACCAAAACATGATGAGAGCCATAACAAAAAGTTTTCATAAACCATGCTTATAACCAACATTTAACCAATATATTCACAGTGATAGAACAACCATTATAACCACATAATAGCCAACACATTTACACATAATGCACAAGAGAAAAATATATTTGATTAACATATGAAAAGTGAAACTAGGTCAAGGACTTACACCTACCACCAGACCATAGATTGGGCTAAACTAAATCTTTCTTTCAACCAATCACCCTCATGCCATATTTCAAGCATGAATATGGGACTCACAAAAAAACCAAGCAAAGCTTCCTTAGGCTTTACTAAATTCCACCAAGGGATTCCTAGGCCCAAGCCCTCGCCTATACAACCTAGCCTTATTATAATCCCTCCAAGTGATTCCTAAACCCAAACAAGAAAAATAAACTACCAGGCTTCGCAACAATACAAAAACATACTGGTTCATGGATCACTAGGCCTATAATAGCATGGATGCCTTCAGATCTTTCCACCTAAACAATTAGATATTTGTTTGTCTACACCCTCTAGGATTTAATGTATAACCCTCCATTCACTGCTTAAGGACTCCTAGGCCCAAAAAGAGTATACATAATGAGGCTTTACCACAATCCCACATTCACTAGTCCAAGGATTCCTAGGCCTTGAGTTTCCTCTTAATACCACCCCACTCAGTTTTGAAACCATCCATAAATATATCTTAACAAAGTAAGAGAAACCCCATCACATCATGGGTATCTGGAAATGTCAAGGAAAGGTTGAAAACCATTTTCACACCTAGGAAAACCCATGCCAATGAAAACAAGAGAACGAAATACACACATGCATGTACCATGAATTCAAAAACTAGCAAGGAAATCATACATGCAACTCGGTACCTGCAAGTAATCTCATTGTAGCTGCTTGATCTAACTCTTCCTTTCTTGACCTTTGCTTCTCTTTGCCTTCTTGTTCCTTCCTTTTCTTCCTTATTCCAATGCTAGAGTGCTCCAAGAAAACTCTAATTCTGCAAGAGTATGAGAGAGAGAGAATAAAGAGAGAGATCCAAAACTAAACTATCAAAAATTGTGTATTGATCCTCAAAAGAATTTTTATCATTGAGGTCTCTATTTTCTTCATTTTCTACTATTTTCTATCGGGCCCAAAGTGCTTCCACTACACTTTAACGTGCTCGATTGCTTGGTTCTAGAGCATGAGAATCTCTCTATAAAATATACAATAAGGTTCCAGTTGGAATCTTCCTTCTGATTCAACCACCTACAATACAGACCAATCAATAACATGATCAGCATATTTCAATTATATTTTAAGAAATGAGACATGGAAACCATCATGGAATTTCACTATCGGAGGCAGTGAAAGACTGTAGGCCACTGGTCCAATCCTCTCAAGTATCTCAAAAGGCCTGCAATATTGAGGTTCCAACTTCACACATGACCCAATCCTCAAGGATCTCTTCTTGGGATTGATGCAGAAGTACACATGCTCCCAAACCTGAAACTCCTTAAATGCCCTGTGTTGGTCTACATAAAATTTCTTTTTATCTTGTGTCGCCTTTATATTCTATTTGATAACATTAATTTATTTTTCAATCTCTGCCAACATTTCTAGTCAAATCAATACCCTGTTCACTAGATAAATCCAACTGATGGGATTATTACAATTCGTCCCATAAAGTGCCTCAAATAGACTTATCTTCACTGATTCCAGATACCCATTGTTGTAAGAAAACTCAACCAGAGGTAGATAATATTCCCACTTTCATTTTTGATGCATCACATTCATTCTCAACATGTCCTCCAAAATCCTGCTGACCCTCTCTGTCTATCCATATGTTTGTGGATGATAAGTAGAGCTAAATTCCAACTTTGTACCCAAACCCACAAATAACTCTTTCCAAAACCTAGAAGTGAACTTAGAATCCTTGTTTGATACAATATTCTTATGTACACCATGCAACCTCATTATATCTCTAATGAATACCTGTTCCACGTCACTAGTTGAATAAGTATAATTCAGTGGAATGAAGTGCACTACCTTAGTCAACTTGTCAACCAAGACCATAATGGAATCACATTTTATACATGTACTAAAAAATATTGTGATTAAATCCATGGAAATCACCTCCAATTTCCACTCTGGAATCAGAATCAACTATATTAATCCACCTATATTCTTACACTCTGCTTTTACCTTTTGAAAATCCAAACATCTAGCCACAAACTCTACCACTTCCTTCTTCAGATTTGACCAATAGTAGAACCTCTTCACAACTGTGTAATATTCCCAAATTTGAACATCATACTTGGAATATTAGAGTCCTTAATTTTCTTAATGAATTAAGTAAATAAAAGGGTGGAGGGACCCACAAACCCCAAAGATGAGTAATATCCACTTTTTGTGTGTGAATGTGGACTAATTAAGCCTAAATTTGCAAAAAGAGGTAGTTGAGTAGCTACTAATGTGAATGAGATTGGAGATCATATCTCATTTAATGAAAAATATCATGGAGGGTTGATTTAGTCAAATGATATCTTGAAGATGTCAAACAAAGGGATCATTGAGCATTCATGATCAAGTGATGGAAGATCATGTGAAAATTAAGCACACGTGATGGAGGAGGTGTACATTGCACCTACACTTGTTGGTTGATTTGGTCAAATAGTGCAGTCCCACTTGGAGGATATTTTCTACATATGACTGCGTAGTTGAGATTAGGGCAAAGGCTTGGGAAGGCTCAAACATTATAAAGGAGATGAAGGCAAGGGTGAAAGGCATCTTGGATTATTTTATGTATGATCTTTTAGATCTAGAATTTTCAAGTGACATTCCACTGCATTCTTGGGCTGTTTAGCAGAGATTACAGATATTGTTTAGCATAGGGTGTTCCCGGGCGGGAATCCCACCTCTTTCTTGAGTAGCTCTGGAAATAGGATTTCTCTTCATTCTACATCAGGCATTGGTGCCACATCTCTTCTCTACTTTCTGCAGAACATTAATATTCAGAAATCCGTAGATTTCTAAAGATCGGTTTGGAAGGTGGAAGTTGTCTTCAGTACTTCAGCTGGAGAACAAGGTGAGGGATTATTACCATGACTTTGGATTATAGATCAGCACTCCCAGAGCCACATTGCAGATGTAGCATCAGGCCAAAAGTTATTGACCTCCTAGCAGCAGTATTCCCTTCAGGAATAATGTTGTTCCTTTTGTAGATCTAGAAGGAGGAAGGAAGTTGCTAGCATTTCAGCTAGCAATCCTATGAGGGATCATCCCCTCACATTTCCATCAGTCTCACCATCAACCTGGAGTTTATTTCAACATTTTTCAGTAGGCAGAAGGCCTCTCTTTCCCTCACAGTGCAATTTCTAGTGGTAGTTGTGTTGCAGTAGCTAAAATCATCATTGGGGGATTGAGAAGCTAGATCTAGGGCTTGTAGCTTATAGATCTGAAGAAGGGATCAGACCTTCAAGCTTAGATCTGATATGATATCATATTTCAGCCATCTATTTGTTAGATCTAGCTTTAGATATGTATTTCCCGGTAGAGCAAGGGTCAAACCCTGGGGAGGTGATTTTTCCAAAGTTGGAGATCTGGAAAATCCTTTCTGGGTTATCTTGGGAATCCATCACATTGGCCAGATCTTGAATCTTGGCATCATATGAGCTCCATTTTTGAGTATATATTCATTTCCCTTTTCAGCTTGCAACTATATGTTCATATTCTGCTAAAGGGACAACACAATATTTGCTGCAGAGCCTTTCCAGTTATGCTGTACCTGTTGCATACACATTTTCAGGGTGATCCTAGCTCATATTTTTGGCTAGATCTACCTATATTCTGTACTTGTGTAACTGAATCATATCCAATATAATAAAATGGCTCAGCTTCTCTGTAAATTCTAATGTTGTCTTAAGATTTATCGTTTATCTTGCTGTAAGTTCTTATATTGTGTGAAGTATTACTGCATTCTCCCTTTTGGGATATTACAAACTGTCGATATTTTCTAATATCTCAAGTGACCTAAATATGGTTTAACATGAAATTCCTTAACCATAAGCTTCTTGAGCTCACTATTTTCTGCCACATAGATCTTGTTGCTAAATCTGATAAGATAATCTATTGTGAGATGATAGTCCACATCATATTCCCCTATACTATGTCGTAACTTGTGCTTAAGATCCTTATCCTGTTGTCCTGATTACATGATCTGATCCTGTAAATATCTCCAATATGAAATCATAGCTTCTATATGATTCACTTACACTCTTCTGCTAATAATATCTGAAACCATGTTCTCTTTACCCTCAATATACTTGATCTCAAAGTCAAACTCATTAATTTTAGGCAACCATCTAGCTTGCCTGGAATTTAGATTCAGTTGATCAAATAGGTATCTCAATCCACTATGATCACTCATTAATACAAACCCCCTACCAAGAAGATAGTGTCTCCACATTTTCAATGCATGGATGATCACAGCCAACTCAAGATCATGTGTCACATAGTTCTACTCGTGCTCATTTAGTTTTGTTGATTCGTAGCATACCATATGTTCCTCTTGCATAAGGACTCCACCAAGCCCTCTCTTGCAAGCATCAGTGCACAACACAAACTCTTTATTTGGATCTACAATCTTCAGAACTAGAGAATTTTGGAACAACTGCTTCAACTGCTCAAAACTTATTGTACATTCCTCTATCCATTCAAATTTCTTACCTTTCCTTTGCAACGATGTAATAGGATAAGTGATTTGTGATAAGTTACTAATGAACCTCATATAATAACCTTCCAACCCCTTGAATGACCTTAACTCATCCATATTCATAGGAGCTACCCATTCCATGATATCTTTTATATTTTCTACATCCACTACTATGCCTTCCTTGGAGACAACATGACCCAAGTAATGTACCACTGTTTGAAATAAACTGCATTCTCTAAGCTTGACATACAATTGATGCTCTCTTAGAAATCTAAATACTGTTGCTAAGTGTTTGTCATACTCTTCATAATTCTTAGAATATATCAATATATCATCAATGAATAAAATAACAAACTTGTCCAAATAAGGACGCAAAAAACTATTCATCAAGAACATAAAAGTAGATGGAGTATTAGTCAAACCAAATGGAACTACAAAAAAATCGTAATGCCCATACTCGGTCTGGAAATTAGTCTTGTAGATGTCATGTTCTTTGATTTTTACTTGATGGTATCCTATTCTCAAATAAATCTTCAAGAAAATTTTTACTCCCTTCAATTAATCAAACAAGTCATCAATCCTCGACAACAGATACATGCTCCTAATGGTTACCTTGTTCAACTACCTGTAATAAATGCATATCTTGAGAGTAAATTCCTTATTCTTCACAAGAAATACTGTTGCATGCCACAATGATACACTTGGACTAATGTATCCCTTTTCAATAATTTCTTTCAACAAAAACTTCAATTCCACTAACTCTGGAGTGCTAATCCTGTATGGTGCCTTCGATGTAATGCTGCCCCTGGTAACAACTCAATAGAAAATTTCACTTCCCTGTGTGGCAAAAAATCTAAAATATTTGCGGAAAAAAACATCCTAAAACTATTGTAGAACCGGGTATCTATTCAATACCTCCACATCCTCAACATCCTTACCTTTATCACTGGAAATATGTACTACAAAAAACACACACCCTTTCTTGTGATTGCATTTTTCCTACATAGATATAACAATTCTAATTGGTGTAGCTTTCTTCTTACCCTGCAAGATTCTATGGTATCCATTGTCATCTAAGCTTTCAATAGCCTTACCATACCATTCTACCTTAGTCCTGTGAAGATACAACCAGTCCATTCCCAACAACATATTTTATAATCCCAATGGAAGCACATTCAGATGCACTGATGTAGGCATACTATTAAACTAAAATTCACAAGATCTTACCGAATGATGAACTATTTTATTTGTACCTGTATCTAACTGCAGTAACCAATAATCTACATGCACTTATTTTCTCAAATAACACTTATCCACTAAGTCAGGGTTAACATAACTATAATTAGATCCAAGATCAATCAAAATAAAAACAAATTGATCATAAATATTATCATCCATCTTGATCATAGATGCATGATTATCCACCTTCCTATTATCCAATGCTACATAGATACGATGAATTCTCTGCCCAACATCCCCAAGAATTTGGGCTTCCTGTGCACTATAGATTTGAGGTTAGCCACCCTGATTCCATGGAAAATCCTTCTTGAGATGCTCCTTACAACATGTCCAACAATGCAATTATCTCCTACCATCACATTTTTTTTTTCTCTAGACTGAGGTCCATTAAAATTCTTGCAATGTGCAAAATTATCTTTCTCACCTGCATTCTAAGGTCTTGTCCTTTTTGGCTGTCATTCACCTTTAGCCTTGTTTTTCCTTTTCCAACCTTGTTGAGATTATGCCTTATGATTTTATTTCTCATAATAGTGCTTCAACTTACCAATTACTTCTTCAAGCAACTGAGGCTCATGATACTCGATCCGATATCTAAATGCTAATGGTAATGGGATGAAAATCTTTGAAATTTTGATTTCTCATCCTTAAGATACAATAAATACCTTTATAATTCAAAGAAATTAGTTGTGTACTCCTCATATTTCATCGATCCCATATTTAGCTCATAGAACTCCTTTTCCTTACTATCGTAAAACCTCCTTGGAAAGTACTTCTTCCTAAAAATTCTCTTGAATTCATGCCAACTCAACTCCTCTTTCTTGATGTATCTAACCTACTTAAAATCTTTCCACTAGTTGTATGCTTTCCCTTTGAAGTTGACTATAGCTATTGTGGCCTTTGTATTATCTGTGTAATCATGCATCTCAAAAAATTTCTTCATCCCATGTAACCATGCCTCTGCATCTTTTGTCTTCTTTGAATATCCATCAAATGTAACTGGCTTGGATTTCTTGAACTCATCTAGAAAATATCCCCTATCACTCCTCCTGTAAGGATGATAGCAATGATGACCATGATACCTATCAAAACCAGAACTATAATAGAACTTGTGTCCATCACCTCTCCTATTCGGTGTATCAATGAACCTGCCATCTCTAATCAGTCATCTCTATATGCCCTATGACCACCGTGAGACGAACTTCCATATGCTCCATTAGTCCTGTCCTCTTGCCCATAAATGATTCTATGTGGTCCCTATCTCTGCAAATCTAACAAACTCTGAAGGATGACTGCATTAGCTTCTTCTTGTTTCTCTTATGCCAGAATGATCCTGTCATTGTCTACCTTGAAAATTCTTATTTCCTCCAAAATTCTCAAAGTGTTTTCTATCTTAGGAGAGTGCCTATCACCATGCTACTCATAGTATCTACAAGAATAATCTCATGAAATATAGTCTACCATCTTCCTTGTCATCTTTTATCTTCTTCCTACATGTATACCATGTCAGCTAAACCAATATATATATATATATAACCAACATACCTTAGTATGGTTTAGGGAAGTATATCTCATCTACAAGATCAACCGGATTGGCATGATACATGTATAATAATAATCATAACAATATATCAACATCATGAATGACAAACCCAACTGCATACCATGACCTTATGCATGGAAGTCATAACCATGAAAATCCATGCACACATCCATATGGAAAAAAAAATTCACAACAAATTCATATTCATCCAACTTGCATTCATGACAGACACATCCTGACAACAATATCATCAAATTCTACATGACAACACAATTGTAACAATGAATAGACCCATGAACACATGACAAACACATAGAACAAAAGTATAATGAGCACATATGTAACTAACATGTATGCATGAAAAACATGTTCTGCCCATCCATTCCAAGGGGTGAGGCATGCTATGATCCCAATCTATGGTATTAGATATCACACAAAGATAAGGGAAACCAGACACCACCCAAAGAGAATGAAGCCCACTCTGATACCACCCTGTAACCCCCTCCTCCCACATTTACCCAAGCTAACCAATCCACCGAGGTAAAAAAGAGATGAAGAGTTACTATGATATGATTCAAATCCCCAAGTATAGTTAAGGAAGTGGAATCGATAAACCAAAACCAAATTGACCTTCCTCGAAAGCTACAAGACCCCCAAGGGCTAACTAACCACTTCAGGTACCAAACCCCTTATTTAACCTATTTTCTTACTGAACTGGACCCCCAGTCACACCCATGAAAATCCATCCATGTGGCTAAAACCCTCTAGTCACATGCACAACAAGGAATCCATATGATTGGATACTTTTCTAGGTAGTTCTCTGCCAGCGACCAGAGATTCTGAGCCACTTTTTCAGGGCTAGGACGTAGGCCTTTTCCCAGAACTTGATGAAACTCTTAGAAATGATAAATAAAAATATGAAAATTCCTCTAAAGCAAAACTCAAACAATGAACTAACTTGAAAAGTTCTAGCCATGAAATACATTCTTTCAAATAAATCATGAACATGCAATCTACAAGTAATATAAACACATATAAGCATAGGGAATTCATACTTATCTATGAATAGTCAAGACGGTCTGATGCAGTCTCATAATATTTGCATCATCATCTATTAGGTCATACATTCATTAACATTTCATTTACTAAGCAAAGCATGATGCAATCCATAACTAAAATATGTCATAAACCATATGTATAACCAACCTATAACCAACATATTGACAATGATAGAACAACCATTATAAACACATAATATAAAACACATATACACATGATATACAAGAGGAAAAGAGCTTTATTAACATATGAAAAATGAAACCAGGGTAGGGGCTTCAAAATATCACCTGACCATAGATTGAACTGAAATAGACCCTTTTTTCAGCCAATCACCCTCGTGCCATATTCCAAGCATGAATGTGGGAATCAAAACAAAAAAAAATAAGGATTCCTTAGTATTTACCGTAATCCACCAAGGGATTCCTAGGCCCAAGCCCTCATCTATACAACCAGGCTTTACCACAATCCCACCAAGGGATTCCTAGGCCCAAAAAAGAAGCACACACTACTAGAATTCACTGCAATCCAACCACATATCAGTCCGGGGATCACTAGGCCCATACAAGCATAGATTCCTCCAAATTTCTCCACCTAAACCACAAGTAATTTTTCTGTATCCACCCTCTAGGCTTTACCGTATATCCTACCATTCAATGGTCAAGGATTCCTAGTCCCAACGAGAGTGTACACAATCAGGCTTTACCGCAATCCCACCTTCATTGTTCCAGGGATTCCTAGGCCTTGTTTTTTCTCCTAAGACCATCCCACTCAGTTTCAAAACTATTCATAGATCTATCTCAACCAAGTAAGAGAAACCCCATCACACCACGACTATCTATAAATGGTAATGCAAGGTTGAAAAGCATTGTCACACCTGGAAAGAACCATTCCAATGACAACAAGAGAACCAAATACACATATTGATGTACCATGCATGCCAAAACTAGGAAGGAAATCATACATGCAACTCAATACCTGCAAGTAATCCCATTATAATTTCTTGATCCAACTCTTCCTTGCTTGATATTTTCTTCCCTTTTCCTTCTCGGTCCTTCCTTTGCTTCCTTGTTCCAATGCAAGAGTGATCCAAGAATACTCTGTGTGCAATATTATGAGAGAGAGAGAATAGAGAGAGAGCTCCAAAATTGAACTATCAAAAGTTGTATACTGATCCTCATAAGAATTTTATAATTAAGCCCTCTATTTTCTTAATTTTCTTTTTATTTTCCTTAATTATCTTCATCACATGCAACCTATGACCTTTCCCCTTCCTTTTCTCCTATTTTCCTTTATTTTCATAAATAAAATTCCAAATAATGCCTCTTTCCTTTTCAAAGCCCTTGCCGATTTCCTTTAGCCATAATAAATAAAATGAACACCTACACTAGGTTTTTTTGCACAACATTCATCTTGGAATATGTATCCCATTACCTTCGTCTTATTTTTTCCTTGATTAAATTTATTACATGGATTTTTAACCTGGGTTATTACATTAGCCAAGGAAAATCTACAAAGATAAATGGAATCTAGGTTGATACTCCGAATGGGGAACCTACTCCAAATGATATCCTTCTTCCACTGGGTTAAATTCTATGCATCCAATATTGTTAGTTTTGGAATGTCAGTTTTTTTGTACTCCAACACTCCATTATTATTGAGTACAACTTCCATCCTCTCCTTCCAAGCTATGAAATTTGAGGTTCCCTCCATGGCATATTCCAATCTAAATCCATTGAAAGAAATTTTCCCGAACCGAAGAGAGGTTGCTTCACTGAATATGCAAATAGAAATATCTAAAGGAGAAGCTTTATTGACTGGTTTTATTGTGATTTCAGGCTCTATTACCATGTATAAATTATTAGAAATTTTATACTACTATTGAATTCAAATGAAAAATAAGAGATTACAAATTTCCTCTACTATTGTGCGAAATGGAAATCACAATTTAGAAATACATGCAATGACATGCAACCATCAAAACCACAAGAAAAAAATTATTTTAAAGGGGAACCCAACTGGTAAAAACCCCTCCACTGCTTTTCATTAATTAGATGAGAATGAGAAACTATTACAATGACTTGCTTCAGATTTGAAGCGCACCATGCACTGTAAACCTATTCTCATAATGACTATCCTAATCTGGCCAAAACCTAGCCAATTCAAGGCCACATCTTCCTCCTATTTCCTTGAACAATTTAAGAGAAATTGAGATCCTAAAAAATAGGGAAATTCCCTATTTCCTTGCACAAATTCAAAGGAGTTGTTCACCTACATCATTGCCAAGCCTTTACACTCAAATAGTATACAATTGATAATTACAATCATCCTTTTCCTCCACTCCATCCAGGAAATTCGAATTCCATGCATTCTTAGTCCATTTTTAGCTGATTGACTAGTTTAAATGAGATACCAGTAAGTTAAAAACAATTCTACTACTCAACTGACATTCAATTGACTCAACTAATGACTTGAGCTTACTTAACTAAGTTCAACTAAAAATAATTGAACTAGATTGATACATTTTAACAACCACTACATGCACAAATCTACTCCAAGCATATAACTCAAATTTACTAATCTAATTAGTAGAGAAGGTCATGTCACACAAGCTAACTGCAATCCAACTCTTCCTGCTGATGTGGAAAATTGAATTACCAAATTTCATTAAGGAACAAGTCAAATAGAGCCTTTCTTTCTACAATTTCTAACATGTCCTAATGTTATCCTACCTTGAGCCCATAAAAGAACATAGTGTGAAGCCTTTAAGGGTAGTATGAAAGAGTTCCAAATTTTTTTCTTTAGAGACATAGCCATGACTTCTACAAAGCAATTGAATTAAGAAACAAATTTTTTTTGATATTCCATTGAGATGCCATGAAAAATTTGCAATGTTGAATGTGTGATATTATTCAACTTGGTATGCTCATCCAAATCTTTGATGAGGAATCTAAAATAAGAGGACTACTCATTCTTAGTTTCATCGATCAGTTCTTCCAAAGATCTATTTTCCTCCTTCAACGGTACAAAGGGAGTTTAAAAAAAAAATTACTATGGCACTTCTCATTGGTCAAATATTCTAGGAATAAAGTTTCTGGAGGTGTAGAGATGAAAACTGCATGAGTTTATATTCCACTTTGATGGAATCTATGAGCCTTAATGTGGTTGGTTGTGCGCTTCTTTGTCATGTATTGCACTATTAGTTTGAGGGAGTTTTTTTATAGATATAACAAGTTGATCTCTACTCCTATTAATATAACAAGTCATTATGTTGAAAAAAAATTCTAAGAAAGAAGTAAAATCAGAAAAGCAATAAATCACACCTACCTTCAGAGAGAAAATCCTATAAAACAATAAGTAAAATTACACAGTCACTAAGAAAAGCATACAAAATATTTTGTACTATTGATATTTCCCCATCAATGATGCAAAAAATGACAATGGATTTTAATTACCTTTATAATTTCTTAGAGAGACAATCAAAAGACTGCTCATTTAATTAACTATCGAGGTTTCATGGGAGACTTGCGAATTATCATGCAACATATATGTTAGTACAATCATGCATGTGTTATGAAGTTGTAGTAACTAAATTGTTGTCATGGTTCAAGATGTAAGGATTCTTTTACAAGTCTCCAATTATCCTAAAACACTACACACTTGAAAGAATAGAAAGCACATTATTTGATCTATGTTTGCAAGAAAGTAAATCACACTTACAGGAAAAGAAAATCACACCAATCCCTAGAAGTGATTTTCTCAAGTGTTAATAATGACCTTGATTGTTGTAAATGGTATACAACTGCATGTGAAATTAAAATGCACTCACATGAAAAGAATTAACTCACATTACTTGTAAATAAATCAAAACCATGAACATAATGCTTAAAATAACCAATCCACACTTGTTTAGGAAAACATAAGAGTTAGAATATTAAAAATAGAGTAATTCTAAGGCTGTAATGGAGTTGCAACAATAACTTGAATTCAGTGATATAATTCCTTCACAAAACTAATTAGTAAGTGAATAAGGGAAATATTAGCACTATAGTTGTAGCAATGTATCTATAGTTTAGAGTTGCATTAATTATTAATATATCATAGTTTTAATAGTTAACAATTTAGAGCTACAACTATTAGTCTTTGATGGATATGGTAGCATTCTAGTCTCAAATGATTCTAAGAGGCTAAGGAACACAGTCTCTAAAACCAAAAAAAAAAAATCATGAGATAAGCTTTGGAAACACCTTAATTAAATTATTTTTCCATAATTTAAATATTTCCTATGTACTACTTAGGAAAAGTTGTAAATAAAATTAGTTAATTAAGGATGTTCGATATTTCTCTATAGACTTATATTGATGAATTCTAAATGATATTCTCCGTTTATGGAGATTAAATCATGGTCATTGAGACTCCAACGATAAAGAGAAAGTCGAAGGGCTAGGATATAACATCAGTGTGATAAGTTGTGAGAGGTAGATCAAGCTACCGATTTTGGGGTCTTCAATGAGGGCATAGTTCAAACCATAGGGAGAGCGTAAAATATAGGGAGTAGTAGATAATTTGGGAGTAGGATTCCAGAGATATTACTAGTTATTTTCCAGTGCCAAAGTGTCTAGAAAAGGGAGTTTGAATAAATATGCAAAGGAGGCACAAGCAATGTGAATAGATTGAAACCACAATATGAGTTACCCGAAAAGGGTTAATTCAGTTTTTGAAAGCCATATCATCTTGTAGGAGGAATAAAAATTCACTTACAGAGGTAGAGGAAGGTTAGACAACCTACTTAGAGGAAAATATAAGGTTTTTCATGTTTCTTAGAGTTTGGAGTGTGTGTTCAAAGAAATAATATGAGTTTTCAATGTGGGGTGCGATTAGTGCAGATGGGGATGAGTAGATTTGTAAAGGATACCTACGATCTCTAGATTATTTTTCTAGTCATGATCTACATTTTTTAGAGGATAGATATTTGTGCATACTATTGTAATAATTATCAAATTGTTGCATAATAAAACATACCCTTATCTGATGTCCTCGTTTTCCAATTAGGGTTTTTTTGGGGATGTCTAGTCCAAAAATATTGGTGTCATTTTTATTGTGTATGTGCATCTATTTCTCAATTCCCATTTTTGAGTTCGTAATGTTTTTATTCTGAATATTGCATTGGTGATTTGATAATTATTTTACATAAATAAATAAACCGCTAACAATTATAATATTAAACTCCAGTTGGCGCATTCATGGAAATTTCACATAGTATCATAGCAAAAGATTGGATCAGAGAGGATCTAGGAGAAAGGAAGTGAGATTTTTGCAGATTTAGAGGGATATATGAAGAAAAATTCCATATCTATGCATGCCAACTAGGCAGTGTGAGTTATTGGTGCAAAAAAAATCAACTTCTAGTTAGGGGTGAAGGAAAATATCAAATTTTCCCAGAAGCAGTAGCAAGAGGAAATGAATTTTCCAGAAATAGGTTCTAGAGAGAAGAAAAGTAAAATCATAGAGTAGATCTAGGCATACATATTTGTAGAAGGGCTTATATTTTTAGATCTATTTATGGTAGGAAGAGAAAGCACCCAAGCAAAATTTCCAGTATATTTCTTAGAGGGTTCCCAGCTTTCAAGTTACAAGAAGGAGGTTGCAATTTCTAGTAGCAGAAGGAAATAAAATAATTTTCAGTCTAGCCAGTACAAGTTTTAGGGTTAGTAGTATGTGTTCCAAATTCTGGAGAAGGAATTTTGGGAGGTAGAGTGAGTTACCCAAAATAAGAGGAAGGTAGTGAAAATTCTAGGAAGGACACCGAAGATAAGTGCAGGAGAGGATGTACACATTCCAGGGGGAGTGCATGTAGCTGAAAGAAGCTTGGGTGGGTTGTTGAAAAGAGGATGTTTATAGCATATCGTTATCCATTTTATTTGAGTATCACATATTTTTGTATATTTCTAGAGATGGTTGCACAAGGTTGTCAGTTGAGATCGTGTGGGTTAGGAAAAGTGTAGATATAGGTAGAAAATTAACTCATACCCTCCAGAGGAAAGCGTTGGAGGAAGTGTGGGTTGTCTAGTGCAAGCTACAAAGTGAAGGGGGTTGAATTCATGGACATTTCTCAAAATAAAATAAAATGGTATTATCCTTAGATGGAGTAGGAGTATGATACTCCAGTATGTCGGATCGAGTAGGATCCTAGGTAGGAGAAACAATAGGTCTAGATCTATCCATAAAGGGCTTGATCAATAGATAAAATCTACTTCTTATGTATATTTCTCACATGTTTCAATACCTTTGCTAAAGGATCCCAAAAATTTATAGTGGTAGGAGGAGCATTCATGATACATGAGGTACATGTGTTCATTATCAATGGGGCATGGTTAAATTATCGAGAGATAGTGTAGAGTCAGGGATACACAGTCAGATTGTCAAGAGATAGTTGAAGAGATGGAACCAGATGTAGTCAACTACCTAAGAGACAATTGCAGAGCCAATTGGGTGCAGTAAGACACTCAAGAGATAGTTTTGGAGCTAGTTTTAGTGACATATGTAGTGTGAATTGGCCATTTGTAGTTAGCAATCACAATTCCAATCAAAGAAATTTCCCAGTTATTCTGAGAGGGAAATCGAGAGTTAGAGGGAGTCCAAATTTATAGGGAGATTCCCTATGGAAGTTTGATATTCAAGTTATTAGCATATCATTAAACACTGTGAAAGTGGTTGTAGTAGCACAAAGGAAGTGCAGAAGAACCAACAATGTGATATCAACGTATGCATAGTAGCATGGTGGACACTAGTTTCAAAATTGACTTATTCATAGTGATTTCCAATAACACGGAGTTAGATTAGTAAAGATGTGGAGAAATGAGGTACAATAGAAGTCATACATCAACATAATGTGACATTCCATCTACAAAATTTTCATCAAGAGAGATGAATGGATAGTGGGGTATAGTGGAGAACATCTTTTGCGCTATGAGGGAGTGTTAGTTTTCTATGGGCATGGTAGCAGCAGATAGTTATTCTAGTCTCAAGTGATGCTAAGAGTCTAAGGAACACAATATCTCCAAAACCCAGAAAATGTTTCATAAGATAAGCTTGGGAAACAACTTAATTAAATTAATTTTCCATAATTTAAATATTTCCTAAGTCTAAATTAGGAAAAGTGGTAAATTAAATTTAGTTAATTAAGGAAGTTCGAGATTACTCTATAGAATTATATTTATGAATTCTAATTGATCTTAGTAGTTGATGTATATTTAATCATGGTTGTTGAGACTCCAATGAGATATTATAAGTGGAAGTTGAAGGGCTTGAATATAACATCAATGTGATTAGTTGTGAGAGGCAGATCTAGCTACCCAGTTTGTAGTATTCAGTAAGGGTGTATTTCGTGCCAGAGGAAGAGAATTAGAGAGGGAGAAATAGATAATTTTGGAGAAGGATTTTAGAGAGATTCCTAGTTATTTTCCAGTGGTGAAGTGGTTAGAAAAGGGAGTTTGAATACATCTGCAGAGTAGGTAGAAGCAGTGTGAATAGCTAGAAACTCTAATACGAATTGTTAGAAGAAGGTTGATTAAGTTGTCGAAGGCCATATCAACTTCCAGGGGGTAGATAAAGACACTTATATAGGTAGAGAGAGGTTACATGTCCTAGTTGGAGGAAAATCCAAGGTAGTGCTTTTTGCTTAGAGGCTACAGTGCATGTTCCAGACAGTAGTGCAAGTTTCCAACATGGGGTGCAAGCATGATAGAGGAGGCCAAGTTGTTTTGAAAAGGAGATATGGGATCTCTAGATTATTTTTACAACTATGATCTATATTTTCCGAAGGATAGCTAGTTGGGCATCTAGTTGTAATAATTCTAAAAAAATTTCACAATAAAATATACCCTCATCTCCTGCATTAGTTTTCCCTTTAGGGTTTTTCTGGGGATGTTTAGTACACAAATATTGGTGTCATTTTTTTTATGTGTGTGCATCTATTTCTCAGTTTATATTTTTTATTTCACATCATTTTATTGTGAAGAATGCATTAGTGATTTAATATTTATTTTCCATAAACAAATAAATTGGTAATAGTTACAATATTAAACTCTAGCTGGTGCATTTGTGGAAATTTCACAACAACAGTTAACAATTTAGAATTGTAGTAGTATGAAAATAGAGTATATGAAAAATTGAAATTGAAATATAATTGTAATTGCAACTATATTCTGAGTATAGATAACACTCAACTTAGGAAGGGGACCTACCTCCATAATTGAGGCACTAGTTAGAAAGGTAGTACAACATGAACACTCAACACACCATTACTAAAAAAAGGGAAATTATGTTGCATAAAGTAAATATATAGTACAACTTGAAGCTTATAAGTTCTATCTTCTGTACCTCTTACTGTTATTTCCTAGATTAAGGAGAAAAATGGATTTTATATCACATATATTCTACCTAAGAATGAACTAAAAAGGTGGAGCGGCAACAATGAAAATAAGATTGTTCATCTTATTACATTAATTCCTTCAGAGATTTGCAAAAATATGCAATAAATGACTCAATTTAGCTAGGCGACATGTGATGTATGAGATAACTTATTTTTTTGGTCATCCACTTTTCCCTATCATTTTCTTGCATTAGAATATATTCATTGACTCATTTGATTGGTCTAAGAATAATAGTTAGATATTTGATTGTCTCACTGGCACAACTGATGTGGATTTGTATTAGTGTCACTAGAGTTGAAATAAGGGATAAAACATAAAGTTGCAATAGTCACACCATGAGTAGAGGGAAAATGATTTGTAACAACAATGTGAGGGATAAAAAAAATTTCACATTAAAATTTGCAACACAAAATTCGTAGTAATAGTGAGGAGCTACAACAATAATGAAGAGTAGTAGTAACAACAACGAGCAATAATGGTTATGGTGGGGAGTAGAAACAATGGCAAAGAGTTATTGAAATGGTGAATATTTGTGGAAATGGTGGAGAGTTGCAATGAATGGTGGAGCCATGTAGTAATTATGGTTGCATGTCATTGTTACAACCACTAAATCCTGCTCAAGAAGTGTAGCACCCACAAAGAGTTATAGCACCTGTGATAGGTTGTAATATATATGAGTAGTTGTAGATACTTTTGAGACCCTACACCGAGTGGTAACTGTGTCCTTGGATCTTGTATGCCACTATGAATACAAAAAGGTAACAATTTTCCTCAAAATGCATATGAATAAGCATTAAAGTGGATCATAGAAGGTAATTCTCACCTTGACCAACAATGTATTAATATATATGAAAGGGTGATAGGGAAAGGATGAAAAATTAGAAAATTATGGGGAAAAAGGTATTTTATGGGTCCTAATAAACAGGTAAAATTTTAGGGGCTAATATTCACAGGTGGGCTGATTTTCAATTATTTTTCCGAAAGAAACGTTTCATTGATTTCCATTTTCTTAAATATATTCACACAAATTTTATAGTATAAAATTATTTTACCTTTGAAATCACAAAAAAATTATAGATACTATATACAGAATCATTGAAAATTTGAATAGTTTCACAAGGATATCGACAAACATTTTACAATTTGCATATTACAAGCTAGTGATATTCACCAAGGTTTCTAAACTTGTAGGTAAGTTTTCATCCTTAGGATTTTCCTTGCTAAGAATATTTCAATTTAGGCACCTATCAACCTCCAAACTATCATTGTTTTGGCAAGCCAACCACCTCCCCTCTCATTTTATTAAAATGATAAGGGCCCCTCATTATTCTTGTCTTTAAAGTTTTTCCCATTTGACTTTTTGTTTGACGAGGTTTGATAAAAATGTTTTCTAATGTACAATATTGTTGTTCTTTAGGGATTATGTGACATGACCTTCTTTGCTTTTACATGATTGTATATTTTTTATGCTCATTTTGACAGTCCTTGTATCATCTTTCATTAGGAATTCATGAAAAGAAAAAGTCCTAAGGCCTACCATTTTGCATTTGCATATGAAAGTCAGAAAGAACAAGGCCACTACACAATCTACATTATGTAGTAGCCTTATCTCATATTTAATTTACACATATGTATATCTAATGTTTTGTGCCTTGTATTAAATGAATAATGTATGTTTCTGGCCTTGATACTTATTTTTATATGACTTCGAGTATGATTATAACATAATTTATGGACTATTGAACCTTATGTTTAAAAAATAATTCTAGGTTTATATATCAATCGGTTTCCATAAATTACTATGCTTTGAATTTAGTTAATAGGGTTAAATTTATTCGATCCAATGAATGATTTGAGGGTTATGATTATATTTCATGTGAATTGAGATATGTTATCCAAAGTATCTTGGTATGTAATTATGAGGCATGATGTTCCCCCTATTATGAGTTATGGGTATTGGTCTTTTTGTTATTGATCTATATGAGATATGTCTTGCATGTCAGGGATTGGTATCCCGATCAATGCCATATGTGATAAATCTACCATTCATAATTGTTCATACATATGGTATTCATACTCACGTACCATGCCCTTAAGTATTATGAACTAACCTCTAGGGTTTTAATGAGAGTGACACTCAACTATCTCATTCTCTCCTCCCATTTGTACTTTGTTCCAAAAATGGCATAGGGTTTCGAGATTATTTTCCTAGTGCATGATCGGTATCTGCATTTTTCTTTCCACTTTAACTGTAAACCCTCAAAAGTCAAGCTATACCTCGTGTTATTTGAACCAAGGTTATTGGGACCGAAATGGTTGAGGTTTATGATGATTGTACTGAACTCTTCCACCATGTCGACTATTGGGATTTCCTCCACCTTTTCCAAGGTTATAGTTAGGGTGTTATTGAAGCATTTTCTTCTTCATTCGATGGTAATTAGAAATCCAAGGTTGGAGATATAGAAATCTCTTTGGATGTATATTTCATTGTCAACACTACCAATCTCCTGGTCAAAGGGGAGAAATGGTAAAAAAACCATAGAGTCCATGACATCCCCTAGAATAAGCTGGTTCCAAAAAAGGAATGTGTTTATGATGATAAAGGTATGCCTATTACCTATATTAAACTGCAATGGTAGAATCTAGTTTTGTTCTTGCTTCATTCTATTACTTTTTAGGGAAGTTAAAAATTGGTCTTCATCTAAAACATAAGGCTATTAATGTTTTTTTTAGGTTATAATCTCAATTTTCCTTATTATTTGTATAAGAGTCTAGTTAAAATGTCTCACATCTACCAGTTGTAATGTAAAAACGCTAATAAATTGCTTTTTTTCCACAATATTATTTGCATCTTAGTTAAGCTCTAATTGGAAAAACTTGGAGATAACTGGGATGTTTTCATAATTCAGAACAATTTTGTTAACCTCTCCTTCCTAGAAAATCCAAACTACCTACACCTCCTTCGCCTAATTCTCCTCCGCATGACCCTACTCTATCACCCATTCATGATTCAATGCATTTGTATTTTGGAGAATTTTATCATGAGGTTGCTCCTTATGTCACAAAGGATGATAGGAATACTAAGCCCGAACCTATGAATGCTCGATAACTAGAAGTATGGCCAAGAGAAATTTTGTTGGTAAAGGCGAGAATCAAAAAGAAATTAATAAAAGGGTAGAGTGAAAAGTCTACAGTTAACCATCAGTTTAAGTTCGAGTCACTTGCACCTGCATGTCCAGAAATAGAGAATCAATTGAAACAAGATTTTAAGTCTCATATTAAGGATACATTGTGAGGAAGGAACATTTGTAGATTAAGTCAAAATAAATGAATGACTTCGCCTTTTGAAGAGATCTATGTTGATCTCGAGACAAATATAAATCCTGAGCCTAAGAATTTTAAGATGGAATTGCAGTGTTTTTTAGGATAAAAACGATATACCGAAAGCATAGAGTGATATACTTGAGAAAATTTCTTCTAAAGTCCCTATATGATCTCTCGTGGAATCAACAATTTTTATTCACTGTTTCGCGAATGAATGGTCAGATTTCACAACTAATGTAGGAAAATGAGAAACTTAAAGCCATCTTTCGACCTAAAGAAACTAAAAGAGAACACAATTCTAATAGTTAAGTCAATAAGTCATAGGTTATTGATACTTGCATTATAGTGAAGTCTTTGAGGGTTAAAGTGACAATTTCCTTAGATCTTAATCATATGCATGATGCTAAATAAAGGTTTTTCTTGTTGATATTTCACAACTTTTGGGAATGATGAGGTATTTTAAAAATTTTATTATTATAATTATAAGGTTGTTACAAAGCCTTAGATTCTATAACAACCCCTTTTCTCTTGTTTTTATTGAAAACTTATTTCCTTAAATTGTCACGAGTATCTATCTTGGCCAAGAGCAGGTACCTGTAGATTGTACCGATTATTGTGGATATTATCAAATCAATTATTGTTATTTACCTAGTGGATTTTCTGTTATTTCCTAGATATGGCCAGTCGGCCGAAAACAAACAATTATGGTTATATTTTAAAATACATTTTTATTTTTGAGTTAATTATGGACATAGTTAGTTGTTCGAAGGATATAAAACCTCCTATTTTTTAATGAAAAGGGGATACCCATGGTACTATAGAGAAAGGGGAAACACTAGAAAAGTGATTAAAACTTTGACTATGGATTTAATGCTAATTTTTAAATGCATCTACTGATATGGTTTGGTATGTCTTCATGTGAATTATTTCTCTGGTGATATGAGTATTATTAGTTTTCTTTATTTTTCTTGTAGTTTGATCTTTGAAATATTAAAGGTTATGATGCTTCAGGAACACTAAATTGGATCGTGAGCTGATAGTTGTCTTTATATATTAATTTTCCATTATGTTATTTTAATTCTTATGCATTACACATATGGTGTAACTCCTCCAATGACTTGTGTCCTAAGGAGAATACATATCATAACACTTTTTATTTTTATTTTATCTCTATTATTTTATTCTAGAAGGTTAGATTCATAGAAGTGTTATCTTCCTACAAATCAAACTAACACAATTATGTGTCATTTACTATTTACTCACTATTTTTTTTGTCGGTTTATTTAACTTGCTTGTGAATGGTTGGGACACTGTTAGATAGAGAATGATATAGTGACCTTTTCTCTTTGAATATTTTGTCTTAATGGAGGATTAGTTTTTTATATACTTTTATGATTCTTAATGTGTAAATTCATCTATTAATAGAGTTTGGCCTATGTTAGTTCGAAAGATATACAATTTAATTTGATATAACTTTAATTCTTTCACTTTCATCACATTATTGAATCATTTATTTTAATTTAATTTATAACTGTACACGTAAATTAAATATTGGTTAGATATTGCATTTTGTTGTTATATAATTTTGTTAAATGAAGTTCATTTATATTTTAGATACTAGATACATTACGATCTAGTCAACTTTTTCCTTTATATTACAATTATGTATATTTTATGTATTATAACATTTTATTTATGTCTTTGTAACATATTTTGGATAACATAATTTTTTTACTTAAATTTATCTGTTTTTAGATTCTAATTTATAAAAAACATATATAAATTAGAATTACTCGTAGACATACATATATAAATTATCTTTTATCTCCTAATAATAGTATTTATACAAACTGTTGTGACTTGTAGTTTTAATATTTTAACCATTAGATAACATGCATTAGTTTTATATAGTAGTATAGATCAGTTTATTATTAGTATAGGATTAATATTATTCTAGTATTAGTTTAGGTTAGGATTAGTTTATCTAAATTCATTCCTTTGTAAGAAGAAAATATTTAAGGTTAATGGAGCCTATAAACTCATCAAGGGTAGCGATACCAAATGGCTTGGGTTATTAAAGATCCATGTTCCAATATATTCCTCCCTTGTTGACATAGGTGTATAATGCCCACATAAACACATTGACATCAAAAATAGATCCTAGATGTAATGGAATTCCTTGCTTTGTTCTTAGGCATATAAGAAATCGTAAATGAACTCGTTCATTATGTTTCATGATTAACACATATTGATCCTTTTCACGCAACTATTAAGAGGTATAATTATTCCCAATGGTAAATCATATTTCAATTGTTGCGAAGAAACTTGTAGGAGAGTAGTTTTGTGACAAACAAAACACTTGTGTTCTTGATTTTTGAAATAACTACACCCTACAACATTATGTGGGTGCCATATCTATCATATTAATCCTTTGATATGGTATTATGGGCTAAAAAATAATTTTCAGCGTCCTCCCTTGTCCCAAAAAAACCAAAGATGATATGCATTGTCTACATATCCATAGGGTATGAATGATCCAACTAGAGAAACCATCCATGCAATTTTCTCAATATGAAGTGAGTACAATAATTCATGGTTGGATTGAAACTGCAGAAAATACAAAAAACTCATGATACTATACTTATAGATCATTTTAGCCTACTCCTTGGGAACTAATACTTCTCTCCATCTATTTTAACAATAATCTTGACATAGCAATCAAAGTGCAGCTTAGGAAATTGTACCTCATCTTGGATGTTGAATTCCAAAAGCTTTAGAATGAGAACCTATTTATATAGAATATGGAAATCATTAAAAGTAATAAAAAGTATCTAATAATATCACCTCATAGTAACTTTCAACTATTTACATAGACTTGATGGAAAGAGTTAATGCTCATATATTTTGAGGTTTATAATGCTATATTGATTTGGATACACATTAAAAGGGAAAATTTTAAGATGGTATAGTTAATTCCTTTTTTCTATCAAAATATATTTAATAATTAGTGTAGTGATATATTTCTCCAAGCCATTACTTTTGTTGTTTATGTTACAAGAAAAAACCTCATAGTAGTTCAATTAAGGATGGAACCATTGTTTTTATCAACCATGAATCAATTTGTATTACACCAAATGGTATATTTTGAAATGATAATGTCATATTTCATTTTGATAAATGATTTATGAATTCCAAAAGTCTCAGAAAGGTCGGAAGAGTGCCTTCTGAAGCTATTTTGTAATCATAATTCTCAACCATTGTGAGGTTGCTTATGGTTCTAAACACCTTTACCTATATCTATAATGAACTAGAACTTAGTTTTTCAACTATAACCGAGACACCACTTCTACTAGCCATGACCAAGATGCTTTTCCTCCCTTCATTCATTATTTTTGTGGAGTTGTCTGGGGATTTGTGCTTGGTCTCCATGTGATAAATCTAGAGGTGATTCAATCATTCTCCTATATTCCATTTTATTTATTCATGAATTGCCTCAAATTCATAGGAGTGGTTTCCTTTTTCAATCCATTATTTTTCATCAATAAAGAATAATTGTGAAGATTTGCGTCAAATTTTGAAACTAGAGTGTCTAGGTCACTTTGGATCTATAATTTTTGACCATAACTCTAGGTGATGTAGTTAGTGGTCATAATTATTATTTCTTAGAGACTATCTACCATGATTTATAGTTTTTTCTTGTAGAGGGATCTTTTTATGAACCAGTGATGGCTTGAAAATTCCAACAATAATTCTAGTTTACTAGAGACAAGTAATATCAAGCTCCTTTAGTGATTGTAGGTTAGCTTTATGATAAAAGGAACCTAATAATATGTCTCATGGACTTAATTTTTTGTGATCTATAATTTGAGTGATGGTTTTATGACATTTAAATCTAGGAAATCACCCACTTGTCTATTAGACGATGTAATTTTCCCAATGATAAGGTATCAATTTCAAAACAATTACTTTATAAATACCCCATAAGAATCAACATATTCAATATTCATTAAATTAATAAGGTATCTCTCAAGACAGTTGTGATATTTATAAGAAAATATCATATTAGGTACTCCATGAATGCATACAAGTATTTTAGGTCCTAGATTTTCACATTAAGGATTAAAATAAATCATCCTATAATAATACAAAGAAAGAATTCATTACTACACAAGAATTCAAGGAGTAAGAAACAACTATAATTTTATTATATTTACTCAAAAATAAGACCTATAAATTAAATGCATTTTTCCATGGGAAGTTTTCTTATAGAGCACACTTTTAGAATTATATATCTAAAAAATGAACCTAAATCTTTCCTCATAAATCCAATTATATTAATACAATCATATCCATAAAAATTATAAATACCCCATTGATCGCCTCATTCTATTGACTAGTTAGCTATGAAATATTTACCAATCTCTATTAACTCATTACAATTGAAATATTCCCTAATGGAAAGAGGGTGCACAATACAATTAATGGAACAATACAAAATAGTTGGTTTGTAATGCACAACACTATATGTATAGATTCTTTGCATGGTGAAAAACATTACACACATAGCACAACATATGTTCAAGCCAAATATTTATTGCACATCACATTCTCTTACACATATCTTCAAAACCTATGCCTACTTTAATGATAAAAAGCCCCCAAAAAATAATATATTTCTCATTCACCAGGGAACAATATTTAATTAGGAAAAATAAATAAATAGAGGTTTTCTTTATTAGGATCTAACCTACAAACCACTAAAATTTAGAATTCATCTTGTTGAAATATTGCAACAACAATGTCAAATTTTAGTAGAAATTGTCTGCTACTACTGCTCCTGCTTACTCGAGTGGCACCCCAGGTTGAGGAGTTACTTGGATCCACTTTTATAGTAGACCCACATTTAGGCTTGATCTATTTTCCAAAATGGGCCAGCTAGGTCATATTTTACGAAAACATTTCTGACTACTAAATAGTATTTTATGGCCTACCTCTTAGCTTCCAACACTATGGTGGAGGTTTTTTTTTCTTGACTCATGTTGTGGTGTTTGTTAAGTGAGGGTAGATATTTACGACATAACATTATTACATATTGTATGGGGGAATTTGACAAGGGAATTAATTTTTCAAGGGAACAATTATTTCCATGCATGGATTTGGTTCTCTATTTTGCAAACCTCTATAAAATTATATAGATGAAAATAAATAAGATAACTACTGTCCACTGGCTTTGTAAATCCTTATGTGCAAGCCTTGGCCTAATAAAACAAGACCTTGACCTCAATAAACTATTTTTTGAGTTGTGTTGTTTTAATGTTAGAATAATCTTTGCTTTTTCCCGAAACTCAAGGTTTTGCACTAATAATTGTTGAATGAACTCCAACACTTTAGTGATATTATTTTTTCCAATATGTCTTCCAAAACTTCACCATTATTATGAATTTGTGCATACAATCATCCATTATGTTGATCAATAATGAATTCTTGTAAAAAACTTGTGTATGGTGCTATTGTAAATTGGTGTGCAATTAACTCTATGTTTTCCCCCCAACTCTTCCATCATATCCATTGAACACTATTAAAGGTATTGTAAAGGTGTTTGTGATAGATCTAATATGGCATACAATAATGTGCTTCACCTTGAGGTTGGTGATGCATTAAAAGTGGTAAGGGAAAAAAAATTTAACCGACGAACCATTTTCCCTACAAAACTTGGACTTTGTCTTAGGGATCATAGTATATTTATTTATCTTAGTTGTAGGCACAAGTAACTTATGATTGGTAATCATTATCACCAAAAATAACTCACCAAGATGTTATAATGAGTATCAATGTAGATCTTGTTACTCTTCTAAGTTGGATTGCAATGCACTAATGATTTCATATATAAGGATTAGTTATCATTGTGGATTTTTTACTAGGAGCAATAGCATTGATATTCCTACTTTATATCTAAGTGGAAATTGTCAAAAATTCATATAATCGTATCAAATTATAAGATGCATGTACCATATTTGTAAGATTTAAACTAGATGATGTTGTATTGGTTTCATGACTCTTTGACTCAGACTTGGGTGGTGCTAGGATTAATGAAGTTTGTGACTACTTCCTCTTCTCTCGCATAGATTTATTTACCTCTCCCTACTCAGGCTTTCACTTGAGTTAATCCTATTTCTTTTTCATTTATAATTAAAATTATTTCAATATTTATAAAAGTTCATCAAGCTTCAAGCACGATTCCTATGGCCATTATATGACAACATTCTTGATGTTTCCCTTTTTGACATGGAAGGGTAGGATATCTAATTTTTCTTGAATATGAGCATGGGGAATGAGAAGAACATTATGTAAATCAATTTCAAATTGAATATAATTATTATACTCAATGACCAAGATGCATAGAATGTAGGACTCAATAGTCTCCAATAGCATATGTGCATACCACTTTTGGAATGCCTTGTTAGTTTCCTTCTAAACTTCTTTATCAATGTTACTTCATCTTAGGAAAACAATTGTTAGTGGTGTGTTATACTCATTTCCTATTGGTGGCTTCCAAACTATCATCACCATCAATAGTAGACCTTAAGTGTAATGGAATTTCTTGTCATGTTCCTATGAATATAAGTAGTCACATATGAATTCATTCATCAGGTACCATGATCAACACATCATTATCCCTTGCACCTAAATTTCAAGTGGTAGGAGGATTCCTAATGAGCACCCATCTTGCCAACACTTGTAGATCAACTTTCGGATCAACTATACTCCGTGTCCCTACGTGGATGCTATATATATCATATACATACTCTAATGTGGAATGAATTATCTTCATGTCCAGAAGGGATGCAAATTCCAACTAGAGGAACTATCCATGCAATATTCACAATAGGAATAGAGTACAATATTCCATTGTTAGGCTGCATCCAAAATGTAGAAAATGCAATAAGATCATGATACTATACTTGCTGATCATTTTAGCATAGCCCTTGGGAACAACTCACTTCACTCCATCTACTCTACTATTAATCATGACATAGAAGTTGAGCTACAAGTTAGTAAATTGTATCTCAACCTAGATGTTGAAGTTCACAAGCTTCAAAATGAGAACCTTCCCCAAAATGGGTTGTTTGATCAATAACTTCTCTTGGATTTACACTACAAACATTTTTTCTTAATTAATGAATTTGGAATTATTACACACTTTCATCTTAGCGAGGATCACCATTTGTTAGATATCATATTGTATCAATTCAACACTTATACAATCCTATGAAAATAACTCATAATGAACCTTGCAAACATAAATCTATGATACTCCTAATCTAATTTATTGTTGTTTGAATTTTTGGAGTTAGGTCACCTTCGATCACTAGGGCCGATTGTATGCCTCCAATTAAATTACATTAATGAGGCCTTTCAATGATTAATCACCAAGGTTTTCCAACTTTGTTCTTCCTACTTTATAATGTAAATAAATCGAAAGGGGGGCAACCATTTTGTCTAGATTACTAAGGTTCTTCAGAAAATTACTATCATAGAGCTGGTTCGAAACGTGTCGACAAAAATTTTCTTACATGTGTTTTTCACCGAAAGTTCTTATACACATTTATGGATCACAGAAGACAAATTCCTAATAAAGTATATTAGCTTTCAGAGTATTGCATTGAGGTTATATTTGTGTGATGATTTTTGTCATTATTTCTCCACAAGTTGAATATAACCAGCAATTATCCTATCCTTTTCCAATTCAATTAACTCATAAAATATTGTTGTAAATATCATTCATTTGGCTTTTTAATAGTAATTGAAATTCTGGGGCTAGGTACCACAAAATATAATGGCATATAGCTTCTTTCCCATGAACCAATCAAAATTATATATTCTTTTTCAACCTTTCCCAAGTGATCTTGTATTCCAATAGTACTGAAAGAAATCATTGATCCTAATTTTCATGCTCCACATTGTAAGGCTTATTAAACGCATGTTCAAATGTAGTATTAAAATCTTCCATCATACCATTACTTATGTCCAATAAGTTTTGATATTTTTATAATGGATCTTAAGCTCTTGGTTCAATGTGTAGATAATGACATTCAATAAATGTGTTCCTTGACCACTCTTTAATGCCTTCAAATAGCCAAATATTGTAATAGTATTTTTTAAAATAAACCATTCAACATTTTTAATAGTACAATCATTAAACGATGTAGTCTATTCCCATTCGGTCAAATAATCCATACAATAATAATTCACCATGCATCAGTTCTAAATGTGGTGGGTCTTGTCAACCCAAAAGAGTTAAATTTGTAGTTGTCAATGAGCTATAGCATTTTGAAAAGGATGTGTAATAATTCATCCCTACCCAATAAAAATTATATATGATTTTTCAACCTTTTCCAAGTGATCTTTTATTCCCATAGTACTAAAAGAACTCATTGAAGGCCACCACAACCTACCATGCAACACTTTTAACAAAAAATATTTATCTGTATCGTTCCCTCAAAAAATTCCTTCACTTGACTATATAATACTATGCAATATCCATTCTCCATTACACACCTACATAGTATATGAAAATGGCTCCTAACTTGTACAATTATCCTATAATTAGCTAGTAATCCATGTTTCTTGTTACCAATTTTCCTCATTGTAGAATTTTATATCCTTCCATAAATTTTCTTATGATAAGATATGTCACAATTTTCTTGAACTAATCTAGAATCATTTCAACCCTAAGTAATTTTGTATGTGGTAATTCATCATCCATAATTACTCTAGCTTACCTCACACGACTTAGACAAATGATCTAGTCCAAAATTACGCTTACCAGGTTTTACTACCACCTCAAAGTCAAACTATAGAATTGTAACATCTAGACTCATATCCTCCCCCCCCAACATTGGCTTGTTCACTAAGTATGCGAATTTCAAATGATATAAAAATAATTTCAAGGGATTTCCTAGAAAACAATACATGTTTTTTTGTAGTGCATGCAACATTGCAAAGCCTTCATACTTAGTATTTGTGTAGTTCTTATCTATGTTTGATGATTTTATACTAGATAACAAGACATGATGACTAATATTACCTTAACCTAGCTATGTGAGGATTGCAGCATGGGAAAATGATGATGTGTTCACATGAACAAGGAACATCTTTGTCCATGCTGAAAACATCAAAATTGGTGTACTAGTAACTAAATACATCTTTATTAGATACAAAACCTCTAAGCACTCCTGGGTCCAATCTCATAACATATCATGTATCCATTTGTAATATACTCTTCAATGGCACATCAATATTAGCATAATTTTTGACAAATTTCTTCGAATAGCTAGTATGTACCATTGTTGTACATAAGTCCCAGCCTAATGTTGGGGTCAACATATCCAATATCATAAATACCTGTGGAATCCACAAGAGATCTTATTTACAACTGAAATTTCCAAAGAATGTTCCAAACGACATGTGGAGAATGTATTTTTATGTTTAGTTATATTTGTGGTTGTATGCATCTATCAATTATTAACCTCAAAACGTATATGTTTTATCAATTAACTGAAATAGTTCAATAATACACATATACCTCTACAAAATTTATCATAACTCTTTTAATGATACTACCACAATATGAAAAAATAATATAGGTGTTTTCTTCAAACCAAAGTAAATCATCGTATATGCAAATGAATCCCACTCAGTTGGAAATGTGGTATTCATGATGTCCTCCTCTACAATCCACACCTAGTGTATCCTGAAAATCCATATGTGAATAAATAAGGTTCCCTTTTATAGTTTTTAATCCTATGAAACAAATTTCTACAAAAAAATTCTTAAAAAACTAATATGCAATGACAAACACAGACATTAATAAAGAGATTTTATCTTGGAAACCAAACCTAGAAAATCAATAATATATTTTTAATATATACGCTTTGTATAATATTACAATAAAATATACATCTTATGGAATCCATAAAACACCAATCCATTTATCATGGATTAGAATACAATTGTAGTTCCTTAATTGAAACTAGAAAACCATGGGGAAAAATACCATGCACCACAAAATTGTTAAAGGAAAAAATCATGTGTCAAAAAGCAACTAAAAATGGACACAAAATTTTTTCTCAATTTTCTTTTGGGGGTACTACCTCAAACCACAATATGAGGGGGGGTCTTCACCCCTCTAAAAAAGGGGGGGCTACTTTTGTCTTGCTACACCTAGTGCAACATACAACACATGAGAATAGTCATGCAAAGAATATAACACATACCCAAAATTCTCTCACTTGATTTATTTGAACATAGGGGATCATGGGATTACATTATCAAAAAATTTAGAACAGTAATTCCCATTTCTTCTCTACAACAAGAAAAATTCTTAATGCTTGCAAATTTTCTTAATGAATATGCAACAACAACACATTCTTTTCTTCAACCATATCTCTTATAAAGTGAGACTAAACTTCAATATGTTTTGACTTACAAGGGTTCACTAGGTTTTTCACTAGGAATATTTCACTATGCCTATCATAATCTATCCTCAATGCTCACTAGACAAAGTCAATACTTGAGCACAATCTCTACAACCATATTGCATTCTTTCTTTCATGAGTGGTTGTCATGTATTCAACTTTTATTGTGGAAAATATCACTGCAAACTCTCTTTCTCATTATTCCAACTAATTTCTTCTCCAAATAGGTCCACCTACAAATATTCTACAATCTAGACTTCCAACCCAATGTGAATAAAAAACCCACATGTTTCTAACACTCCATCCAATCATGCCCTTCCTCAATGGCATATTTCAACAAAATATTCACCCAAAAACACCACAAAACCTCTTTAGTATTGTATAATGTTCATTCGTTATTTTTGACTAATGACTACTCAATAATCCCACGAAATATGCAATGCCTAGTATAATACAGACCAACATACATCAAACTTCCAACGACACTAACATATGGAGCACAAGACATGTACTATTCCTATTTCTATGCCTTGGGACATTGTTTTGCATATAAATTGACACATACAATAATATGCAAGTCTCCATTAGAAATGCAATATTGGCTTGACATACTTCCTCTAATTTAACTAAAGTTTCATGTTTTCCCAATATTTTTTAATTTCCTTGCCCAAAATAAAATTTACGTCACTAAGATCCTTCATGTCAAATTTAGAGGATAACTAAGTTTTCACTTCTTAGATGATTTTCCTGTCATTTCCCATCAACAACATATAATCCACATACAAGACCAAATAAATAAAATCATCACCAACTAATTTGAAATACACATTATACTATATCATCTTCAATCTAAAACATTGAATAAATCATATCTTCATACATGAGAATATTTTTTTTTTGTGAAGGTGGTCTTTTGGTGCCAAACTCACATATGAAGAAAAGATGGCCAAAGGCACAACTTAACCTTGAAACTCAATTAGAAGTCTTTGACTGATCATGAATAAGTTTACCAAGCTTAGACAAGCTTAGTTCCCCATGATTCGGCCTTATTTGCAAAAGATTCATATTCTTAGTATTATGTTTTTCTTGAGTATTATTGTGAAATTTTCCATAGAGTGCTCTCCAACTTAACAATGATTAAAAAACCTAAAAGCGATCCTATATTTTAATAAGGATTAAGATATTCCCATTTAGACAAATAAAACAACATTCCGTGTAAAAGGAACTTATTTCCACCTCTTTACCACCACAAACACTTCTTATAACTCCTCTATAGCTATAGCTATAACCATTGTCCTTGTTTGATTCAATCTTCTACTTAATGTGATATATATTTTTAAAATCATACTTATTTTTAGCATTGTATCAATATTCTATTGTGATATGAGTGATATCATCATAAGTTAAGAGGGCACTTCCTTATGTGTCTATGATTGGTTACTAGTTCATAGATTTCACAATAGTAGTCAATTTTGGGTTCTCATATTTAAAGATGCTACAACTATTCAACATGTTGAATCAACATTGTTATTTAATATGTCTCTTTTCATGCATGTGGCAAAACAAATTTCTAATTTTCGAAACTACTATTAATGTTTATATAGACATTTGCAGTCTCTCTAAATTTTCTTCTTATCTTCAATAATTTGATGAGATTGCATATTTTTCATCAATTTCAGTGAGTTCTTCTTCACGTCTTTATTGCATGCATCTAAGTAGTGTTTTGATTTGTTGTATAATTCTTGCCACAAACCATTGTATTAAAAATTCCTCATGTGTCAATAAACATTCGATCTTAAAGAATGGCCAAAACATATATTCCTTTATTCTCATCAACTAGTTAGGGATTGGTTCCTCTCCTTATGCCATTTTCTAAACTTATTTATGACATCATTTATATTGTCTTTGTTTCTTTGGGTATGATACTCACCATCATTTTTCTTTCCTATTTTACGTTGAGGTGTACTTTACATGTAGCATCGTCACCTATTTTTTTCAAAATATGGTTACCACATTCCATTTATTTAATTTAGTTCTCCATGCTTGCGTCTTATTTGCAAAAGATTCATATTCTTAGTATTATGTTTTTCTTGAGTATTATTGTGCATTCTTGTATGGAGTGTTCTCCTACTTAACAATGATTGCAAAACCTAAAAGTGATCCTATCTTTTAATAAGGATTGAGATATTCCCATTTAAACAAATAAAATAGCATTCCATGTAAAAAGAACTTATTTCCACCTCTTTACCACCACAAACGCCTCTATAACCATTGTAAGTTCCTTTTACATGGAATGTTATTTCATTTGTCTGAATGAAAATATATCAATCCTTTTTCCCACCTCTTTACCACCACAAACACCTCTTATAACTCCTCTATAACTATAGCTATAACCATTGTATCAATATTCTATTGTGATATGAGTGATATCATCATAAATTAAGAGGGCACTTCCTTATATACCTATAATTGGTTACTAGTTCATAGATTTCACAATAGTCGATTTTTGGTTATCATATTTAGAGATGCTACAACGATTCAACATGTTGAATCAACATTGTTCTTTAATATGTCTCTTTTCATGCATGTGGTAAAACAAAGTTCTATTTTTTTGAAAGTACTATTAATCTTTATCTATAGACATTTCGAGTCTCTCCAAATTTTCTTCTTATTTTCAATAATTTAATGAGATTTAATATTCTTCATCAATTTCAAAGAGTTCTTCTTCACGTTTTTATTGCATGCATCTAAGTAGTGTTGTGATTGGTGTATAAGTCCTGCCACAAACCATTGTATTAAAAAGTCCTCGTGTGCCCATAAACATTCGATCTTAAAGTATGACAAAAATTCAACCATTACGATTGTTTATTCTATTATGATTTTCAATTAAAATTCATAAACCACGTGAATACTTTTCAAAGGAGTTTATTTATTTAAGTTTGGTAGGAGCACATTATTATTTTTTACATGAATTGCTAGACCAATCTTACCTTCATTAGGAATAATACTTTATAAATTTTCATGCATTTGTATCCATGTTCTATTACTTATTTGTTTTCTTCCATGTAGTCAACTCTTAATTGAGGAATAACACTTTTAATAATTTTTCATTGTTATTAGCAATTGGATCCATGTCTCTTTAATTAATATTTCTATATGTTCTTGATGCAAATCAAGTTAGACAGATTTGTTTATATAAATATTTTTCTAGCAGTACTTAACCATTTTCTTCATATTGACTAAGTACTCTATATTGTATTATTTTAACGCTCATTTTAGAGATTTTAGGATTTATATAATGCCCTAAAAAATTATACATAATCTCTAAGAATTATGATTGTATTTTATAATTACAAACTTTTGAATATACCACCGGAGATAATGATATACCACCATAAGTTAGAGTCATGTATCTTATAGAAAAGAAAGAATACAATTTTTTTACTAGCTTTAGTGATATATATAGATCCCCGATTCTATTTTTGGGTCGGCTTTTTCCCATGATATTATTGGTCATTATTTTTTTCTTATCCATGTGAGAAACCATGGCCTTCAGAGCTTATGGATAACACTAGATTTTACTCACCAATTTTCCGTTGCCTTTTACAGGAAAACTATTTATAACTTCATGACGACCATGAATATTTTTCATTATTTAGAATAAAAAACAATAGTAAAATTCGAATGGCTGATAGTTTAAATGATGTTTCTTTTTTTATAATTTTTTTATAATTATTATATTAAAATGATTAATATATAGTTATATAAATTAAATAATATCATAATAAATATAAAAATTAGTTACAATTATTTTATAATACATTAACATCCGTTAAAATTTAAAAAAATAAAAAATGAAAAATGAAAAAGAATTGTAATTTAATTTTAAATAAAAACAATTATAAAATTAATTAATATATAAATTTTTAAAAATATGAGATACTATTGTTATTTATGGGAATTTTTAAATATATATTTTTTAATTATTAAAAAAAATATATAATTAATTTAAATTTAAAAAATAAAAAATAAAAAATAATTATAATTTAATTTTAAATAATAGTTATTATTTATTAATTATAAAAATAATTAATATATAAATTTTAAAAAATATGAGGTAATATTGTTATTTGTGAAAATTTTTAATTATTTTTTTTATTATTAAAAAGAAAAAAAGAAAATTAATTTAAAATTTAACAAAAATAAATAAAAATAAAAAATAATTATAATTTAATTTTAAATAATAGTTATTATTTATCAATTATAAAAATAATTAATATATAATTTTAAAAAAATATTTTATAATTAATATATAAAATTTAAAAAATATGAGATAATATTGTTATTTGTGGAAATTTTTAAATTTTTTTAAAAAATTATTAAAAGAAAAAATATAATTAATTTAAAATAAAAAATAAATAAAAATAAAAAATAATTATAATTTAATTTTAAATAATAATTATTATTTATCAATTATAAAAAATAATTAATATATAAATTTAAAAAATATTTTATAATTAATATATAAATTTTAAAAAATATAAGATAATATTGTTATTTGTGGAAATTTTTAATATTTTTTTTTTTTAATTATTAAAAAGAAAAAATATATTGGAGTTAAACAAGGTTTCCCCCTCTTCCCTACTCTATTTGGTATTTACATCGATAAGTTAGAAGGTTGTTTAGAGGAAACATGATGTGTTGGCACGATCTTAGATCGGATAGTCATCATCCTTCTTCTCTATGCTGACAATATTGTTCTTCTTGCAAGGTGCCCATCTAATCTTGATAAGCAACTTAGACTTCTTAAGGATTTCTGCTCTACCATGGGTATGTCTGTTAACACTCACAAAACAAAAGTTATGATTATCAAATCCAAGAAGGACACTTACGCTAATTTTATGTATGACAATAGTAACTTGGAGGAAGTGTCTTCTTACAAGTACCTAGGAATTGATATTCGTCACAAGCTCAATTGGAACTATAGCATTCAAAAAAGGATTAGTGGGGGGTGGAAAGCTTATTTTGGTCTTGAAAATAATTGTAAAACGACAAACCTCGTAATGTTGGATAGAAAGAAGTTCCTCTTTGAAACTTTAGTCACTCCTGTTATCTTATATGGATGTGAGGTTTGGGGTTGCAGCATCTCTAGAGAATCCTGGAGAAATATTGAGAAAATCCAGAAGCGTTTTATAACATATAACCTTAAAATTAAAAGCAATACACCCTATCCTATTCTCCTTATAGAAGTGGGTTTTTCCCCTATCGAGATCCTAGCTATGACTAGGCTTCTGTTGTACAAGCACAAGCTCAATAGCATAGGAGACCATAGACTTCCTAAGCTAGCTTCAAATCCCAGCCAAAACCACCTAAAGCTTAAACGAGGTTGGTATAAAGACACCAGGGCCTAGTTAAACGATTGGGATATCGACGAGAATGTTGCATTGCAAAACATCAATAACATTAATTTTTTTTTTACTTATAAGTTCAAAAAAAAAATGTGGTGTGAGAAAGATCTAGTAGCTAAAAGAAAATTAAGGTATTATAAGGAGGTCATCAACCCCACCTTAGACGATCAAAAGTATCTCTATGTTTTAACTATCTCAAAGAAGAAAATTAATATAGCCAAGATTAGAACGAACTCTCATGAGCTCCATAGTGAAACAGGTCGTTGGATTGTTCCTAAAACACCATGGATGGAAAGGATCTGCCATCTCTGTGAGAATATGAACATCGAGGATGAAAATCACTTCCTCTTAGAGTGCCCTGCCTACAACCACATTACAGCTCAATTTCATAATCTTTGTTGCAACACTGACCTTCGTATCCTTTTAAGATGTCAAAATTATAGTGAGATGGGGAGGCTTCTCTCCAAGCTCTTTGAACATAGAAATAAAATCTTAAATCAAATTAAATAACTCTTTTCTTTAGGTCCGATAGACCAAAGGTTGGTCTCAGTGGATGTTAACCACCACCATCATCATCATCAATTAATTTAAAAAATTTTAAAATAAAAATAAAAAATAATTATAATTTAATTTTAAATAATAATAGTTATTTATCGATTATAAAAAATATTAATATACAAATTTTAAAAAATATGAGATAATATTGTTATTTATGGAATTTTTTAAATATTTTTTTAATTATATATATATATATATATATATATATATATATATATATATATATATATATATATATAATTTAAAAATAAATCTCAATTTTTTATTTATATATTGTTAAATATATTCTAAAAGATATTATAAATATTAAATTCCCTATTCATATAATAAATATTAATAAATAAATTAAAATTTTAAAAATTATATTCTAAAATAAACACACTATAATTTGTAAACTAACACATTCAAAGTCAGAAAGAGATTGTAAACCTTCACTCTCTGTTATTATTTTTTGATTTACCGGTAAGTCAGTTCCACACCCGCAAACTGTAAAGAACACCCCGCCAAAACGCCCCCCAATCTAACAAATTGCATGCTACGATCCTTTTCAGAAAACTTATGGTACTGCTAGAGAAAAGTTGAGAACCAGCCATGAACGTAAAGAAGGGTCGTGGATTGAACTTTACAATAACTGACCTCGGGTTGAAGAGGCAGAAGCGCAAAAATTGTAGCATAGTGCTAATGTGGCAAGCATCCATGATTGCAGGTAGTCTTTAGACAAGTCTACAATTCATTTAATTTTTTCACATAAATAAAACCCAATTTCAAAATGTAATTATTTAAACAATGATTAAATAATTTTAATTTCAATTATTTAAACATTGAATTTTTATAATTTCAATTATTATTTTGGATAATTATAACTTTCCCAATAATAAAAAATAAAAAGATATCCTATATACAATTAGGGATACAACTTGGAAATTGTTGAAAGTAATAAATAATATCTAATTATATGATTCATTGTGATTGTTAAGTTTTTATAAAGAATTAGTGAAAAGACATCATGTTCATTCAGGTTGAGATTTACAATGACATCATGTTCATATATGTTGAGATTTATAATGTTTTTATTTTAATTAGGATACATTTATATTAAAAGAAGAAAATCTCTTATGGTAATAGTTTTTTTTTCTTTGTTCAACATTACTTAATTGTTAAACACTATTTAATTGTTAGTATAAGTGATATATTCCTTTATTCTATTATTGTTGTTTGCAATTGTAAATTGTAAACAGCTTCAAAGTATTCCAATTAGGGATGGAACATTTTTGTGATTGATCATAAATAGAGTTGTATTACAATAAGTGGTAGGTCTTAAAATGATAATGTCAATCTTTTTCATTAAAGGTTTATGAATTTCAGATTCTATTAATGGTAGAAGAGTACTTTCTGATACTAAGTAATAATTATAATTCTTATGTGTTGTGAGATATGATAAAATATGATGGATTGAATTCATTAATAAAAACAGATTATTATCATTTTCATGTGTTGTAAAATATGATAAAATATGATGGATTGAATTCATTAATTGTAACACTTACCATTATAATCATAAAAATAAAAATAAAAAATTAATTACCATATAGTTTAACACATTACAATTACTTACCATATGGTTTTAACTCATTAATTTACTTACCATAAGTTTTAATTCATCACATTACTACGTTAAACAATTTCATTATGCCAACCTCCACTTTACACATATAGTTATTCCAAAATCTGAGGTGGAAAATTAAACCATATCCCGAGATATATAATCTTTCACCTAAGATAAATTTTATGCAATTATTGTATTCGCATCTTTAGACAAGTTTAAACTTAAGACTTTGGTTTTGGTTTTGATGTCTTCTGACCTTGGAAATTAATAGAGGTACCCATTTATCTTTAAGTCTATTGTACACATGCACTTAACACGTCTGACTTACTTAAATGCATTGCTAGTTGTTGGATCATGGGATCTGTGTTGATCTGAATGGAAATATTTGTAACGCTATGCAAAGTATCCAAACTAATATAATTAAATGTGCAAAGTGTTCTCCATGAATTTTAGGTTAAACAAAGTTGTTTTGGTTATGTATTTGAGTTTTTAGTGTGAGGATTAGTTAAGTAATTTTACTGTTTAACATATTACAAGAGAAATAAAAAACAAGTAAAATTCACCAGCACAATACACAACAAATTGTTGAGGCAATTCACCCCTCCTGGGCTACATCTGTCGGTCCAAGGCTCCCCAATGGCATGTCCTTGCTCTATTAATTTGCTAAAAATGGTGTACAGGTAAAAATATACCTCAATAGGAAAAACCAACTGTAAATTCAGCTTCAGAAGATAGAAAATAGCTAGAAATGGCTTTTCATTTATACTAAACAGGTAAATATAGCCCAATACACTGCCTTCTCCATGATGACCCTCATGGCTCCTTCATCTTCCTCGAAGCAAAAGCTATTGTAGATCACATCTGTTCGACCTAAAAATTGTTCCAAACTATTGAGAATGCTCCAGAAACCCAAAATTGACTATTTTTGCACCTTTTTTTGTCGAAAAATGAAGAAGTTATGGCAAAAACAAATTTTTGCCCAGTGTCCCCCAAAATCCTCCTCTAAAATTGGAGGAAATCCAGTTAGCAGCGCCAAAATGGAAACTCCGCTGAAAAAAGAGGGTCCAATAACCTTAACTTTCAGATGAACTGCAGTTACAGTAAATGCTGGGGGGATAGGCATGTGACCGCCCCCGCCTAACTGCCGTGAAGACTGCCTCCAAAGTCGTCGCACCAACTAACTTTGGCATTAAATGTTGCAGTCACATTCACATGTGGGATGAACGCTGATGGTTTAACTGCTTACAGATAAGGTTTAATATGCACCCAAGGTCGCGAGCATACAAGTCATGTGGAGTCGGGGCTAGCCCCTTAACTTTTTCTGTCGGTTCAACAAGCTTAGCGCCAGGGTATCGGTGTGAGGTCACATTGCGACGGGGCTTAAACCCGAGGGGCCAGCCCCCAAACCTTCTCCACTCAACCCAAAAGACATGACAATGTGTTCAAACACTTGAGTCATTCAAGTCATTTTCCCAGTTGGGCCGGTCGGGTCACCCTGCACAAAGTGTCAAGTCGGGGGTTCAAACCCCATAACTTCAACTCTTTTGTACCCCTGGGGCCACGTGGCAGCCTCCGGGTAGGCCACGTGGCACCCACTGATAGGCCTTAAAAAAAAAATTAAAAATTAACTTGCCTTATATTTTTTTTATAAAAATTGGCATAGTAAACTTAAGTCAAAAAGTCTTGTTTTGGAGTTCACTCGACGATTTCAAACCTCAATAACTTTTGTATACGACCTCGGTTTTTAGAACCCTTTGCGGCGCCAGAATCACAGCGATGAGACCTTTCCGGTCGTTCATATTGTAACCACTTCTAAGCACTTTCATTTTTGAGAAAATTTCTTAACTTGGACATGATCTCCTGATCACACCTCCCCATTGGGAAGCTTTTGGACCCCAAAATCCTTCAATTACCTGTTCATAAGATGAGGGTACAGACCCCTCACCTTTTCCACCTTCATCCATTTTGTCTTACTCAGTTTGCTGCCGTTAAGACCAATCCGAAGATAATCGACACTTCCCCTCTCAGAAGTGCGTGTCCTCCTGTCAAGGATAGTATCCTCTTTAAGCTCATCCAAATATTTTGGAAAGAAATATTCTATGGATGGCAGCTGAATGTCACTCCCTTGATCAGCAATAAAAGGAGGCTCATACAAACGTAATTTTTCCACATTCACAATGGAATACATTTGCATATGTGAAGGAAAATCTAGTTGAAAATCATTATTTCCAACTTGTTTAATAATATTGAATGGACCATAATGAATAGGCTTCAACTTTTTACCTTCTCTTTGAATTATTTCTTTACTAATATGCAGCCATACCTAATCTTCTTCTTGAAACTTATGATCAAGTCTGTGTTTGTCATGCCTCTCCTTGTACTTGCCTTGACTCTTTTCAAGTTGTTCTTGAACTTGCTGATATATCAGCTGAATTACTTCAGTGAACATTATTAGCCTCTCTCAAATAAAAATAATTAATCCAAAATAATTAATTAATTAATTAAATATTCCAAGTTAGGAATATGTGCCTAACTCTTGGGTTGTTCCTCAAATATTGGAGTTTGTTTAGTAACTCCTATCTTGGTGGGTTTTTGGTGAGAAATTATCTCAACCAAAGGAGTCTAAGATAGCACGGACTATCTTAGACATTTTCTCTCATCTATTTAAATTGTAAACTAAATTCTTTTAATAAGAGAGAATGATGAGAATGCCATGAGGCTGAAGCCTCTTTTCCGCCATTGTTTTGTCTGGTTCTGTATCTGTGTTTTCTGCAATTTGTTTCTAAGTTATTTCATTTTCTAACATGTGGTATCAGAGCTATGGAGCAAGCTGGTCGATGGTCGAGCCAGAAGTCGACCTGGAGTGAACCTGCATTTTGTGATGAAGAGTTTTTTTTATCCATTTGCATTGTTTAAGAGTTATCTATGGTGAGTCGATTATTTCTAAATGAATATGATAATTCCCAGTCTATCTTTACCAATGGGGACTGTGAACGAGAATCACAGTTGTATGATTTTCCATCCATTAATGGAAAAGAATCATCTCTTAAATCATTTGACTAGGTGACAGTAAAAGGGCTATTAGTTCTTAGGCTGTTGCTACTTTTGCTGTATCTGTCTTCCCAGGCCTTTTTTGTTGTTGCTGTCATGTATTTTACAAAGATCTTGGTTTGGGTTCAAAAAAATTTCTTCAAAGTTTGGATTTAAGAGCATTTCTTGGAAGAAAACTAATTTTACAAAGAATTGTTTTGGGTTTAAAGAATTTTTTTGGAAGACATTTCTTGGAGGCGGCCTAATTTTGGCAAAAATTGTTTTGAACTTAAAAAAATTTCTTGGACATACATTCATAAGACATTTCTTGGAGGTATGTATGTGTTTTGAGTTGAAGTAAATCTTTTGAGCTTCGTTTCATTTTTATAAGACATTTTTCTCTCGAATTTTTTAAAGTAAGTGTTTTGGATTGGAGTAAGTATTTTTTGCAAAAAATTTAAACTGATTTTTTTTTAAACTAAATCTTTTGTGATATTTTTTGTAATTGAGTTATTGTCTAATTTTTTGAACTTCATACCCTATTATCATGGGAAATCGAAGAACTTGTGCGAGAAAATATGATCGAAAAAGAGACCCTGAGGAACGTAGAGAAGAGACGAGACAATCTCGCAAAATAAAGTTAGAAGCCCTCTCAAATATTGAAGAGGAAAATCAACCTCAAGCAGAAATTGAAGCAGGTATGTAAATGTAAATATTATGATCTATTGATATATTTAAAATTTTCCTAATGTAAAATGTGAAGCTTAAATTTTATTTGATGAACTAATTTGAAAAATATTTGAAATTTTAGATATATTTATTAATTTAGTTATTTATTGAATATGTAATATTTTTTCGAATATGTACAGATGAAATCACTATCGATAATGAGATGTTAGAAAATGTTGACACTCACACATATGGAGATAAAAAACCTGACCATATTATACGATATCGTGTTAACTGCATTTTTGAAAAGTATTTCTTAAATGAGTGGGTGACAGTTCAGGCTCAAATTTTGAAAGGTCTCCTATCATTAAAGAAATTAAAAGAAGCTACGAAACTATTGGGTATTCGAAAATCAACTAAAGATAAAAAAATGAAGGAAGAGGTGATAAAAAATATTAGTGCTATAAAGTCAATTAAGAGATCTAGAGAGAAAGATGTTTCAATTGTACGTAGAGGAATACAGATGGCAATGGTTTCCTCAAGTAATCAAGAGAATCATTTGGTAACATCTATGGAACGAGCACTGGGAACCTCGTGAAAAACTTTGCACAAACATCGGAAATTTCGGTTGCAAATAGATGTAAATGATGAACTCGCTTTTTGGAGAGCTATTTGTAGGCAACCATACAAAGATAGACTTGGAGAAAATGTTAAAAAAATAATATATGAATATTGGAAGAATAATTCGCGTGTTTCACCAACTACAAGACATGTGATGCGAAGAAGAATAGCACGAAATCAGTACGAAGAACATGAAAAACATCTCTTGGAAACCACTCAGATAGAGTTATTCAACAATTTCAAAGAAGAGAATCGTCAAATTCATGTTTCACTCAGTGCTTTTGTTCAACAAAAACCATGGTATGTAAAACCTATCACCATACGCGACACTTGTTTTTTCCGTTATCATGTGGAATTTGAGTTATATTATGACACATTCCTTGATTTAGGTAGAACATTATGGAAGGATTCACCTCCTCCTTCCACTATCCATGATTTCATATCTCAAATTCTATGTGAAAGAGAAAGCGATGAACTATTTTACAAAAAGAAATGTGTTGGTGGTAAAAAATGCGATGATTGTGGAAATTTGACTAAATTTCAAAACAAATATTGTATTGATATAAATGACCAATCATTGTCCAACATGAAAGTGAAATGGAAGAGATATGAATATATCGATACATCGATTCAAGGTGCAAATAGTGTTAAAAGAATTGAATTACTAGAAGACAAAATTATTCTTCTAATTTTCCATATAAAGGTTTTTCTGGCATATTGGAGTCGAAGACGTAGATAGATCAATTGGAAATGACGTTGAAACAATAAAAGGGACTCGAAAATTGCATTCAATTCAAACAAAGTCGTCCAGAAATGTGTTTGCATTGGATAAAAGAAAATATTCTTTTTTTTGTGATGTTTGCATAGACAACACAAAATCCAATGACGTTTGGGAAAACAAAATGTATGTGAACGATTGGAAACATACATAGCTAAATACAAAGGGCAAAATGTCTGTTGCAATGTTTGAAGAAATGCAATAAGAGAAAACTACAATATCATCCGATGGTGATCGAGTTTCTGATTTTGTTAGAGAAGGTAACATTTGAATTACTTTCTAATGATTTAAAGATCTAGAAATAAATTTAAATATGCATAATTTTGTTAAATTTATTTTATTGTGTAGGAGATGTTTTTGTTGTAATTGCACCTATTGACAATGATGAAAATGTGAAGTATTATTTGATGTGTTTCACTGAACGAAAAATGAAATTATTACAAAACTATAATGATCACGGATTTCAGTATGACAGAGGGTCTATTATACTGAAAGGTTATTTTTTCAGACAAACTCATCAAAGTGGAGACTTTGTTTACTTTGAAGACTATGAACCTGATTCCATAAGTTTTCAATATAGTCACTTGGTGTGTGTAGCACACATAAAGTTGATAGAAGTTCAATCAAATAAAAAATAAAAAATTAAGAGATGGAAAATGTCAAAATCCGATCATGAACGGATTATTGAGGATGGAATTCCATTAGAGTTTTTTTGAGTGAATTGTCCAACAATTTATTATCTTTGGACTAAATATGTTTTAGAACTTCCAGTACTCAACTAAAAATTGAGCTGCTTATGTTATTTGTGCAAGTGTTTGCACATGTACAAATTGTTTGGGTACAAGCACGTGCTCTAGTATCAACTGAAAGTAGTTTTTCTATACATGTGCATTGATAAAAAATGTTATATGTGTGTGTGTGTGTGTGTGTTCTAGAATGAAATTAATTGTTCTAGTTTTACTATGTGCATTGATGAAAAATTATTTACGTACTCAATATATATGTTCTAGAATGCAATTAACTTGAACTAGTTTTTCTATGTGCATTGATGAAAAACTAGTTGGATTTTCTGGTAAAAAGTATGGACACAATGTAAATAAATCATCTGCAGTATATTTTTGTACGAAAATTCCTTTCAGACAAGAGACTCGGAGCACTTCTCCGACTTTTGGTGGGATTTGACCCACATCTCTAATCCTGATTGAAAATCTAGTACAAAATATGCTTGTCCAATGGTTGGATATGTTCAATGTGCATTGATGAAAAATGTTACTTGTCTTGGAAAGATATGTTCTAGAATGCACAATTAATTGTTCCAAGTAGTTTTTCTATGTGCATTGATGAAAAACTAGTTGGATTTTTGGTAAAAAGTTTCAACAATGTAAATAAATCGACAAGGCTACCTATTTGAGTGCATTAACGACATTGACCCAAATTCAAAAAAATTTATATGTACTATAATTATATTTCCAATCAAAATTAAAGGGATAATTTGTACATATATCTACTTCTTTAAACTCTTTTTTCAATTAGAGCTCAATTGATACATGGTTAGTTGCATTGAAAAGCTATGTTCTTCCAAATGTACTTCAACCATCCAAAAGGGATTTGTGCAAAATTACTTGACATGCCATGCCAATTATAGTGAACAACTATCCAATAGAAACATTTAACATTATATACCACATGTGCCAAATGTAGATTGAAACCATCCAAAACTTTAAAATTTTAAAAACTTTTGATAATATATCGTGCAACATTAAAACATTAAACATCACATGCGAAATGTAGATTGAAACCGTTCAAAACTTGAGTTTAAAAAAATTTAAATTATATATAAATCATTACTTCACATGCCATTCCAATTATAGTTCAACTAGATCCAATAGAAACATTTAACATTATATACCACATGTGCAAATGTAGATTGAAACCATCCAAAACTTTAAGTTTTAAAAACCTTTTGATTATATATTGTGAAACATTAAAACATTAAACATTTAAAGTTCATTAAATATCACATGCAAAATGTAGATTGAAACCTTCCAAAACTTGAGTTTTAAAAACTTCACATGCCATGCCAATTATAATTCAACTATCCAACAAAAACATTTAACATTAAATATCACATGCCAAATGTAGATTGAAACCATCCAAAACTTTTAACTTTTAATTTAACAAAAAAATATAGATCACAACATTAATTCACATGCCAAATGTACCAAAAGAAGAGGATGTTGAAAGCTCTATCTAGTCATTGAATTCATTGCTAGTATTCAGAGGAGAGCCCCTACCTCATCAAATTCACCTCCTCAAGAAGGCGACAACGGTGAATGTTCAAGGTATAAATTTTCCTTTAATCAAATTTCTTTTGATTATGATAAACATGGTAGATATTCACATAAGATATAGAAAATAACTTGCACATGTTCCTTTTGTGGTTTGAATAACCATAATGTTTATAGATGTTGGAAGAAGATATCCATGCACATTGAAACTTTCTAAATAAATGAGGCAAAAAATCAAAGGCCCATTGGACAAGGAAAATGATGTTGAAAATAAGATGCAATTGTTTATTACTCATTGCCATAAGAAAGGTCACCTTGTGGACAAGTGTTGGACTTTGTATCCAACAAGTCATCCACAACATTTGAAGAAGGTGGAAAAAGATAACGACAAGAATGGAAAAGAGGATTCCATAATCGATGAGGGTCAAGATGATTCACATGATGAAGTGCAGCGAAAAGAAGCTCCATTGAAATGGTTTGCTAACAGATGGTTAGATTTCTTATCCAATTAAGGCCTTGCATGTATTTTGATGTTTCATGAATTTATTTGCAAATTCAAAGTATGGTGCATGTTGCATGAAGCAAGATGTTGAAAGTAGATTTATGTTGACACACTTAAATGCAACAAATATGGAAATTTGTACATGAGCTCTATTATTTGACTTGAGAGTCAGCTGTTTGAAGAGGCATGTTTTGTCGACTTGTGTTTGGTTGATGGTTTTGTACACCAATATGTAAGAGTACATGGAGATATTCACATGATGTGAATTTTTTTTCTTTGAAGGAGAAAAATGATATGTCAGCGAGCTATGTTTATTGTGTTTTTCAGTTTGATGGTTTTGTTTGTGACAAGACGTCACAAGATTTTGGGAAGGTCCGCTCTTGAGCGAGAGCCTCATGATTACAACCTAATCATGAGAATCAAATGGGAGTGCATCCTTATTTTGAAAACAAATATGATTCTAAGTTACCTAGGACTCAAACCATTATTTTTAAATTTGAAATATCATGGTGTGTTGTTTCAATGCCTGAATCCACAACCCTAACATAAATTGTTTTATTCTTTTTTTGCAGGATTTAGTTGGTTATATTAAAATTCATTTGAATTTAAAATTCTTGGCTTAGTGGCATGATCCAAACATATTGTACATATTAAATGAGGAATTTCGCTCTCCCAATCATTTATGAATCATCCATATCACCAAGATTTTTTTTTTTTAAAGAACATACTTTGGTATGGGAAAGACCTTAGGTTTCAAATATTATAAGAAGGTTTTTGATATGGTTGAGAGAATGTGGAAAATAGAATCCATAAACAAATTATTTTTCAAAACGTATTACTTTAAGTATCAACAAAGAATGTACAAGGGTGTTCAATGAATTAACGCTATTTATTTAAATTCCATGATGTATATCTTACTCATAAGTTTAACAAATTATTAAATAATGATCTAGATTGGATAATTATATTATTTGTCATATATTTTGATTCTTATAGAGTGAAAAAATTGAAAGAATCAACTTGTAGGGTCATTTTAATGGTGGGTGGAGAATTGGGATCCAAAACCTTTTGGAGTCATTTTGAGGTTTTAAATTTGACATTTTTGGGGGTCAAACGATTATTCCTTGTGCCAAAATCTTGACCATTATTCTACACTTAAAGACATATATCCAATGGTGCAAGAAAAACATCAAATGAAGTTCATTCAAAATTTATGCCTTTAGTAAGTTGACCTATATCATGTTGACCACCATGGTACGAGAGAATGACATTTTAGCCGGGCATTACTCATGCATAGCAAGCTAGCTACATGTGGAATTTTAACAAGACTCTAAAAGGTTTAAAATCACAAACCTCGTTGATGGTTGACGGAGTCAAATATTACACCTAGTTGGCTATCACGCTATGTTAAATACTTGGCCACTAGGAGGAATAAGAGTTCCATTTTGTGTTATTGTATTTTGCTCCATAGTTGAAAATACAACTAGGAGTGTGAAGTTAGAGAGAAAAATGTATGAAGTTAAGTTTTTATAGCAACCTTACATGCCAAAAGTCTTAGCTAACTCTAGAGAGATTACCTTAAACATATTTTCCATACCAGAAAAGAGAGAGTAGAGCATGTTTACATTTTAGTGTTGTTTTTCTCCCATAAGGATTTCCTAGGGAAAAAGAGTCTAGAGCATCATTACTTTTTAGGGTTGCTTGTCTCCCATAAAGATTTCCTAGAAAAATAATTGTGTTGATTGTCTAGAGATATGTATGTGTGTGTTTCATTATGTTCTCTATTTCTTACGTTGTGTTTCATTATGTTTTATATTTCTTACATTTATGCCCTCCTATTTTTCTTTCCAATCAAGGTTTATAAAGTAACATGAAAAGCAACATGAGACTTGGAACAATCATTTTCATTATCTATATGGAAGACAAGAAGGATTATATCCCCTTAAGCTTAAACTTATGTAGTTTGTCAATTTTTACCATATATTTTTTGGTAAGGGTAAATGTTTTTAATCTATAGTACAAGTCATGAGTTCCCCAATTTTACCTTATGTAAAGCATGATTCTAGGATTACTACAATTTGTACTTGGTTTTTTATTGTGATGATGCCCTGTCTCAATCACTTGGCCATCTCTCTATGGGTAGTTAAATCTTTATAAAAATACTTAAGTAATATTTATCTATTTGTATTATGTGAAATGTAAAAAATGGTATACTATTTTTCATAAAATTGGGTTGAGTTTATCATATATTTCGATGAAAGTTGATTATATGACACATTTTCTTTAAAAGGATCTAACAATTTTGTTAAGGTATCAATTTGCAATTTTGTGTGGCTCTCTATCAACCTTCACTTCCTTATTTCTAGAAAAAATCTACTTGCTCATTCGTATACCCACTTTCTACTCAAATGCATGAGTTTTGAACTCTCGATAACTATGTTTTTCCACACAGTAAAATTATCACTACAAGAAAAAAGCACATTGGTGAGTGTCATGCTTGTGACGGACCTTTAAGGCCCGTCACCAATGTCACATATGGTGACGGCCTTTAAAAAACCGTCACTGTAAGTGTATATAGTGATGGTCCTTGATGGTTCGTCACCAAAGACATTTTCAATGACACTTTTGGTGAGGGTTGTTAAAGGCCCGTCACTAATTCTCTCTTTGGTGACACTTCTAGTGACGAACTTTTAATGACCCTCACCAATGCTTTTTTTGTTACTTTTGGTGACGGTCAAAAAATGTCCGTCATCATTGATCATTAAAAAATCGTCACTGTAAGTTTATATAGTGATGTTCCTTTATGGTCCGTCACCAAAGACATTTTGAATGACACTTTTGGTGAGGGTCGTTAAAGGCCCATCACTAATTCTCTCTTTGGTGACACTTCTAGTGACGAAGTTTTAATGACCCTCACCAATGCTCGTTTTGTTACTTTTGGTGATGGTCAAAAAATGGCCGTCATCATTGATCATTCCAATGAGTTTTTGATGACGCTATGTACCTATTAATATTTTTTTTGTCAAAAGTTAACGATTTAATACCATTATTGTGGAGTATTTTTTATAATATGTCCAAAGCCATAGTGGTTAGGGTCAGTGAATTTTTTAGAAGTAATTAGTGTGTATCATTTCCCTCAAGTAATAACTAGTCAAATAGAGATTTCCTATGAGTCAACAGATTATTCATATATATTAAGTTTATTATCTAGAAAATTCCCTTTAGATAAAGTTCCACTATTGTGTGTAGGAAATCTATTATTTAATACATAATCAAGCTTTGACAATTCAATTAATGAGAAATACCTAACGATCCTCACCAATCTGGGCACGCCTTAAATTAATGCTTTGGCACACACTAACATTTCTTAGCACCCCACATGTATTGGAACATCTTTGTACCTAGAACATCTTGTGATGACACTTATGCCCAAGCACATGGTGACATGCGCTAGCACAACATCGTACTCTGCTAACATGTGTTGGCATGCTGCATATAGTCCCTAGCATGCCCTGTAACACCTTGGTTGAATGCATTGACATACATTAGCACTTGGCACACAATGCCACTTGGCATGTATTGGGACCTATTATTAGTGTGCCTAGCATGCCCCTTTTCAAAAAGATAAAGTCCTGACTTATTAACCCTCTTATTGGTTCTTCCTTTTGTTGCCTTGACACATATTGACATACCCTGGTCCCCTGCACCACATCCTTAGCACCCAGCATGTATTGGCATATCTTGGCACTATTAATTGGCACATGATATAATTAGCACACCTTGGAACTCCCAAGCACACTTTGGGAATTCTTGACATGCCTTGATATTCCCTATCATGCCTTACCAATGCTTAGCATACCTTGTCAGTCCCTCCTTGGCATGACAACTAACACTCATTAACACTAGTCTCTGGCGCACGTTCCTAATATTCATTAACCTTCATGAATTTTTACTTAGTGCTCCCTTAATGTTTTTTCCTAGTAATCCTTAACACTCATGAACATGCATTATCACTCTCTAGCACACTTTAGCACTCTTCAACATTCCCTTCCACTTCATAACATGCATAACACTAGTTCCTAACACATATTGGCGCTTGGCACGTGTTGGTGCTTGGAAAGTCTTAGCATGTGTGGAATACGTTGAGATGCCTTGGTATGATTTGGCATGGTTTAATATTAAATTTATTTGTGATTATCAGTTGTTGGAAAGTAGATGAGAAGCAACAAAGGAATACTTGGCACTTAGAATGCACTAATACTTTGCACTTGGCACCTATTGTTGCCTAGTGTTGGTGTGCCTAGCATGCCCCTCTTGGAAAAGGTAAATTGATGACTTATTAACCCTCTTATGTGTTCATTTCCTTGTAGTTTAACTTTTTTTTCCCTTTTGTTGTCTTGACATTCCCTGACATGCATTGACACACCCTTGCACATCTTGGCATGCCTTATCACTTAGCACATATTAGCATGTTTGACATGTATTCCCATTATCTGGCACATCAAGGGGGTGAAGAGAGATGTAGTCCTAAAGTAGGTCGAGTATGAGGGCGAGTAAGGGTTGCTAAAGGGAGGTCATGATCATCCTCCAAGAGCAAGATCATCATGTGAGTGTTCAGAAGAATGTTACATACCTTAAGGGTCGGTTTGCGCTAGGAAGTAGGATGGCATACTGTTGGTTCTCTTCTGGCAGATCGAGCTTAAGAGAGGTTTCTCATGAGAATCTGGGCATGTGATTTCAATGGTGTCTTTGTGTGAAGGCCGCATCAAATTCTGAAATGTTGAAATTTGCAACAAGAAATAGTGAGATTGGAAACCAGAAAGGACAAAAAAAAAATGCACCCACACTGGTGAGGAATTTTGATGCACCAGGAGTGAGGAATGTGGGGCGTCTAATTTATTTTTCCCTTTAATAAATTGGACAATAAATTGTAATTTCATCTCATAACAACTTGTGTTTGTTAATTAAGTCATGATGACCGAGTTAGCTCAAGAAATTCAAGTACTTGAGGGTCTAAGATGAGGCATCTAGAGGGATTCTAATATTTTTTGGGTCCAGTTGAAATTGATGCATTAGTGGGGTGCAAGTGTAATTAACTCAATTAAATGCGTTAAAATCAGTTTAACCGGTTCTAACTAAGTTATGAGCTAGCGAGAGGTCCAGTGAATTAAATTAGATTTAATTCACAATGAGTGATCAATCATATAACTGATAATTCGCTTTAATAGTTGTATGCATGTCAGTTTCGAGGAATACCCAGTTGAGACAGAGGTTAAAGGGAACATAACTATCAGTTGTATTCAGAGAAAATTTCCCATGTGAAATTATAAAGTCATTGGGATTCCATAATGGATTGTGCAATCAAGGAAGATTGATTTTCCTAATTAATAAGCGGTTAATTCCCTAGCTAGGATTGTATGAGCAAGGCAGGCTGAAGTAAGGATCAAAATTGGCTAAGTACTAGACCGAGTTTGCCTAGATCAACGGGAGACAATTGACAGAGTGTCGGAGAATCTCATGAGAGATTAAGCATTAATGTTTTGTTTCATGATTTCTTGACTTAATACACAATAGAGATAGAGGGCCTTTGAGCAGTTTCTTTCCCCAAATACATCATGTTGTTGTGTGATTGATAATTTATTTCTCTTACTTATATGTGAGTGTGCGATCGTGTTTTGTTTCCGCAAATTGTAGGAAGGATTCAATATCTTGTTTTAGTATATTACAAGATTAGATTGAATCTTGTTGGTTAGATTTTCTACATGGTATTAGAGCAGAATTTTTTTGGGCGGCGAGTTTGCATAGAATATTTGAATATTTTGGTGTAAACTTTTCAAAAACAAATAGGCTATTTGGATTCCTTGCGAAAATCTACCGAAATAGAAAACAAAAAATCGGTCGAATCGGAGCTCGGATGAGGGAGATATCATCGATTTAAAATCAACTCTTTTTAGAAACTTTTTGTAACGTCGGGACAATTACACTGTGCACGAGTCAAGAACCTATATGTAATTGAGGTACCAGATGCATGCAAAGCTTTGAGGAGAAAGGCAGAAGTTAGAGACTTGGTGGTTTAAAGGGAGCATAAATACCTCTTAACATGAATCTTCATGAGAAGCGGTCTTAGAAGGTTGTGGAGTAGTTTCCACAATTGGAGAAGCAGAGAGGAGACTGAGTGGAAGCATCCACTCAAGCAGAGACCTCCATGAGGGGGAAATTTCGAGCCAGATGGGAAGAGGGAGCAACCATACCTGGAGATGTAAGCTGGTGGGGTGATGTGTAGACATAATCCCAAGATAAGAAATTTGGGCAAGGTCCATTGAGATGGCGTGTGATCTCATGGATCGAACCTGGCTACGAGGAGCCACAGTACAATAGTAGTAGGAAGGATCAGTTAAATTGATGTAGTCAGATGTCAGCAAGACAGAAATCAGAGTCAAATGTCAAATAGTACTAGATCACAAATTAGAGTTAGAAATAGTTCAAAGGGCACGGATGCAGATGTCAGCAGCAGCGCAGAGAATCCAGTACTAGACAGATGCAGTAGCTAGCAGCAGTCAGAAGATTCTGATGACAGATGCATTATACTGAGTAAGTTGTTCGGAGGCTATTCAGTTTTAGGACTTGCAGGTGAAAACAACACTAGAGAAGTGTAGCATGAAGAACATTCCAAAAGTACCGAATGGAGATAGATTGAATTCCTTTCTTGTTGAGAGGGAGTATTGAAATTTGCAACAAGAAATAGTGAAATTGGAAACTAGAAAGGACAAAAAAAAATGCACCCACACTAGTGAGGAATTTTGATGTACCAGGAGGGAGGAATGTGAGGCGTCTAATTTATTTTTCCCTTAAATAAATTGGACAATAAATTGTAATTTCGTCTCATAAAAACTTGTGTCAGTTAACTAAGTCATGATGATTGAGTTAGCTCAAGAAATTCGATTTAAGGTGATCGAGGTGGATATTGGTAGCCACCCGCCTATTCCACTTGGGCCCTCGCCATTGTCTCTTTCAATTTTTCAATTTCCTTAATTATAGCACAGTTTACTATTTTTGTCAGTTTTTCAGGTTCTGAACTTCCAGAGCCATTTTGAGGCCCCAAATGATGTTTTTTGGGCAAGAAAGGTTTAGCGATTTCATAGAAATCGCATTAGCAGTTGTAGTCCTCGAAGAGATCTTTCGAACAAGGTATCATGTGCATCAAACGAAGATCATATGACCAAGTTACGACCCCGGAAAGTTGGCTGCCCAACTAACCCCAACGGGGCCCATAAACTCTTGGTGTTACATCTCCTCGGGTGAGGGTTTTGATTGTTTAGGATTTTATCTTATTTTTAAATAATAAAAAAGACCCTTCATCCTTATTGTAACACAGTTCAGAGGAACATAACTATCAATTGTATTTATAGAAAATTTCCCATGTGAAATTATAAAGTCATTGGGATGCCATGATGGATTGTGCAATCAAGGAAGGTTGATTTTCCTAATTAATATGGAGATAATTCCATAGGAATTGTGTGAGCAAGGCAGGCTGAGAATTGGCTAAGTATTAGACCGATTTTTCCTAGATCAGCAGGAGACAATTGGCAGAGTGTTTGAGAATCTCAAAGGAGATTAAACATTATATTGTTTCATGATTCCTTGACTTAATACAAAATAGAGATAGAGGGTTTTGAGTAGTTTCTTCCCCAGATACATCTTGTGTTGTGCGATTGATAACTTGTTTCTCTTACTTATATGTGATTGTGTGATCGTGTGTTGTTTCCACAAATTGTAGGAAGGATTCAATATCTTGTTTTAGTACATTACAAGATTAGATTGAATCCTGTTGGTTATATTTTCTACATGAAATAGAATAGAGGGTTGATACCATCTTGCCTTGTGGTGGTTAGTAGGTCGCAAGGTCTGTGATAAAGACCAACATAAATGGAGGAGGGCTTGCACTGTAATTTAGAGCCATAACAGAAGTTGACACAGGTGTAATATTGACTGATTTAACCCTAGTTTGAGGGTCGACATTGAGATCTGAAGTTCATGTCAAGATTCAGTCAAAGAAATGCCCATAATCTATGGATCCATATGAGCTAGGTCAAGTCTCTTATGGAGGCAAGAGTCGTGTTTTTTCTATGTGTGGATAGGGTTTGTTCTACAACAATTAGAAGTACATAAGTATAATGCCCTAGTTAGGACAATTTCCTAGCATGTTTAGTTCATAAGGTATGCCCTTAAGACTGTGACAAATTTGCGTAGAAGAAGACAGGTTGTGACCCTTAGAGCGAGGTTTATTTCTGCAATAAAGACCACAGATCTGGAAGATGGTTTGCAGATTCAGTATGTGTGGAGACAATAGATCCAAAGGAGGGTGGAACCTGAGCAGAAGATTGAGCATGCAGAAGAAATGTGCCACATGGAGAATGGATTGACATGCAGAGGAGTTGATTTTTGTGGACTTTCCATAGAGTTTTAGACAAATATATGAAGAAACCTATAAAAAATTAGTAAATGGAATGTTAGTGGCTGATTTGTGACCCCAGTTCAGTCATCTAGAGATTGTTAGAAGTATGATAAGAGGAGTAATTCATATCTGTTCGTAGATTGGACAACAAAGATCAAATTGTCGATACACAAGAACATTGATCTTGAGAGGACTCAAACCCTTGTTAGGTGGCAGATTTGAAGAGCCCTAGATGAAGACAATATTGTGGGGCCCTAGATCAATAAAAAGAATTGATTGTGGTTGGGAAGATTGATGGTAGTCCAAGTACAGTTGGAGGGTTGTTAGATTACTGTCAAAGAAGAGCCCTGACTCTTGTTCTGGTGAAGGACAACAAAATTGGTAGAAGCGTAGGTGTATAGGGCCTAACTAGGATGTGCAGACTTTCAAGGACTAAAGTAATAGTCAAGTGGGCGAACCAACTAGCCCTAGTTCACTATATTGTAGAGGATTGATTAAGAGAGAAGAAGGGCAACCTCCATAGCCCTGGACTTCTCGTCTTGGAGCTGTAATATGGCAAAAGTGGGCATACGAAAGAGTTGTTCACAAATGGAATTGTGAACAACTTGTTACCACTCAAACTAGTAGTGGACCTAAAAGGTGTTCCTAAGAGGGCAATTGCTAGGACAAGGGAAACGATGGAGGCTTAGCCCATTGTCACCACAACTAAGGCTCCGTGCTCTTCACGAAATTTCACCGATGGGTAGAGTCTCGGTAGTTTAGGAAGTCACTTGTAGAGTATTGGTCAATGAATAGGTGGGAAGTGACCCTCGAAACCCTTTCTCTAAGATAAAACAAAAAGTGGGACTTGCTTTCCTTCTAAGAAAGTGAATTTATCTTCTAGGGAAAGAAGAGGGGGATTGAAGGGTTGAGGGAGAAGAAAAAGACTTATAAAGGAATTTCTCAATCCCTAAAATCCTTTGGGAACTTGGATTCCCAAATGGTCCTTGATGAAAGGCCTTTGACACCAAATGGGACCACACGGGGCCAAGTGGACCCAGCCCAGGTTCGGGGATGGAATTTAGCAACCAATGATGTTCCTATACTGGAAAGGTTAGGGGAAAGGATTAGACAAGAGTTTCTACTTCGATAGGTCAAATTGATCCTACTAGGTTCTATCCTTAGGACCACCTAGGCAAAACTTGATCCTAGAGCTAGGGCTTGAGGTATCTGAATATTCCACCGTCGGAATTGGCCCAAGTTTTGAGGAGAGTGAGGGTACCCAACAACGTAGCTACCTCTAGGAGATAGAAGTTTTCCTCTAGCTAGATTCCTAGGAAATTGTTGCCCTAGGTGACCTAATGGGGCTAGACCTAGGGAATGTGAAAATTTTCTTTAACTCTAAATCTCCAAATTCATCAAATTATATCCTGTATTCAAACTTGATCCTCTATGTTAGCCATTCTGAAGATAAGGCTGATAACTTACTATAGAACCATCACCTACATGTAGTGATCTTATTCTATGAGCAGACAACCTACTTTCGAGAAGACACGGAAAGGTAAACACTCTCTGCCAAGATTTTCCATATAGCCTAGGTTGAGCAACCACATATACATCACCAGTTTTTTCTCTTCAGATTTGTGACTTAGAAGAGCTTTGTCTGACCACCTCCGGGTTGCTCCCAGAGTCACCCAAGCAAGCCCTCTCAGCATCATCCTCTTTCTGTAGTACCTAATTAGTAATTTAATTAACCATAACAGTTTCTTGATCATGCAAGTATTTCAAATATATTGCTAATAAGCATAAAGCTTTCATGTTAAACAATCACGTCAAAAGACTTTAGACTATGATGCAAAAAATACAAAGAAACCTCACCAACACTCAAAGGACAAACAAATTCAAACCTCTACAAAGTATAAATAGATATTTGATAAACTTCATTCCACCACAAAAATGTGCTTAACTAAAGAAAATTATAATTACTGTGCTTTCAAGACAAAGCTTTCAAGGGCAGTGATGTTATAAACATACCCCTAACACCTCGTGAACAATCAATGTGTATAAGTAGACCATCATAAGGCTCATTTTAAACATCATTATTATCATTTTTATCAAATCAACAAGAAGCAAGCAACAATTGCATTCAGTTCCACTGAAGCAAAGTATATGGCAGTTTCATATTCTTATTATGAAGCTATCTAGATTTGCAACTTGATTGTAGAGTCAACCAATCACTTGTTGAAGCCCAATAATGTCTCTTGTGAGAATCAAAGTTACATCAAGCTCTATGAAAATCCAATGTGTCATAACCATTTCAAACACATTGATATTCAATACAATTTCCTAAGATTCCAAGTTCATTAGGGAGTTGGTAGTGTTGGACCACATTTTGACAAAGTTGCATATGGTTAATAGTTTGACAAAGCTCCTAACAAAGGGGAAGTTGCACATGGTTAACGCTAGTCATATCTGTAGAAGGAATATTATAAGCATAATTTACTAGAAAAACAAAAGAACATTATCAAAGGAATAGTCATGAGAATGCAGGTTGCACAGAGGATATCTACATGTACAGGATTTTATAGAAGTTTAAACACCAGCCCAAGGAAAGAAAATCAAGGGAAGGGCTTGCTGCTTCATCAAAGCACTGATCCTAAGATTTGCCTAACAGAAACAGAAAAAAATGCAACAAACCAGAATTTTCCTGCTATGAAATGACGGAAATATTGCAGACTGGACACTTGTTTTTCTAAAGCAACCACTTGTTTTTCTTAAGTTTGCTTCATAACTTCTCACGGTGCTTAACTTGCTTGTTTGTACCTTTAAGTGAGACTACAACCCCCCAACCTCTCTAACAATTCCACCTCTTCAACCCTTGTTAGTGTCTTTTTAGACATGCACACATGCCTCAAACAAAACTTAACACTAGCATCCAAAATGTGCATGCTCGTTTCATCTTTTAATGCCTCGCTGAAACCACATTATCACATTGCTTAAAATGAAATGTTCACAACTTAAGGCAAAACACCTACTTTGCTTATGACAACCTAAACTATGCAAGTGACTTCGAGATGACTTCAGTTTCTCAAGATAAAAACACATGGTCTTACAACCCCATTCACACAACAATTTGAATATATTTAATCTAGAAAATGGTACATATGCTAGTCCTTTCAAATTTGTCACGCGACTTTCAAGAAACTAATACTTTGTGTTTTAACTATCAAATCCACTTACTATATACTCTTTTTTTTGTACACCCACCTAATATACAAGAAAAAATAATTTTTTTCAATGCAACCAAGTTAAAAATGCATATTTCCTCTATACACTTAAATGTTTTCAACACAACCAAGTTAAAAACACTCTTACATTCAAATTCCAAAAATACAACAGTAAACCTTAACAACAAAAACATTACATAAAATTAATAATCTTAAAATTAAATCATTATTATTATAATAAATAATCCTACCATTTCCATCACAACCAAAATCATACACTAGTTTGTTAGTTCCTCAAATACAACAAAGATATGTAAGTGAAAATACAAAATAAATTAAATCACTATTATTATAATAAATAATCCCACCCTTTCCACCACAACCAAAATCATGCACTATGTGAGTTCCGCAAATACAAAAAAATCTTAATTATTGTTTTTCAAGAAGCGAAATTCCCTCCGAACCCCATTTTTTGTATCTGCTGGCTTTTCATAAGGAGGGCGCCAAAATGGGATTGAAGAGAGTTGCGACTTATGGTTTTACAGCAGCAGACCCGATATCGAACCCCACCACTGGTTTTTCGACAGCGCCAAGGTACGTTCCATGTTCAAAATCCTCTGTATTTTTGCATCCAACTCTTGTATGCTTAGAAATTAATCTTTGTGCTTGATATTGTTACTATTCGCAGGGATGGCATTGGCATCCGATGAGTCCGACAGACAATTTATCAAAATAAAGGAGCAGTAGCAGAATACTCGAATGCGAGGCTTATATGCTCAAAAGGCCAACATTGCGACCACCAGGGCGTTGTGAGAATCTCCGCACCTCGTTCGGCCTCAAGGGAATAGAAAAGATGCTGAAGATCCCAGACAACGATGCCACCATTAGTGAGTTCTTGTTCCATTTATTTATTCTTTATTTTTAGATTGTTGGAAACCCTTAATTCTTGAAAATAAGTAGAAAATGTATGATTCACAAGTAGAAATTACTTAAAAAAAATTGTAGATATTCTGCAATGAGTGAAACAAACAAATACTGTGTGATCTGTTCACTCTTTCTCAAAAACAGTGAAGCCCAACGAGCTAGATGCTCTACATAGGCCGATGCCTACCTATGGAAGCTATCGAAAATTGGTGAATGCATTCAGGTGTCACCAATTGCATGCTCTGCAGGGATCTACTTGGCGTAGAGGTACTTGTGGTGGGCCTTTCACTGGCCAAGAGCCACTTGCTTACCTAGTTGGATACTCACTGCTCAACCGATTGCCAAAGCTCCATAAGAGATGCATTTCCCAGTTCTAGTGCTAACACCCAAAGAAACAAAATGAAATTGAAAGCAAAGGACATTAAGCCTTAGCCCTTACAAGCAACCTGTTACCCCTCAAAATGCATTTGCATTTTCAGCATATTCTTTCGAGTAGTTCATCTAATCTTAGATCAAGGAAGCAAAAAGGAGATTGGTGTAACAATTAGGAGGAAAAAATCAGCAATTAGAAGCATGCATTCTCCAAAATGTTTCTAAATATAGTAATATATAAACATGCAAATTATTTTTTTAATCCATTCTAAAAGGATGTTGTTCCGAGATCCTAGGTTGGACTAAGACAATGTGCATGAGCATATCTATCTGTCAGTGATGTTAGCATAGAGTAAGAAAATACTATTTGTGTTTGTGGAGCCTAGATAAGGGTTTTGGATATAGAAGCAATCATGTAGCACAAATCAACAGATTTTTTGGATACCCATTACAACATGGGTGCACAGATCAAAATGATGGTTGAAGCCTGGGAATATACATTTGCTAATTGGCATTTGTATATCCTTCCATTGCATCATATTCATAATTCTTTAATGCTTTACTTACACCTCTGTAGGTTGGTACTGTAATTGACTTCATGCCAAAATATAGCAATAGAGTTGTGAATGATACCCTATTGCTGGAAACAAGTCTGAAAATGCAATATCTATGTGATGGATCCAGACTTTTGAAAGGTGGCTGCATCATCTGCACATCAGTGGCATCTAATGATATGTGGCTAATATGCTCATCCTTATCCTATTATAGAGCAATGAGGAAGCATCAATAGGCATTAGCTCTAGAAGCATTATGGTATGACTGAGTTTGTAATGACACTGTCAAATATTTTCCATGGAATCTGCATAAGAGGCACAATGGGTAAACCCTCATTCCTGTAGGCACATGTGGTAGAAAGTTAGCCCTTATCAGATCCATATCTCTTGTTTCTGTAGTGCCAGCTATTGCATACTTGTTTCTGTTGAGAATTTGGAGGGCTGGAGATTAATTTAAATTCTCTTCTTGATAATTACTTATGAGTTTACTTGAGTTATTTATGTCTTCTCTTCTTTAGCTTATTTAATCTTTCATCAAGTCAATTATCAAAATACACGAGACACACAAATTATGCTCCTAGAATCAGGGAAAAATCTCTCCCTCTTCGAGAGGAAAACCCATGAGAAATTCTTTTATAGATCTTCAAATGACAAGTACCATGACCCAGACTTAGACCCTTGACCTATGGATGCTTCCAAGACCTTGTTACTTATTCTTTGTCGATCTTCCATGTTGATCTTTCTTTCTTGCACCAGTTTGTATTGTCCTTTCTTTTATTAACTACAGAGATTTACCTTCCTCTCTTTTCTTATCCAGCAGTGACCCTTAATTTTCACATCCACTTAAGACCTTCATACTGCAGACCTGATTCTGTCATAGATAGTAGGTGCATATTAGTGAGATTGCCCGAATATCTTATTCCAGACTTGACAACAACATACATACATTCATCCGCATCATGGTAATCCACACACATCATGGTGATTTGTTGAACTTAACACTGTTCCATTTCAGAGAAAATGACACTTATATACTGCACTTTTAAACAGAGGAATCCACAAACTTCAGCTTTAGAAATCCATTTTTATAACTTCAAGAAATCCACATTTTATATCTCCTTAAATCTGCATATATATCACTCCTGAAGTTATCCGCAATTTGCTTTAGGTTAGCCGCACTTATGCGTCAGTCAATGGTGGCATTTCTGTTCTAGAGACTGCAACTCTTTATTATATTTCTGGTTATCAAGTATATATGCCTCCTTTTCAAACTTAATTCTCCATTAGATGCTGTCAAAGGTTCGCATTCCAGCTCACATATATCCGCACTGTATTACTAAGAAAATATGCACTTAGTCACATATGTAGTCTGCATTGTATCTTTGAAAAGGCCGCATTTCTATTTCTGAGATTCACCAAAAATCTTACTCAAATAAACCGCAGAGGTGTGTATATATATATATATATATAGTGCACTTGTCAAGTCTTTTAGGCCGACCATACAGTCAGCTAGAAGGCCGACTTCTCAACTGATAATTAGGTCGACGTGTAGTTGCATATAAGCTCACTTTTATCATCCATCTCCAGCGTTGAGTTGAGTCAGTTTCAAGCCATCCTTTTGCGAATTCTTTTGCAAGGCCTTGGAGCATCTCTTTTGACTAGATCCTTCATATATAAATGATACTTAATTACATTTTTATCTAGAAGACAAAGCCTTAGATAAACATCAAGAAGAAGTCTATTTAACTTATAATAAAATCTTGCTCATGAAACCCATGAAGCAAGTACAAAATACATTTTTTTACCTTTGTCTTCTTCTTTACATAAAATACATAATTACATAGTCAATATGAAGACTAACCTAGTTACACTTTTCAACACTCCCTCTTAACTAGGGAGGTATTCATACAGGTACATGGTCACTTTCAAACTGAAGAATCTCATAAGAAGAATCGGATTGGCAATCGCATATATATAGCATCATATCAACCAACATTTTCCTAGTGTAAGGCCTTGACTAACAACCCCATCTTTCAACGAGACAATGGGCTACAATGTTGGCGAGACACATGACTTATAGACACCAAAGTCATTGTCTCTCCTAGGTACATACCCCACCTAGGTGTTCCCAGAGTATCACCTTCTTGGATTATTCTTCTCTTGGGTAGCCAGCCCTCAAAGAATATCGGTCCTTGACTACTCTTATATTGAATTCCCGACCTCATTCTCAAAGAGTATCGAATGCCAGATGATTACCCAATCCTATATTCTGTCTTCCAGGTGAAGACCAAAATGATGTGTCTATCCATTCTCTTCACATGGCATTCACTAAGACTTACGGTTGTTAGTCCTGGTATAGTGCATGACACATGTAATAGAGAATTACATATGTCACTCCCTCTTAACATAGAAAGGACATACTTCAAGTTTCTTCCAAGCAAGAAACTTACCACCAGGCTCCCTATCAACCAGGGTCCTACAACAGCAATCCAACTACTCATGAAGAATTCCTCCCCTCGATGTCATGGATTTCGATATTGAGGAATCTTCAACTTTTGGCTTCATAGGGCATAGATCATCCATCACTTTTAGTCACGAGTCATGCCCACTATCAGAAAGTGATTCATCAGTCTTTATCATCTGGTCCATCGTTATTTCATGTTGCTTTCCTTCGAATCATCTCCAAGGATCATACATCCTTTCTCATGATTAGCAACCCTACACAAATTCATCCCGATAAACATAGACATATGAACTTTTAAAACCAAAGTTACCTCAGTGATGACCTTTCACCATGACATGTTCCTGTCAGCATCAACATCCTTTATTCAGATTGACACATCTCCTAATGATATGTTTTGTCAAGGGTCTTCTTCTTTACCAGACTTATGTTAGAGTCTACATATCTTCCCAGGAGATCTCCTAGTCGCATCTTCTTGGCTTCCGGATGATAACTGCCTTTAGACATGGTTTCATTTCATGATCTCTTCCTTTCTGCACATTCTTCATTCCCAAGAACTTACAAATTTTACAGTTCCTCGTTCATGTACAACCACCTCATATTCCATGAGGATATATATATATGTTGATTTCATCTGTCAGTGCATCAAGAGATACTCCTTCGTAGATCATACTTCTAAATACAGAAGTCCATTACCTGCAACCATATGACATGAATTCACAGTATCCAGTGTCAGCATATAAATATGTACATACCTCATACTTTTTTTTTTCTTGAGTCATCCTGTAGCAGGTTTTCTAGAATGAAGAGATTCATTCCCTTTACTTGCTCCATCAATATGTCGTCTGAATTTTGTTTCCATGATGACCCTTGATCTTGATGACTACCTTCCATTAGTAATGTTATTAGAGAGGATTTCCCGGAGCTGTTTCACCAAGAGCTCCTACCATGCTTCGATCATGATGCTACACTGCTTCCTATCTTACAACCAACATAAATCACTTAAAGGAAAAGATGATCTCAATCATAGTGGATATCCCTTGCTTCTTCTTTCTTAGATTACTTTGCATCAGGTTCTTCCCTCATTTCAGAGACATGGGATTCTTCCCTATTTCTCTTGTCCTTTTCAGATTAAGGACAATTTCTATTATAATGCCCAAGTTTATCACATCCAAAGCATCGTGCTTTGTCCATATTTCTTCTTCTACTCTGAGGACCAAACTTACTGAATCTTCCTTTCTTCCCGGACATGGCTGCAAAGGCTTGATTCCCTTCACTTGATTCTGTATCAGCTTTGGCTTTCAGTCTTATTTCCTCTATTTTACATAGAGACCCTAAATTGTGGAATGGTGCGGCTTCTTTCTTCCAGAATAAGCCTAAAGTGAAGTTTCCTGTAATATTCCTATTTAAGGAAATTAAATAAACACAACAAATGACACAGCAATGGAATGTCTCCTTCAGGAAATATTCAACAGTACATAAAATAATAGGGACAGCTTATGCAATAGACACACGTTTAACAGAGAAATCGCTGAGCCATTTTATTATATCGGGAAGTTATAAAGAAATACAATACATGCGCAGGTGTTAGCGCCCGAAACTTGCCCACGGCAAATCAAAAGGTATTCAAGAAATAACAGGGGTGCGGAGGTGCACCGTTCTGCGTTCAAGCGGCGGGAGTGTTGTTGCATGCTACTAATATGCTGCGGCTGAAAGAAAGGCCCGCTACGAGACTCCCAATTCTGCCTCACGTACTCGTTGGGCACGGACTGTCCCCGCTCCTTCACTAGACCTGAAACCTCCAAATGATAGCACTGTAGAGATCACATGAGATGGACCGCGGTCTTCCCACACAGATAGCGCTGTCACTTCTGATACTGCTCTGCAATAAGTCCAACCCGATCCTCCTGCAAGATAATGATAGAACTGCCTCACCCGAGCAGGCACTCGAAGTCCCCCGGGGCTGAGGTTGAGATCTCCGCTCGGAGACACTCGGCGCACTGAACAGTGCTGCAGACCTGCTAAACAGCCGGCGTGCTCAAGTCTTAGCGACCAATAACAATTTCATAAAATTCATCAATAATGCCCAAAACATGGTGGCTCCCTTCCTTTTGTATGCGGCCTTCGCCACGAGCCCTTAACTTTCGCTTTCCCGCGCAGCCCCTCTCGACCCAACGCTGCCAACTCAGCCACGTACTTACCTTCCTGCGCTTGGATGAGTCACAACCCGCTCACTGTTATTTCCCTTTAACCATAGGCGGCAAAATCTGTCTGAATTAATATTCCAATTAGCTATTGCTAATTGGGAATATTACAGTCTCCCCTGGCAAAATGTTGCTTGACCCCAAGCAACTGTAGTGATGGATGCTGCCAGATCTTTTCATTTTCCCACGTCGCAACCTCATCCGAAAAAAAAACAATTGCTTTTCCTCAAACAATACTTGAACAAGCCTCCCCTCTTACTGACGTTCCTCACTAACACTGCAAAATGCGCCTGGGTCTCAGATGCACCACTGAAACCTCTCTGACCTCTGCATCACCCTGACATGAAGGGACCTCTCAACGCCAGGATCCCGAACCGATCTCTCACCAACCAACAGTCCTCTCGGATCCCATCGCCACCATGGCCCATCATCACCCAAGTCCCACGGCTCAGGCTGCGCACTATCTCTGGCTACAGCTGATGCTCTCAGGGGTGAAGACCACCAACAAGCATCAATTCTCCCGGGCTCTTGCTGTGCTGCACCTGTAACTGCATATGCTGCCCCTCCAACTGCATACCGGCTCATCACCTCTATCCTATCCAAGTCCTGACTCAATCCCATGCTAATCTTGCTCTCCTGAAATCGGGAAGGGGTCCTGAAGTAACAACAATCGGTGCCCTCCCGCCAACTGGGATCTGTAACTCCTACTATGTCCAAGGGCTCCTTCTCCGCTGTGCTCTCTACGAGGAATACCATACCATCAAGAGGGTACCAACTCATAATCTCCCACCAGTCCATCCTAGAAGAAGAATCTGATGTAGCAACAACAACGGTATATGGAACATGCCTGGGATGTTTCCGCCAGCCTGTAATCAACTCCCACTGCTCTACCCTGTCTGTCAATGGAAGCTGCCTGTAGAAGGAAGCCTCCCTCTCTATAATGGGAGAAAGTGGGCAAGGTATGCTGCAAGCTCCATCGATGTACTCTTGGAGAGTGCTACCCACTAAGAACGCTGCAGCTCTGCTGATTGCGAGTACATATATCTGCGCCTCATCCCAGTGTCGACCCAAAGATGGATGCTCCAACATATCCAACAGCTCCTGCTGTCTACTAGCCCCCTGCATAACAATCCCATCAACCTCCAACACATCCAAAGGATATGGATCTGCAACAGCTGTCACCGTACTCGATGTCAATGCAGCTGACTGCTCCTCCTCAATAGCTAACCCCGCGGTTAGCTGCATATCCACCACAGGCTCGATGTGAGTGCCCATATGGCTCTCTCTCAAAGGAATATCATGCCTGATGTGAGTAGTGTCCTCCTCTAATGACTCAGGCTCCATCACCTGCTGCTCTAGCTGAATTGTCACAAATGACTCTTCACCCAGAGTATCTCTCGCAGAGTCCCATGACTGCTCACCCTGGACACTAGAATATAGCTTCGGTCCACTATCTCTATCTCTGTGTGACTGCTCTCTCTCCCGAGAAGTGACCTCCATTGATCCTATGGACTCATATGGAAAAGAGTCCTCACCCTGGCATACAGAAGGAATGCCCTCCTGTTCTACCTCCGCCATATCTCCACTAGGTCTGCCATCCACCCTCTCGATAATGTGTCGATATATTGTCTGGAGTCTAGACGCATGCTGGGATGCTACTACTGCTGAACCCCATATCCTCTGCTCATGCATGATCTCAACATGCCCTGAGGGAAAAGTGACGCATGTCTCCCTCATGACCTGCTCCCCAAGCGTAGGCTCAACAATGACTGGTGTGCCACCCCTGCAGAGGATAATCTCATCCCTTAACCTATGGCTGTCAACTAGCACACTAACCCAGTGCCACTGTTGAGAAGTCTCTCGCCTAGTGTGCTGAGGGCCATCCAAATATCTTGGGTGTGCCTCGCGTACCTCGCTGCTCATGCCCAAAGTGCCAAAGGACAACAACAAAATCGGCTGTGCCCGTGAGTGATGTAGAAGAGGGTCATGTGCGGGAGCCCCCACAGATACCATCAAGTATCTCTCATCTATCTCCCCGTCGATGCTGGGTGAAATACCCCAAAAGGTAAGCCCAGTGTCCCTATCCGTGAGTCTCCCTGGATGTAATACTCTAAGATCCTGCTGCGCAGCACCGTATGCCCTCGCATACCACCGATCATCCACGTACTCCTCGACATGCCACTACAAACTGAGGCATCCCTCTGTATACTGTTGGATACCCCAAGCTACTGTTGTACCACCCTGTACCGTCTCGTGCCCTGACTGTGTCCAGGCATCGGTCACTCTCCGCATGCCCTCAATTTGATGCAGGATACTCCTACTCCACAATGCAATCCCACACACTACGGTACACCACCAAGCTACTCCATGTCCACTGGCAATCCACTGCTCAATGCTAGAGGCTCTCACACATCCCTGGATGTAATGAACTAGAGCTGTGCCTCTACCTGTCGAACTACCCCCAATCGGTATCATTGTCTCCACCGTCGCATCACTATACCCGCCGACGAAGGGATCATCGCTCCAAATCTCCCTCGAGGGGTCCAAGAAGTGAATCTCCCTATGTGTCAGTAGTGTTACCACCACTGCTCGGCTCTGCTGCGTCCTCTGTGCCCCACACAAAGGTGAAGAATCCTTGGCCCCATACAAGACCCCATCTGGTGGCCCTCCAATGCCACCTCCTCCGACAAGCACCTGCCAAGGTATGTTTACCACCCCATGATCCCGTGTATGAGTGTCATACCAAGACAACCTAGGGAATCTGCCCATAAACTGGTCGGCCACTAGAGCTGACCAAAACTCCCCTAGCGAATGCACATGCTCTACTGCTAGGCCAACTGTATCTTCCAAGACATAGTCAACTGACCTGCCTGGGAAATGATAGGTGATCTCACCTGGTTCCCAATGCCAATCTGGGGTTCCAGTACTCCCAGCACCTGGAAACTCCTGCTGAACTACGCCTGGGTCCCCCACTACCTCCATAACCCACGCCACCGGGTACCAGCTCAAAATCTCTCGCCATCCAACCTCAACATGTGGATGTTGTACCCCGTGCAACTCTGATCGCCCCATACCGCTATCCAAGTCAACATATGAGATCTGACTAGGTGGCTCTTCCTCTCTCTCTCCAACGGGGAGAGATGACCCAACAACACTGCTAGTCCCATCCATGCATGCTTGAAGGGGAATGATCTGACGCTCCAATGTGCCCTCTGATTGTACCATCAGGGAATCCAGTCGTTCCCCAATGCGGACCAACTTGGCCGCCGACTTGGCACAAGTCACTTTCATACCCTCTAGCTCCTGGTCCCGCAACACAATGGCCTCCCACACTGACATGGCCTTCCCTCTCAAAACTCGAAGGTCCGTCCGAAGCCAATGATACCGCTGTCTGCGATCATCATCCAATACCTCTGTACCTGCTAGTGCCTCATCGAACGTGGATATATCTCCTATTGCCTCACCCATCTGTCGTGTGCTGCTACCACCTGAAGACTCGGACACGACTCCGGTCATCACCTCAATGGATGGCTCTACTGAGGTAGGCTCTACCTTCTCCACTACCACATCAACCGACATGGCCAAGGAGGTCTCCAATGAGGGTGAATCCTATGTCACACTAGGTGTAACCTCAGACTCCCTGCAATCCTGTGTGCCCTCATCCTCCAAGTGCAATGTACAATCCAACAATGGCTCATGAGAATGATGGTTCGATTCCTCCTTGAGTGTGACAGCGTTATCACAAGCCTCCTCACGAGGTGATGTGATCTCTTCTTGATGAGAATCGGAAGTGCATGGTACTTCCTCTTCTTTCTCTTCAATCTTCTTGACTTCCTCTACGGTGGATGAATTTCCTCTGAATTCGAAAAGGGATGAGAATGAAATCTTCCTTTTCACTGTTCCGGTCTTTTTGGGCTTTAACTCACAGGGACTAGTGGATCCCTCATGCATGGGAAGAGGTGATCTCTCAATGGTGCACTGCAAATCTGAACTCTGCATGGTAGAAAACCCACTGTTCCTTTCACTGTACCTTCCTCCTTCATCCTGCCTGAGCCAACAGTAATCTTTGAAGGGCAAGGCTGCTTTGAAGACTTCCCCCTTGGACTGCCATTCTCTGAAATAATCTCCCAAGGGTAAATGATCCTGCTGCCTCTCTTTCTCACTCGGCACTAGAGGTAAGAGTGTAGGCATTGTGATAATGTCCACAAGCTGAGCCAGAACCATGCTCTGATACCACTGTAATATTCCTATTTAAAGAAATTAAATAAACACAATAAATGACACAGCAATGGAATGTCTCCTTCAGGAAATATTCAACAGTACATAAAATAATAGGGACAACTTATGCAATAGACACACGTTTAATAGAGAAATCGCTGAGCCATTTTATTATATCGGGAAGTTATAAAGAAATACAATACATGCGCAGGTGTTAGCGCCCGAAACTTGCCCACGGAAAATCAAAAGGTATTCAAGAAATAACAGGGGTGCGGCGGTGCACCGTTCTACGTTCAAGCGGCGGGAGTGCTGTTGTGTGCTGCTAATATGCTGCGGCTGAAAGAAAGGCCCGCTACGAGACTCCCAATTCTGCCTCACGTACTCGTTGGGCACGGACTGTCCCCGCTCCTTCACTAGACCCGAAACCTCCAAATGATAGCACTGTAGAGATCACACGAGATGGACCGCGATCTTCCCACACAGATAGCGCTGTCACTTCTGATACTGCTCTGCAATAAGTCCAACCCAATCCTCCTGCAAGATAATGATAGAACTGCCTCACCCGAGCAGGCACTCGAAGTCCCCCGGGGCTGAGGTTGAGATCTCCACTCGGAGACACTCGGCGCACTGAACAGTGTTGCAGACCTGCTAAACAGCCGGCGTGCTCAAGTCTTAGCGACCAATAACAATTTCATAAAATTCATCAATAATGCCCAAAACATGGTGGCTCCCTTCCTTTTGTATGCGGCCTTCGTCACGAGCCCTTGACTTCCGCTTTCCTGCGCAGCCCCTCTCGGCCCAATGCTGCCAACTCAGCCGCGTACTTACCTTCCCGCGCTTGGATGAGTCACAGCCCGCTCACTGTTATTTCCCTTTAACCATAGGCGGCAAAATCTATCTGAATTAATATTCCAATTAGCTATTGCTAATTGGGAATATTACATTTCCCTATTCTTCTAGTAGAGCATTCAGCACCAATGTAGTCATCTCAGTGTCAGACATTACTTCTCCCAGTTCCTGTAGTTGATCTCAAAGAGATTGCTTCTCCTGTAGTACTCACATAGAATAGCTCCACCAATTTCTCATATATTCCTTTTGATGATTCTAGATTTGGTACATTAGAGATGAGAGATTCTTTTATGGATTCTGTAAAAATACTTTGGGCTCTTATATCTCCTTTCATGTATTTGGCATGACTTCATTGTCCTTGTCTTCTATGTAGGAAAGTTTGAAACCCTAACCAGTTTGTTGCTTTCTTTGCAAAGAAGAAATTTTTATAGATTCATATGAAGTCATAAAGATACTTACTTGAGTAGATGCTTTTCTTCTTCTATCAGCTTTCTTGTTGAAGCTGATGGCAAGAACTCCCTCTTAAACTGATTTCAAAGTAGGTGATCTTGGATCCTCCTTGCTGTGTGGATTATTTGAAATTCTTCTTGAGATGGTTTGAGGATTTCCTTGATTTGACTTTTCACCCAAACTTTGATTTTTTCTTCCTCGAGTGTCTCTTTGTCAAGCCATCCTTGTGTTCAGCACCTTAGCTCTGAAACCATGTTGAGAATTTGGAGGGCTAGAGATTAATTCAAAATATCTTCTTGATAATTACTTGTGAGCTTACTTAAGTTATTTATGTCTTCTCTTCTTTAGCTTATTTAATATTTCATCAAGTCAATTATCAAAATACACGAGACACACAAATTAGGCTCCTAGAGCCAGGGAAAAACCGCTCCCTCTTGGTGAGGAAAACCCACGAGAAATTCTTCTTATAGATCTTCAAATGACAAGTACCATGACCCAGACTTAGACCCTTAACCTATGGATGCTTCCAATACCTTGTTACTTCTTCTTTGTCGATCTTCCATTCTGATCTTTCTTTCTTGCACCAGTATGTACTGTCCTTTCTTTTATTAACTGTGAGAGGGAAGGTAAATCATCCTTCCTCCCTTTTCTTATCCAGCAATGACCCTTAATTTTCACATCCACTTCAGACCTTCATACTGCAGACCTGATTCTTTCATAGACAGTAGGTGCATATTAGTGAGATTTCCTGAATCTCTTATTCCAGACTTGATAGCAACATACATACATTCATCCGCATCATGGTAATCCACATACATCATGGTGATCTGCTGAACTTAACACTGTTCCATTTCAGAGAAAACGGCACTTATATACTGCACTTTTAAACAGAGGAATCCGCAAACTTCAGCTTCAGAAATCTGTTTTTATAACTTCAGTAAATCCGCATTTTATATCTCCTTAAATCTGCATATATATCACTCCTGAAGTTATTTGCAATTTTCTTCAGGTTATCTGCACTTTTGCTTCAGTCAATGGTGGCATTTCTGTTCTAGAGACCGCAACTCTTTATTATATTTCTGGTCATCAAGTATATACGCCTCCTTTTCAAACTTAAATCTCCATTAGATGTTGTCAAAGGTTCGCATTCCAGCTCAGATATATCCGCACTATATTACTAAGAAAATCCGCACTTAGTCACATATGTAGTCCACACTGTATCTCTGAAAAGCCCACATTTCTATTTCTGAGATTCACCAAAATCTTACTCAAATAAACCGCAGATGTGTGTATATATATAGTGCACTTGTCAAGTCTTTTAGGCCAACCCTACAGTCAGCTAGAAGGCCGACTTCTCAGCTGATTTTTAGCCCGACGTGTAGCTGCATATAAGCTGACTTTTATCATCCATCTCCAGCATTGAGTTGAGTCAGTTTCAAGCCATCCTTTTACAAATTCTTTTGCAAGGTCTTGGAGCATCTCTTTGACTAGATCCTTCATAAATAAATGACACTTAATTACATTCTTATCTAGAAGACAAAGCCCTAGATAGACATCAAGAATAAGTCTATTTAACTTATAATAAAATCTTGCTCATGAAACCCATGGAGCAAGTACAAAATACATTTTATTACCTTTGTCTTCTTTACATAAAATACATAATTACATAGTCAATATGAAGACTGACCTTGTTACACTTTTCAACAATTTCCACTAGGGAGGACTCTAGTCGTTGTGGCTGTTTGGCAGCATAGAAAGCATGAATAGTAACTGTATTACTTTGGGACACTCAACTCTTTATAGGCTAGATTTTGTAGCAGAAAAACAATGCATTTTCTATGAAGATTAGACCTGTAGCACGATTGGGAGACATATAACAACATAAATTTACTGAGACAACATTAAAATTCAAAATGCAGGAGACTATAGGGATATGATGATGTGGCTACAATTTGCAGATCAATTTGTGGGAAGATCCTATAGATTGTCTTGATCATCAAAACAATAGCTGAAAGGTATGCTTTTATATCTATAAAACTAAATTCTTTTTCCATCTTGGAGAATGCCTTGCCTGGAATAAGGTTTGTTTAAAATAAAAAAATCAAGAAAACATTCCAGATTGAGAGATCTAAGGACCCCTTAACTCATCCATCACACAAACCCTAGGATGAACTCTCTTACTATGCAAGTTATTTCAGGAAATATGACACAATCAATGACAGATTTTAAGGTGGAAAAAGAGTGCGTTATTAAGGTAGGTTTTCTAAAATCTTTGTGTGGTTTATAGAGTTTGGAAGATAAGCTCATACTTTGAAGAAACTCCCCACCAAAAAATGGAGTTGTCTAACAACCCTTGATCTTTTTTGCACATATCTACACGAGTTGTGTATCTCTCTCCTGACCTTCCTTACCAGCTAGCTGTAGATGATGTCCACTTAACTTGTGGTTGTAGACAAGCCATGGACTCCCTACCAAAAAATGCAGTTGTCTTAATAACTCTTGATCTACCTTGCACATATCTACATGAGTATCTTTTAGCAGTACTCCCACTTTGAGTTGTGTATCTATTACAAGTTTGATGGAGTTTGTTAGCCTTATTTCGAGTGCTTCACTATGAAGACAAGTAGTGTGTGAAGCCCTTTGGCATGGTCCACATGTGCATATTTTAGGAGTTCTAAGGAGATGAGAACCCCCTTTTTTGTGGTTTATCCTTACAAAAATCATTCCCAACTTCTGTGAATTATTATAGCATTCCTAATCTACTAAATTTAGATTCTCCATGTACAGGGGCATCACTAGAGATAACTACCAAAAGCAATGGTTTGAGTAGAAGTTCTTTTTCCATTGGAGATGTGGCAATCTCGCAGGTATATCTTTGTGTGCAAATGCCCAGTTTGCTCCAGAATTTATATTGTTGGCTTCCTTTGCTCTCAGATTATATTATCCTTCAGTGTTCAGTTATTCTTATTTGGTACAAATGAGCTGGACTAGTGTAAGGGTTGAAGTTGCTCCAGTGGCTTTCAAAAGCATTTGCACTTGATTCTTATCCAAAGACACGAGTCACACCATGTTGCAATTCAAGTCTTTTTGCTCCTTAACAATCCAGTCATACTCTCAGAGCAGTATTGGTTCTATGATCCTTTGCCAAAGTGCTCCCAAGTATCATTTCATCTAACATGAAAACTGATGAATACCCTTAAAGAGAAGTAGGTGCTCCATCCTAAAGGTATTGATACTTCTTTATGTTCCATACTCATGAATATAACAAAGGGAATATCTTGATAAATAGCTTCATTTCCAAGATGTCCTCTGCTGCCAAGAAAAGTGCCTAGAATGGACCCTTTCACGTCCAGGATGTCCTCTACTACTAAGAAAAGTGCCCAGAATGGACCCTTTTCTAATGTAGCAAACCTCTATGCTAACTGTCACACACTTCTGAGGGAAGAGTTGCTCCGAAGAAGGTGTCTCCATTGTTCTTCATGGTACCCAAAACAAAGATCTCCAAGGTTACTTCATGATGACCAATGCGTCATGGTCTTCAACATTATCTCCACGACCTTCAAGGTGTCTTCAATTGGCATCCCAAGTTCTACACCTGCTCTAAGCCTCTTGAAAGGCTTCTTCAAGAACTCTCCAAGAAAGTGTTCACAAGGTGATTCAAGAGTGTCTTCACATGGTGCTCCAAATACTTCAATATTTGGTCAACAATCTGCTCTAATATGCCCACTGTCAAGATCTTCTTCACTTGTACACCCTTTCAAGTTCATTGTTCATTAATGCTCATTCATTATTCTTCATAGGACTGAAATCCAAGCATGTGGTCCCGGTTTTGATGTCCGAGCCTAAAGTGGACTTGAGCCTTCAAACCTTGATGTAAAGCTGGGTCAATGATACAGTTGTATCACAAGTATATCTAACAGGTGAATTATCTCAAGTCTTCCATCAATTTACCGAGTCTGAGATTGTTGTTTATGCTAGGACATGAAGAGCCTTCACTATCACACTTAGCACAGTCACAGTAGTAAGTTTGAGCTTATTAAGATTCCAAGAGATCTGAGTTGTGTTGTTTCTAAGGTGTATATCTCTGTTTCTAGCCTTTACAATGCTACAAAAGACTGTCCCTTTTCAAGTCCAAGGTCTTACAAATATGATATAACACACTGCCCACCAGTCTTGAGCTTATCCTTCACAAGTGACTAACACAGGTCCGAGCTCTTGTAAGAAGCAGCTACAGGACTATGGTCTGAGCCTCCAAGCTGCAATTTCTGGTATTTTAACACACAGGTCAAGGTATCAAGACAGCTAATCAGAGCTTATTGTTCACAAGTTATCACAAGTCCGAGCCGAAGACACGAGCTAATCTGACACTTCACTGCCTTCAACACCAAGTTCGAGCTAGTTCACATAGTCTTGTGCCTTTTTAACAAATATCTTAGGCTTGTTACAGTTGAAAAGAAGTTATGTTGCTGCCTGTGGAGGTGTCCTACAGCAGCCTGCTTCAATTGAGGTAATGCCATAGTTGCAAAGACAAGATCTGGGATCGCTTTGTTGTTGAGGTAATGCCATAGTTGCAAAGACCTTTCATTCCATGTAAAGCTTCATCTTTTGTTTGTGTTTGGTTGCTTGAACAGACCATAGACTTCAAGAATTGGCATTGTGATTTATAATGAGAACAGAGTATGAAATTTATTTGAAGGCTGCGTGTGTTTCTAGAGACCAAACAAATTGCATGGTTGATGCTTAATGGTTCTTGGGAATTTGATTGTGTAGGGTGTAGACCATAATATATTCTAGCTATATTCTAGAACATAACATCGTCACTATTTTCAATGATTAAAGTTAAAATCCCTTTTCGTTCCCAATAATATCTTTAAGTTTCTGAGGATAGGTGGCTTCTGGTGCAAGCTGCACTGATTTCTCAATATTTTCAGGTTCCTCTACCAATGGATAAGTCTTGTCAATATCTCCATTCTCCGCTGCCATGCCCGTTTTGGCTATCTTCATAATGTGTCTACAATCATCAATTCACTTTCCCACACATTCAATATTAATTCATTAGATTGTTGTTTAAGATGAGGCTTCTAATCTGTGTTGATCTGTGAAGTGCCCAATAAAATAAGAATGAGAAATGCTTTCTCTCATTTTACATTTAGACTTGATTATGAAACTAAAGACATTGCAGAACTAAAATTCATTTCCCAACAGAGTTCTACGATACACATTAGCTATTTACTAATAAAATTATGAAGACTTGTAATAGCTCACCTTTTGGAAAGGGAAAGGTCCTATTGAAGTAGACATATTTTTAGTCTCTGAGTTTTTCACTGCATCACATTCACTCAAATTAGCAATGACATATTACGAAACTAAAGACATTGTAGAGCTAAAATTCATGTTCCAACAGAGTTCTACTATGCTTGAGTGTTAGATATTTAGTGATCAAATAATTAAGACTTGTAATAGCTCACCTTGTGGAAAGGTAAAGGTTCTATTGAAGTCATAGTTTTAAAAACCGGAACCGGTGACCGGACTGGTGGACCTAATGAACCGGGTTTCTAATTGGAACCGGTCTAACCGGGAGCGGTCAGATGCCAATGAACCGGTTTAAAAAAAAATACATTAAATAATTATTTTTTTAATAAAAAAACTACTTTTAAGATTTGCAACCATGATTCCAAGCCAATAGAGACAAAATATGCAACAGGAGGGCAGTTAGCCAGTACTGGAGCTGATGTACCTAGTCTGATATTGGCTACTGGGTTTGGAGCTTCACTTTACTTTTTACGCAAGAAAAACATGAAACTAGGTGAGAACATGAGCCATGTATTATTTTGTTCACATTGCTCCAAAGAAGAAATTTGTCTTGGATGTTGAAAATTGAGATCTATGGAAAATCAAGAGGATACGATTAGTTCCTATCCTATCTTTTACTCTTAAAATGTGGGAACAAAAGATTATAACTTAACGGGGAGGTAGCACCTTCATTAAGAACTGATTATTTTATTAAACCTATCATTAAGGAGTGGAAAGATGGAACCTTAAAAAGTTTTCTTTAGATGTTTCTTCCCACGTCAGTCTTGTTGTCGAGTATGAACTTCATCCATGCTTTTTGTTGAAGTTTTATCAAATTTTATCTCTTTATGATCATGTTTTATCCATGTCGGTTGACATCAGAACAATTTTTAGCATGCAAGTAAACTTTGACAAAGCAACCCCTGAGTCATCTTGAAGTCAAAGTATTTATGCATATACATCAAAAAATGTTACGACATGCTAGTGAAAAGTTGGAAACTACTAATTAACTATTGTCTGTTTTCTTTTCGTTTCTTTTTTTAATCACGAGAATCGATAATTAACTACTGTCATTTTTTTGTTTGTTTGTTTTCAGTATTAGGAGAATTTCTTTCTTTTTCCTTTATTTTTTATTTTTTGGGTATTAGGAGAATTCCTAAACTTACTTCCTGTCTCTGAGGAGGCCCAGGGTCATGTCTGAGGGACTGACCCTATACTCCTAAACCTAATGCATTATGCAACTGCCCACAGACACACCGGGTGTGTTAACTGAGTTTCAAACCTAGGTGGGGCCTCAATATTGCTCAGCAAAAACTTTCTTCCTTGGACTAATCTGGGGGAGGTCTAGGATCAACCTTTGTGGCTGCCTTATAACACCAAGAGTATATCCAACAACTTGTAAGCCAGATATAAGCCAGATATACCAGATATTATGATTTAGCAAGAGCCTTATAACACTAAGAGTATATCCAGCAACCTGTAAGCCAGATATAAGCTAGATATACCAGATCTTATGATTTAGCAAGAGCGGAGACTCTAGGAAATGGGGAGTCTATTCCTTGAGGCGAGATCATAGTAGGCCATATACTCAA